>PGCI01000179.1:0-189892 GCA_002873125.1 Puccinia coronata f. sp. avenae | reverse complement strand
GGTATACACCACGAGAGACGCCAAGAGACGCCAAAAAACTCCAGCAGCTAGTCCGGCGGCAGCGAAACAAGATTTGGGAACAATAGGGATGTCAAGTTACCCGAGGAAGGGGAATTTACAGGACTCATAGATGCTAAGAAGGCCAACATTACCTTTGACGGGACCGACGTGGAAGGATTTATTAAACGACTAGAAAACATAGCATCAATTTTGAAGTGTGGTAGTATAAGCTTAGCTCGCCAGCTCCCCTATATCATAAACAACAACAAAATTGGCAGGTCAATAGAGTTAATGGAAGGACATGAGACAGGAGACTGGGAATTATTGAAGAAGTCTTTACTTAGGAAGTGGGGAAGAGCCACGCCGCTTAGAAGATACCGGGAAGAGAGCATCACAGAGCTTGTTCAAAAGGCCGTGGACAAGAAAGGAATCAAAACCAACGTGGAGTATAGGAAATTTATCAGCGAATTTGAAGAAATGATGGACTATTTTATCAGAATGGAATACAACAACCTCAATCCAGAAAACGGGGACCCTCTGTGGAAAGCGCTCTCTGACGAACTCAAGAAGGAAGTAACCAAGGAGCTTGCTCACGCCAAGAAGTTAAAGAAGACCAAGGACGGTAGAAACATTATTCCCAACCTCAGTATTCTCAAAATTTATGTTGAAGAAGCGTTGGTGATTCTAGACTTTGATGGCGAGGAAGAAGAAGTAACGGCTAAGAAAACTGTGAAGATTCAAGAACCAGTCAAGTTGGACTCTCAAGAAGAAGCATTCAAGAAAGCAATGGAACAACGCAGAAGAGACACGTCACCACATTTCAGCAGACCTCCTTCCCCGCACAATTCGGACGGAAGACCCAGAACAGGGCCATACAATTTTGAATGCTATTACTGTAAGGGAAAGCACAGTGTTGCAGAATGTGAAGATTCTGCTAAAGACTACAGAGAAAGAAAGTTTTATAAGTCAGGAGGAATATATTACTATCCAAACAAGCAGCCCATAGTATTAGAAAATGACTTATCAGTAAAAGACATGGTCCACAAGTATTTCGAACAGAACCAGCCATCCACAAGAGCTCAACCTAACGAAACAAACAAGGATCCACTGTCATCAATTGCCGAAATTGAGGAATGGGGTTCCTGGATTCCACCGTCAGCAAATATAGATGAAGAAGAATTACAAAACAACATTGGGTTTGGGATTCGCAAATCTCAGAGGATACAAGAAAAGAATCCGGTAGCTAGTAGTCAGCCTGTTCCCGGTCCAGCTCAGCAACCTGTGATACCAACAAACTCAAAAGAACCAACCAGACAAAGAAGAAATAGTCTCCCTGGGGCTTGGATAGAGAATGAAGCTCCCGAAGAAGAGGACAGTATCACACAGACCCCAGGCAAAAATCCTGCTCCCGCAAAGAAGAAACCTGCCAACACAAAACCAGAAAGGAAAGATGACTTGGCAAGACAAATGGCTGATTCTCTGGCTAAGAAATTTTACAAGCAAACTTACACACTAACTCTGGAAGAAATATTGAAGATTGCACCTCAGTTCTTACAGACACTTCAGAAGTCTTTGCCGGACTCCGAAGAACTAGAAAAGAGCATCAATATTGGGAGAATTCAACATCAACAAGACTGTAATTTGGCCGAAGAAGAACAAGGAAGACTCACATACGCTTGTCCAGTAGGAATGGTTGATATGACAATAAATGACCGCAAAATCAGAACTTTGGTGGATACTGGCGCCGAAATGAATATAATCCCCGAAGAACTAGCAAATCAATTAGGCTTTGTGACAACCGAAATATTCATGCGCTTAAGAGGGATTGGAGGACACTTTACCCCTATTGTTGGACTGGCTGAGAACGTCGACGTCAGCATCTTTCCGGGACATAAAAACTTGGCCAACTTTTTCATAGTCAAAGGCTCCGTCCATACGGTGTTGGGAAGACCTTTTCTAGCCGACCACAATGTTAGACTCGAGTTATCAAACGAAAAAGGAGAAGTGCTCAGCTTTCAAGACCCTTTAGGGAAAAGACTATGCATCCCAATCTGCTTACCAAATGTGCCGGGATGGCATAGAGAGCCTCCCATGTTTCGACAGAACTGTTCCCTCCAAGTAGTAGATTGGGATATGCTAGACCAAATCAAGGATAAGAACGTGGAGTACTAGAGGCCGACTGGGAACAATTAGAGAAGGATGAGGAATATCAAAAGATCTTTAGTTCAACTCTTCACCCACCAAGATTAGACACTATCCCAGAGGAACTTACAAAAGGAAAGGACGAACAACAAGAAGATCCCTGGAACGTGAAACTGGCAGAACCAGTTGACTGGGTTGAAGAATTAGGCGGTTACAAAGTCACAGATGAAGAGCAAGAACAGATTGATCAACAGTTTGCACAATCCGAAGTTGCATGGGCAGCAGAGCCAAAGCCCTATTCTATAGCAGACTACTACTGGAAGGACAAGTCATTCCCGCGCCGATTCAGAAACGTCTTTGATGAATCCGAAAGGCCCAAGACTCTCAGAAGAAATCAGGGATGGTTAGCAGAATTACCCGGAGGTTTCACAGATTCGTTGGATTTCTTACAGATACTGGACTCAACCGGAGAGAAGGCTTTTGTCAGTTACGGAAATTGGAGCTCAAGATTTGGTTTTGTAAGTAGGAAAGTAAGAGAAAAATTATATTACGGAGGAGGCAAAAACTGGTACCGGATCAACATAAGCAAACCAGCAAAGAAGAGGAAGTTTGAGAGGCAGTACGAGTACCTCTTTCGGGTATCTTTCCAATAGTTCACTCAACAGGTCAAAGTTTTTTTTCAAAATTTACATTGCAACTAAATGTCTACAAAGGAAAGGTTTTTTTTATTTTTTTAGGGGTTTATCAGAGTTTTATCAGTCTTTTTTTTTGGTTTTGGATAAAATAAAATAAAAAAAATAAAAAATTCAGGAGTGTTGTACAATACTGATAATATAAAAAAAAGTAGCTCATGTAATAGTATTTTTTAGGCATAACCAGAAGTAACATTAAGAGGCGGGAACAACGGACAAGTGGCCAAATGCCAGGCATCAGCAAGTTCTAAAGCCTCCGTCATCTGAGAGACAATTCTAGCATACTCAGGAGCAGGAGTATAAACATCAAGAAAATGTTTAAGAAGGCGGGAGACACAGACACACGAGTAGCGATATTGAAGAAGAGGGTCCTCACTAGTCAGATTATTGGTGGAGGAAAGATAATGATGAAAGGTTTCCGCAAAGCTAGGCAAAGGTTCAGCCATAAGGGCAGGATCAACAAGGAGCGGAGCGGCAAAAGAAAAGGGAGGCAGGTCTCCAGCGGAGTTGGCAAACGCATTAAGAAACGTATTGGCCGCGGTTTGGCGACTCAAATCCGTCTGAGTGTTTGCTAACGGCGAGCGTGGGGTAGTCAAGAATGGACGGAGCCCACTGCTGTTTGCTATGCTGGGCTCATTGGAAAGGTCTTCAAAACAAAGGAAACACAAATCAGAAAGCTGTTTTTTTTTTTTTTTATAAAAAAAATATATATATATATATACACAGGGAGCAGCTTACTCGACGACGGAGGACTAGACGAGAACCTGCCTTTAGCATCTCGAAAGCGGCGCCTGGCGGGTTGGTTACCACCTCTTTTGGAGCGGACTCGAGCTCGAGAAAGCTTGCTGCCGCAGGAGGGAGCATAGGTTGAGTCTCGAGGACGCTTCTTTGCTGAGCTCTTAGGAGAAACTACTCAGGAAGAGAAGGGACCAGCAATCAGAATCAATACGGACACACACAGTATAAATCATAAGAAAGAAGGAAAGGACTTACGAGTAATCTGGCCATACAGGTTGGACAGCAGATCAGGATCCATACGCGCGGGTACGTTTTGGCGCAGGTTGTAGCGCAAGAACCCTTCATTCTCACTATTGGTAGAAGCAGAATTGTTTGGAGCTACAGCGGACGGACATTGTTGTCAGCTAGCGAGATCTAAAGGGTATAGGAAAGAATGAGGCTTACCATTGTCATCAAGGCTGAGCTTGTCCTCTTCCATTGGAGAAGACTCATCTCCGGACGGTGCCGAGGCACCTTGCCAGACAGAAGGGGAATCGGCCATATCCACATCTTCAGGAGCCGGGCTCGGCGGCATGTTTGTCATTCAACATCTTTGGGAACCGGGCTTGGCGTACCATGCCAAGCTGGCGGCGAGCCAGATACTAGTCAAAACATAAAAAAAAAAAAAAAAAAGATCATTAGTCGGGGCGAGAACAGGAGATAACCATAATAATAACACACAATCGCGGAAGTAGCGGTCACCATCAAAGTAACATATGAAGGGAGACGGGCCGAGGAGATCTCATTGGTGTATCAGGATTGTACACCGGAACTCTGCATGTAATGATACTCGGGAGGAGTTGGTCGCTATGAAGATAGCAACACTAATCAGCTAGGTAGAGAAACAAAACTCAGGCACAGTCACACACAATCCGCGGGATCCCAGGCGCCGTTGTAATAATAGGCAGGATCAGAAAAAGTGCTACTCATTCTGGGCAATGTAGATACTAGGAAGGATGAGGGGATGAGGATGAAGAAAGCAACGAACGACGGTCCTTTTATAGACCCCACCCGCTTACTAGCTGGCCAACGGGACGGAGCAGTCACTCTGCACGCTCTCACTGGCGACTCACGCTCACTGCCAGCAGTCGCCTTTGTAAAGGAAGGAAGGCGCGAGGTCAAGCTGCTGGTGAAGCACTTGCCCTCAATCCACTAATTGCGGGATCAGACAAACAGATTGGAAGAAGCGATCTGCGCAGCGTTGTCATCATCAAACAGCAGGAGACCCGCCTGCTCTGCCTTGTACTTAGATCGGGTTGCTTCTCAATTCATGAGGAGGAAGGGACAAATAATCATTCATTACAATTGGATCAAGAACAAAGGAAAACAGTAAGAAGAAAAGAATATCCGTGTAGAAAAAAAAAAAAAAAAAAAAAAAGAAGAGGTATCGTTGGTTTGGAAGAAGAGTCACACGACAGCGCTTAGCATTTGAATGGAGGAGAGGTACACAAGGACGGGAGGAAAAATCGGAACGAGCCAATAGAAAGCTAATGATGGGGTCGGAGAACAAAGGACTGGGGAAGTCTTGGGAGAGAACGCAGACGGGCCTTCTGAAGCTGGAAGGCGATAAATTAGTTTTGAAGATAGAGTGTGCGATCAGGTTTATGCGGGTCGCGGGGCAAGATTAAAATTTTTTACAGAGGCCGGCTTGATAGAGGAGGCAATTTGGACTGAATGGCCGAGTCGATATAAGCAATAACAGCATGCAACCAATCACATCGGAAGGAGCGGGATTTCTTGTTGGAGAACCCAAAATCGAAATGAATAGCTCTACGAGATGAGAGCTGGAATCCAGCATGCAGTCTAGATCAATATAAGTGGAGGCAGCATAGCGCTGCATCAAATGATCAGTTACGCATACGTGATGGGGGCAAGCCGAACGGAAGAGGAGACTGGGGTCGCGACCGACTGAGTACCACTCAACTAAACACTATTGGTATAGTGGTCAGGAGGAATCAAGAAGATGAGCTGTGGAATTAATGAGCAGTTCATATCAGTTCAGTTGGTCTAAGCGAGCTAATAACTGAGAAGGAAATGCACTTACCTGCGGTTGCGAGATCTGGTGGCTTGGGACAAACGCCGCTCTGAACTGGGCTCGTAAATCCATAAATATATGTCGAGACTCAGCAATATGCGCTCGAAAACCCCGTCCGGTCCATTCGGGGGACAAAACAACACTCGAAGCAATCTGCCCGGCAGATTGCTCTCACAGATTTAAAAGAAGGGGCACAAATGCGCGGCGCCCTGGAAGCTAAAAAGGGGCCTAAAACAGTAAAATTTAGATTGGTCCTGTATGACCTTAAACTGCGGCAAGTCCTTCAAGACTTGGGAAAACTTTTTGCGCACAAAATCGACCACCACCATGGAAAACCACCTTTTAGCAGCAAAATACAAAACAGTTGATAAAAAGATTAGGCCTGTGAATCACGCCATGCCTCAAGACGTAAACCCCCCTCTCCAACGTCCTGCATTGTCAAGGGACCCTTACCAAACACCCCTCACAATGCGTCCTCCGGAATTCACCCCAACCTCTCGAATTACGCATGAAAGATTAGAAATGATAAACTTTGGCCCCTCCGGGTGGCTTACAGAGGAAGAATTAAAGCTTTTAAAACATGTGATAGTACTTAGGCAGAATTCTGTAGCTTTCTGTGAAGAGGAAAGAGGACTTCTACGCCACTCCTACGGACAGCCTTATAGAATACCGGTCATAGCGCACGAACCCTGGCAGAAGAAGCCAATACCAATACCAAAACCAATTATGGACGACTTTGTAGAGCTACTCAGAAAAAGAATCAAGTCAGGTCTCTACGAGCAATCAACATCTAGTTATTCCAGCCCCATATTCTGCGTGAAGAAGTCAAATGGGAAACTACGAATAGTACATGATCTACAAGTTTTGAATAGGGTCACTATCAAGGACGCAGGACTCCCGCCCAACATTGGAGAATTCGTGGATTCTTTCTCAGGACGGGCATGTTACGGATTAGGAGATATCATGGGAGGATATGATGAAAGAGAACTAGATCCGGCTTCAAGACCCATGACCACTTTTGAAACTGTGTTGGGAAGATTACAGCTTACTAGACTTCCACAGGGAGCTACAAACTCAGTTGCAGTATATCAAGCTCAAATGACATGGATACTTCAAGAAGAGATACCAAATCACGTAGGAATCTTTATCGACGACGGAGGGATCAAGGGACCAACTTCTACGTACAACAATGAGAAACTCGTGGAAAACCCAGGAATAAGAAGATTTGTTTGGGAATATGCTATAATTTTAGAAAGGATTCTTTTTAGGATAGAGGAGGCAGGACTAACAATATCTGGAGAAAAGTTTGCTTGCTGCGTCCCAGCTCTAGACATTGTGGGACACATAGTATCTTTAAACGGAAGAATAATGTCAAAGAAGAAAGTCAACAAGATTCAAAGCTGGCCAACTCCTGAAAGCAAGAAAGACATTAGGGGATTTTTAGGACTTTGTGTATACGTTAGGATGTTCATCAGGAACTTTTCAGCTACAGCATCACCACTCAGAAGACTCACCAGAATAGACGTAACTTTCAGATGGGACAAAGCCTGCAAGGAATCTTTTGAGTTGTTAAAGAAGATTGTTGGGGAAGAGATACTTTTAAAGAATTTGGAGTATGGAGAGAAGGCAGGGAAAATCACTTTGGCCGTGGATTCAAGTTTCATTGCGGCAGGAGCGGTTCTTATGCAAGAAGACAAGGAAGGACTCTCACGACCAGTTGTTTATGAATCAGTTTGTTTCTCAAAGAGGGAATCTGAATACTCGCAATCTAAGCTGGAGCTTTGCGGAGTAGCTAAGATCTTGAAGAAACTTCAAACCATGCTATGGGGACAACACTTCGAACTTCAAGTGGACGCTAAAGCACTCATAGAGATGATCAACACTCCTAGTTTGCCTAGTGCCCCTATGACAAGATGGGTAGCATTTATTCAGTTATTTTCTTTTGATTTAGTACACAAGCCGGGGAAAACGTTTACAATGCCAGATAGCCTTTCGAGACGCCCAAAAGCAGAAGATGACGAGGAACCGCGAGAATTCGATGAAGAGGAAGAATGGGTT
The DNA here is from genome assembly GCA_002873125.1 of Puccinia coronata f. sp. avenae. Lineage (NCBI taxonomy): Eukaryota > Fungi > Basidiomycota > Pucciniomycetes > Pucciniales > Pucciniaceae > Puccinia > Puccinia coronata. The sequence goes on along the minus strand of PGCI01000179.1, from coordinate 182,188 downwards.
ACACCACACCCAGGATTTGGAGCAAAAGAGGCAGATCTTATTCACTACTTTCCAACACTAGGGCAAATCAACATAACCACGTTGGGAATATCAATTAGAGAAAATACTCAAACTGGATTCTGGAAGAAGATGGAAAGATACCTTTTGACTTTGCGACGGCCAGCAGATTGCACAGACAAGGAATACATTAAAATTAAGAGAAGATCAGTAAATTACTTCGTGGAAGATGAACAGTTAAAGAAGAGGAAAATACCTTACAATCAGGTTGTTGTCTCCAACCCAAAAATTCAAGATAAAGTTCTCAGCTCATTGCACGAGGAATTAGGACATAGAGGAATGGCGGAAACCTATAGACGACTAAAAGAAAGATTTTGGTGGGAAGGAATGAAGAAAATGGCTAGAAAATGGGTTCAAACTTGTGAAGCATGTCAGAAGAGAAGCAAGGATCTACCTAAGGAGGAAGGAAAGCCCACGGCAACATCAACACTTTTCCAACGAGTCAGCATGGATGCAGTTCACGTCAAGGCAGGAAGATGGAAATATATAATAGTGGCACGGGACGACTTCTCCGGATGGGCAGAAACGTAGGGACAACAAATCTGAAATCCAAGACCATAGCAGATTGGTTTCTGTCAGAATGGGTTTGCAGGTATGGAATCCCAAAGCAGGTTACAGTTGACGGAGGCGGAGAGTTCAAGAAGGATCTACAGAAGGCGATGAAGAAGACAGGCATCAAGATTCGAGTGGTAACACCATATTATCCAGAAGCGCAGGGAATGGTGGAAAGAGGTCACAAGAACATAAAGATGCATTGATAAAGATGTGTGGAGAGAATGGAGCAAAATGGAAGGAGTTCTTACCACTAGTTACTTTTGCAGACAGAATTTCAACAAAAGGACAACAGGATACTCCCCATTTGAACTACAGTTTGGACAACCGGCGGTCTTACCGGTGGACATGGAGCTGAGGAGCTATTTGAGCGTAGATTGGACAACTATCAAGACCACAGCAGAATTATTAAGTGTACGAGCAGACCAAATGGCTCAACGGGCGGAGAACATCGAGAAGGCTAAGGAGAAATTGAAAAAGGCTAGGGAAGAATCTGTAAAATATTGGGATAGACGACTTGCACATAGGATTAGACAACCACTAGCTCCTGGGGACTTAGTGTTAGTATATAATAAAGCTTTAGAGAATCAGTGGGGCCTGCTATTCAAGAACAGGTGGAACGGTCCTTACCGCGTAGTCAAGCAAATCAACCGGGGCCCTTATGAACTAGAAGAACTGGACGGAACTGCATTGACAAGAAGATATGCGGCTAGTCAAGTTAAAAGGTTTTTCCCTAGAGGTGAACCCCTTGATGAAAATGAACAAAATGAATTGAATGAAGAAGATCAAGATGAGGAACAAGATGATGAAGACATTAATGAAGAAGAAGAAGAAGAAGAAGAAGAAGAAGAAGAAGAAGAAAGTGACGATGAAAATGACAGAAGCATTGAGGATTCAATTGATCAGGAAGACGACATGTAATGTGAAAGGACCAACGCAAGACCTTCTCAACACAAGAAACGGTTTGAATATCAACGGGAATAATGATGGCAAGTTTATCTAGTTATGGCAGAAAGAAATTTGATCTCAGATGTACGGAAAGGCAAGATTCAGTTTGGACGACAACGGAACAAGAATTGACAGGATTCAGCAGTAGAACAAGGAACAAAATGGGTTTATTGGGAATAAGGTTATATTGGAATAAAGGTTATATTGGATATAAGGTTATTGGTTAAATTGGAAAAGGTTCACAAGTTCTAGCTCAGGAAGGTCTGAAAATTAGGATGCCGGAGTCAGAAGAATAGGGGTATTAGTTAAAGGTATAAGAAGATCAGGTAGCTTAAAGTATAGTCAGATAGATTCACCATTTCAGTATTTTATTTGATACTTGAAACGGAATGCTGTGGACAGCATTAAGTTGGGGGGGGATGTGGTGTGCTATTTAGGTTTCAAGTATCAAATATGTCACAAGGATCAATTATCCCATCAGGGATGTCACAAACCTGACATGTCACTACATATTTCCACTCTCACTGGTACTTAAACCATAGTCACTCACTCAAACCTCCGGACTAGTCCCACTTAATCCATAGTTATATATACATAGTCTTTATACATAGTTTTATAAGTACATAGCACAGGGACACATAGTCATATTTTAGTCCATAGTTTTAGTCCATAGTTTAGTCCATAGTCTTACATAATCAACTCTGACCAATCATCACGTACGGTTCAGCCATCAAGTTCTGACCAATCAACACGTAGGATTCAGAAATAGAAGTCTGGCCAATCAGGACGCACGGTTCAGACAGGAACTCAAGAAGAATTCAGTCATCAAGTTCTGACCAATAAGGACGCATGGCTCAGCTCTGACCAATCATCACGTAGGATTCAGACATCAGGTTCTGACCAATCAGAAGACATGGCTCAGATGCTCACCAGCAAAAATGCCTCAAAGGATTTTCACACCAGCAAAAATACCTCACTATTCAATATAAAAGGAGGGCCTCTTCCCCCTCATCAGAATCATCCAGCCACGGATACCCACCTCATCAGGGGATCACCTACACACACCCAACCAGCAAGCACTCACATTCACAACCACTCAAACACATCCATCACACAACAGAAGAAGGCCAGAAAGGTAAAACACTTACATCTTTCTCAAGATAGTAAGTGTGATCTAAATCGGGGAAGCCTGAGAAGCTTTCATACCTTAAGGGTATTATATCTTAAAGGCTAAGAGAGTGGGGCATAAAATATCCTGAATAGTCCACTTTTCATTAGTTTCATTGATAGTCATTCACAGAAAACATAAAAGGACATAAAAACATTTCACTTACTCTTTTCACAAGACTTATCATCATCACCTCTTTCACAAAACTACAAAAGAAAAAAGATTTCATCAGCTCTTATCATTCAACTCATAGTCTATTCTTGATCACTTCCACTCTATCCATTCTTACTTATCTTATCTCATCCACTACATCATATCAAAGATCCACGCACACTAAAGGTGATATTGCTGAAGAAGAAAGTTGATCTAAGCCTGATACGAGACTACTACATATCAGTTTTCCTCTATCATTAGTTAGCCACAACAAATAAATAAGTTTGTTGTGTTAAGGAGTTCTACAGCGTCTGCGATGAAGGCGTCATCTGTTGGATGGTATGCAGGTATAAACATCAGTTCAAGCTGGTAGTAACAGGTTTTCTAGCCTGGTTTGGTTTGGGGCGGTACTTACGGTTGGATTCACTGGTGGAACCCATGACAACATCTTGACAGATTTTGGGTTGATCTATTTTTCCTGACTTCTTTCCCATTTCAACTACTAGAGCTTATAAATTTTGGGGAAAGCTAAATGTACTCCAATGATTTACTACATGCACTCCAAAATGTTGGAGTAGACAATGGTTTACTCCAAAAATTTTGGAGTAAACTATGGTTCACTCCAAAAATAATGGAGTAAATTGATTTTTACTCCAAAAATAGGGTCTTGGAAAAACAACTCCCAATTCTTAGGAAAACAACTCCCAAATTGGAGTGACGCTGACTGGACCCTTTGTGGACCAAGTGTCTACGTCCGGGGAGTCATTTTTCCAATTCCCTCCAGGAAATGGGAGTTGGGTGGAAAATTAGCTCAGGCAAAAAAATAATATTCCTAGTGACCCCCATGGGAGTTGTTAGCCTAATTCCACACGTAAAATTGGGAGTTGATCCCCAAGAATGACATTATTAGTTTTTTTTTTCTTCTTTTTTTCTTTTTCATGTTTTCTTGCTGTTTTTTTCCTCTATTGTTGATTGATTCATTTCATTTTCATTTTCATTTTCATTTTCATTTTCATTATGATTGATAGTTAATTTTTACTCCCAGCATTGAATATATAGTACTCAGCTTTCATGAAAATATATTCCATGTTTTTGCACTCATTGTCACTTTTTGCTTATGTGTCAAATGTTGTGAACTTTTAAATGGGTGAATGACATGGCCTTGAAAGTCAAAAACATTGGATCCAATGAAGCTGATTTTCAATTTGAGGGGCTTGGGAGGTACTCATTTGAAGCATATTGAGTGTTTTGTGGTTTTACCACAAAAGCAATCCATCCAATTGTGGGTGGCTCTCATTTCAGTGTACCCTTCACATATAAAGCTCTAAATCTTTCTCCATAATTAATAACAAGGTCACCAGGGGAGAATTTATGGCACTGGCATGCCAGTGCCACTCCATGTGTTTTTACTGCAACCCGGTGCCAATGTGAAGAATTTTTGACTAAAGAGTTTCTAAACAAAAACCAGGCTAGAAAAAACAAGACAAGGTCAGAAACAGAAAACAATGAACAGAAGGAAAAAGAACAAAGATGGAGAAAGAAGATTTACCGCAAGACAATGAAACAAGAGGTGGAAGCGAGGACTTATAAGAGAAGAAGACAAAGAAGATTGCAAACAGCCTAAAGGAAGAAAGGAAGAGAGATTAGGAAAAAAGAAAGAGTCAGATCATTCAACAACAAGCAACAAGAAAGAGAAGGAGGGAGAACGAGAAAAAAGAAAGGGGAACAAACAGCACTACACAAAGTGTATGAGGTGTTTGATATTCAAGATGAGATCTTGATGGATTAGGTTGAATCAGCCTTGAGGTGAGAGTGATTGGAGAGAGAGAGTGAGCAGTGTGATCAAGGCTTGTCGAAGACTAGGGAAGGATACTTTACAGGATGTAATCCAGCAAATCAACGTGGGAGATCAAGATCTTGAGCTTGATGTATTGAGCAGCAAGGTTCGGTCTCTGAGGAACAGGAGGGTGGACGGAGTGGGAAAGGATGAGGGGGCGATCTAGCCCTAACCGACTGATGGCGCAGTATCATCATTGCACGTCGGTTATGTGGGTCTAGAACTAGGACAGGGGTCTTCGGGGCTGCGAGTTGCTGAGCTCGGGTTTTGGCTTTGTGCGTTCAACTGAGAATTCAACACAATAATCCTATGTGTCAGTTCCATATGAACCTGAAATGATGTTGATGTAGGTTAAGATAATTGGGCAACATCTTCTGAAGTGAACCACAAAGCAGGCTGATGTTAAAATGATCAAAATTGTAACTTAATGATGAATGATACCACAAATTATGTAGAACTCAGGCAGAAATTTAGTCAATCTTCTGACTTTCTGAATTTTTATATGGTCCAATCATCATTGGGCAATTTCAAAAAACCATCATGAATAACCATAAAAAAGTCTTTCCATTCATTGTGTACAAAGAAATAAGCTGATGAACAAGTCCATACCAACCATCATGAATAATTTCATGGATTTTTCAAGGAAATTTCCATCTAAAACTCTTAAAAATATCTTCTGTACCCCTAGATTATCAAAAAAAAGGTGTACTAAAAGCATTCTAATCATATATTTAGCACATGTAGAGCTAAATTTGAACTCAAATTTCCTTCAGAAGCTAAATTTTCATAATTTTATATGCAAATTAAATGTTCCTTGGTCCGTAGATTTTATCAAGTCCTGATGTTTACAAATAAAAAATGAATGTCAATTTCGAAAATTGTGACATCCAATTTTTTTCCCATGACAACTGAATTTCAAAACTGGTCAAAAAAATGAGCAGGATTCCTGCTTACTGCCAACTTCCAGGATGCTCCAACATTAATTCAATTCTGACTTGGATTTTTTCCCAGATAATTTTGCGCAGTCACTGTGCATTTTGCACAGTGACTGTGCATTGAACATGTGTCATATTTGCTTTTTATTTTTGAAGTCGGGTCAAAAGTTGTGGCAGAGTTGCCAAAGACCAACTCTTATCGGTCACTTTTATGTTTTTTTTGTGGTGCTTGGTGTATGCTCGTTACATTTTTGTGACATTTGAATTTGTACTCTGGTGCACGGTCGTGCAGCAGAGTACCAATTCAGATTTCACAATGGTTTACAGGTGTGTGAAAGGTTTCAAAGGCTGTTTTTGCTGTTTTGACCGGACAAAGGTTAAAATGGGGCAACATGGTTGAAAATCCAAACAATCCTTTGCTGGAAAGTTTGGTCCAAGGCGTAACATGTGCACATGGGGGTAGGTAAAGAGCCAACAATCAAGATTTTAAAATTCCTAAAAAATGCAGGACCAACTACAATGAATTGTGGCATCTCAAAAATAGAAGATGGTGAATTAATTCCTTTCAAAAAAACACATTATGTTTAAGTTTTTTTGACTCAAAAAAAAGAAAAAATGAGGCAATTTTTTGAAATGAAATGATCAAAACAAAAGCATATTTTTAAAATAACAATGAATTCAGAACCATGATTTTTTTTAGTATCAGTTCAGGTTTGTATGCTTCAAGTTTTCCACTTGAGCTCAACGTAACATCACTACATGTCAAGCAACACATGCTATGAAATTACCCATGAGTTCAAACTGAATTCCAGTTGAACATGCAGTTTACATGTGACTACCTGCAAACACACTTCAAACCACCAGAGGGTAAAGAGTTGGGCAATGGCACCCGTCAACGGGTGCCATCAAATCTCCCCTGGTGGGTCCTTCCTTACTTATGTGGGACTTTGGGCTATTTTCTTGCTGTTATAACACAGTCACCATAGATTTTTGCTTCACATTAAGTAGGAAATTGTACAAAATCAGCAAATCTGCTTAATAATCACCTACGCATGAAAATTGAATTCAAGATGCTACAGGAATACATTTCAATGGATTTGGTAACTATTTGAGAAGCTTGAGGCACTGGGTGCCACTCATCTCCACAACATAACTTTTTTTGAATATTTTCAAATTATCACACCAACTCCCAAACTTCATTAAAGAATTGGGAAAACGACTACCAAAACATTTCTGCAGCATTTTTACGTCTGCCACAGGTCTTCTGCTGGTTGAAAAACAGTAGTTGCAACGTCTGCTTGGTCTGGGAGTTGTTTTCCTAAGAATTGGGAGTCGTTTTTCCAAGACCCCAAAAATAAGCCAAAATTTGGAGTGCACAGCCAGTAGAGATGGCCCCGTTGCACCTGGGTACCCGTTTGTGTGGCGGTACCTGGTTCCATTTTTGGCCCAGATCAGACACCCAGACCCACATGCGGACCCGCGAGGGCCAATAGACCAGGTACCCGCGGGTACCTGGCCATGTATTGGCCCAGGTGGCAGCCTCTACCTACTTGGCGAGCAGGTTGTAGCCTGCTTGGCAAGCAGGCAACCTTCTTGCCAAGCAGGAAACCTGCTCGCCAAGCAGGTAGCATGCTGCAACCTGCTCAGCAAATAGGTTGGAACGTGCTTTCCAAGCAGGTTACAGCCTGCTTGCCAAGCAGGTTGGAACCTGCTTGCTGAGCATGTTGGAACCTACTTGGCAAGCAGGTTGGAACTTTCTTGGCAAGCAGGTTTTAACCTACATGGTGAGCAAGTATCAACCTGCTTGCCAAGTAGGTTAATTGTCAGCTTTGTGTATGAAACACTTTACTTATGAATATAAATAGAGGTACTATCACTGTGCTGATAGGTTTTTTAAGAATGAAATTACTCTCAATTCACCCTCTTGATAAGAGGTTAAACCCACACTCCTTTATAATTAATCCTTTTGTTATACAAAAGTACTAACAGGAGATTTTGTAACAATAGAAATTGCCACTCTAGTAACACAAGGTGTTACAAAAAGGTAAGAAGGAAATAGTAGGCAAGCACTTGAGCTGATTGGCTCTTGCCAGAGGTGGGAGTCTTGCTGCTACTACCTTTTAAGGATGATAGAGATGCTGATAAATGAGGAGTTTATGGAGTATGACTAACAATCCAGTGGTGAGGAAGATAAAGAAGAAGGAAGCTCTACACTTAAGTAGGTGGAGGATATTCACTGGGTACTGGGTAAAGTATGATGGGTGAATAATCTGAGGGATAAGATCCAAAGAGCCCAAGAGCTCCTCCTTTTATATCTTCAGAGGCCAGTCTTTGTGTGTCTCAAAGAGGCATTAAGTGGATTTTACTTATTCATCTATGTTCTCATGATGTAATGAGAAATTAATAGTTGTTTAAGTACAGTACAATCTACGTCCTCATGACAACATGATGTATTGTATAGCCAATTACATCATATGTCAACTCAAAGTAGAATAGTACTTAGAATTAACTATCTTGGTAGGTAATTCTGTTCTACAAGTGTGTAACTTGTTAGAATAGATCTTATTTAAGGTTCTAACCAATTCAAATGATTGTTTCATTGGTTAACTTGTGGTTGGCACAGTCCACAGCAGGATTATGGATTCCTGTAATTATTGCTTCCTTTGAGGTGTCAGGAAGTATGAGAAGGAGTAGGAAATCTAGGGTATCTCTGGTGAGGGACCCTACTTAATATTGCATCAAAAGTCCATTTCTTTAATAATATTTACAAAATAATGAAGGGTCTGCAGTCCTTTGGATACTTTATGGTATCTCTAGGGCTGACACTCCCTACCACAAAAAGAAGAATTAATTTATTAATTCTGGGTATTCTTGTGTCTTCTAAGGTATTTCTCAGAATTCGGAATGTCTTTAGCTGGAAGCCATTCATCTTCATGTATTGGATTTCTGTACCTGACTAGATACAGTTTATCTTTGACTCCTCTCACATTCTTCTCCTTAAGTATCTTGTGAATTACTTTAACTTCTGGAGTTTCTAATGGAGGTAGTTCTTGTTCAGGTATTACTTTCCTGAGTGGGAAGAGTTCTGCTTCTGCTTCAGTATAATGTTTCAGAAGGCTGACAGGGAAGGTTGGGTGTTTCTTCTCTAGTTCACCAGACAGTTCCACTTCTACTGCATTATCCCCATGGAGGGCTTGAATCACAAAGGTACCTACAAAGGCATTTTTCAGTTTCTTTGGCCCCATGATATTATTGAAGTTCACAGTGGATATCAGTACCAAGTCACCAATTTTAAAAGTGGGTAATTTGTGTTTCTTATCCCATCTTTCTTTGCTGTACTGGAATGCATCATCCATACATCTCTGAGCATGGTTCTTGGCCTTATCCAGCATGCTTTTGAAACTGGCTGCTGTAGGGTGGATGTCAATGAGGTCTTTCCTCAGACTATCTTGTGGCACTGCCAAAACGGTTGTGTCGGTTGACTCAATCCGCCATTACACCGGATATTTTGAACCAATGTTACATCGGTTTAAGCATCCGATGTAACGGCGTGCCGATGTTACATCGACCATGGCTGATCTTACATCGCTGCTGTCTGACTGTAAACAGTGCAGTGGCGATGTGAGATCGCCTAATGCCCCGCCGACGCAACCCACAAGCAATGTTGCGTCGGCGGGATGTTAACCGATGTGATGGTCAGCCAATACATCATCAGCCCAATGCGATGATGTATCGGCTGCCGGCAAGTTAATGGTCGACTCAATACCGGCGCCGGCGCTTTTGTGTCAGATTTGCCGATTCCTCATCGTTGTTGCTTGACGCAAGGTCAGGTTTGGGCGACATAACATCAGTTTGGCTCAACTCAACCCCAGGGTCGCTCGATGCAACCCCGGTTCCACTCGACAGAACCTCAGCTTGATCCGACATAATGCCGTTTTTGACCGACGCAAAGACATCCTTGGTCGATGCAAGACCGGTCTGACCGATGCAAGACCGGTCTGACCGATGCAAGTTTGGATTCATCAACCAATACAACTGCATAGCTCAATATTTTTTTTCTCACTTTGTTTCTTGATATGTTCTTGATTATTTGTCTCCATTTTCTCTTGATCTTTCCTTTGTTTTATCTTTATTTTTTTTTTATATTTCTTTATTTTGTCTCCATTTTCTCTCTATCTTTCCTTTATTTTATCTTTTTTTTTTTTATATTTTCATTTCCAAAATGAAATCTGATGAGAATCAGGAAATCAGAAAGGAAAAAAACCCAAGATTTATTCTCCAGGTCTGTCGGGTCAATAGTTCATTCTATGCCGGCAAGGAGGCAAGCCGTGGAGTTATGTCAAATTCCTTGGCCAGCCTCTGAAACAGGGACGCGGTGAGGTCGACATTGACGGCCTTCTTCTCGAGCACCTTCTCGAGCCGGCCGTGGACAAGTTCATGGTGGACGGATTCGGGGATAGCCAAGAAGGACTCGAAGCTCTCGTCGAGGGAGCGGACATGGAAGAACCCGATGACCGAGTTCTTGACGCGTTGGCGCGCGTCCTCGTCTCTCATGACAGCTTTGGGCGGCGACCCGTCGGCGTCGTCTCCCGTGCCCTCCTTCTTCTCCGCCCCTTTGCCCTCCGCCAACTGCCCGGGCAACGGCAGCGTGCGCGGCGCCAGGTTCAGCTGCGGCCGCCCTGTCGGTGCTAGCTCCGCCGCACTAGGCTTGGGCAAAAGCCCCGCCCCGCCGCCTATCTTGTTGGTGTCGCCTCCCAGCGCTGCAAATGGGTTGTGCGCAATGGTGACCGCGGGCTCTTGGTTGACCGGAAGTTTGCCATCCCAGGGCCAGGGACAACATTGGCCGAGCTGAGCTACAGGTGGTTGGTCTTGCTTCATACAACGCCTCCAACAACACATATTGGATTGATAACATCATCGACTGGTTCCCCACACTGTTGAACAGGCTCTGCCGACCGGATCTTCTGCTCCCAGCTGCAACTGGCTTGGAAGGCGTCTGGATATTTCCCTTCAGAACCTGCTTGGCATCCTTGCTGGCCTGCTTCAAGCCCTTCTGCAGTGACTTGCGCTTCTCTTGCAGCAGGCTATTCCTGATGATGTTGAGCACGGGAGGCCTGCTGTTTCCAATATCTATCAACCATTTAACATATCAACCGCGCCGAGAGAAACATACAAAAACACGTCAGCGGTCGCTTGTTGAGGGTATGCACCTTCTTTTTTCTTTTGAAAAAGAGAACTGATAAAGAAAAACAGGGCGTCACCAACTTTTCATCACGGCTGCAAGCACGCAGTACGCATCCAGCTGATTCAGGGGCGTCTCTCGCAGGATCTCTTTGCTTCACCGAGCGAGCTGGGGGGCGCAGTGAACATGTCGCCCGCGGCGGCATTGTGCGTCTACCCCAATGATGGCACCAGACAAAAAAATGCCAGAATAAGCAACAATAAAACATGCTGCATCATTCACTAGGGATTGAATGCCTACTTTGGTTCACGAAGGCCCATGCCCTCGATGTGTCTCAGCTGGCTGTGCGACCACGTCTTGTACCATCTTCTCCATTTTCCTCTGCATCACCGCCATTACTGCACAAGTCACTGTCATCATACGAGTCAAAGTTGTACAGTTTCTCGAGCTTGAACCTAGCTACATCAACGAAAAACACAGGAGGGGAGGGGTCGCACAATGAGTCGTGATGACACCAACATGATTGCGGGGGTACATGCACTTTGAGTGGCCGCAGGCAAGCTCTCAACGAGGGTCAGGGCGCCAACGATGAAATGGGAGGAGCTCTGGGCCAGGATGTTGACCACACCCTGGCTCATGCTGATGTAGAGGATGGCCGAGAGGGCGAGAAGCACCACTTTCTTATCGTGGGTCCGCTGGAAAGAGAGGGGCCAGCTGAATCACTCGCCAAAGACCTCCGAGCTCCATACGTTCCGCGCTCCAGCCTGACTCTTGAGCAATCATCAAACCTCCGACGCAAGCGCGGGTGGCAAGAACAAAATGTTAGTTTGGTCACATCAACGGCAAGCAATTGGGGGGTCTGGGGATCTATTGGCCATTCATTGACCACATGCCACAGGCACCCCCAACTGGGGAAGCAGGAATGGCAGGAAGAGGAAACTAGAGCTTACCAATGACCATCAGTCAATCTGAGGATGCCAGAGCTTGGCTTGTTGAACTTTCTGGCTGAGGAACGCCAAACTCAGTTGTGGATGCCAGCTGAAGGGGCTCTGCAGGGTCTTGCGTACTTGATCCCTGAGCAGTGGAGCCAATCCTATCAGCCAGTATGATCTTGTGGATCCATGTCTCGCATGGCGGTCTTCTCAGGCGGTGCAGATGCTGGGACAGCTACAACGGTTAGGGGGAAAGTCAGCTGCGTGTTAAAATAAAATAAGACTTGAGGAAACTCGAGCAGACTTACGTATGGACTGAGAGGTTGGCTGCTCCTCATTTGGTTAATTACCGAGGTTGGTACCAACGTGCATATCCGCATCCTCATTGCCTGAGGGTTGGGAAGTTGGGGGAATTGCTTCATCCGCCAACGCGTTGACCAAAGCCAAAGACTCAGAAATACCAGTAACATCTACAGGCATCGGCAACCCCGCCATCATCTGGCACCAATGTGGCTGCATCGGCTGAAGGCGCAGGTGTGGACTGGGAGGACTGGGGCGAGTTTTGTTCACGCACGCAGCGGGCTTCACTGGCAAGCTTGTTGAATTTTTCTCTTTCGCGAGGCTGCTCCTTTCCTGCTTTCTGGGAATTTGGAGATAGTAGGTTAAAGATCGCACGTTGGATTTTGGCGGGATTTTCAGAAAGGATGAAACCTGTTGGAAGACCCGTGCGTCCTCAGACCATCTTGGAAGAGTGGCCAGAGGCATGAGAATTTGGCCAGCAACTCAATTGGCTAGGTGCCTTTCAAGTCGGCTGGCGGGGGAAGGTTGATTTGTTTGAGAGTGCTATTCTTGCGGGCCAACGGCCACGCCACGCGATGGAGGATCGATGCCAACGCCACCTAAGGAGGGTCCATTTGGACCTTGACCGAGATCAATGCGAATTGTTTGCCGACCGTACGCAGCTGTGCCAAGGATATGCTCATGAGGGACAAAGACCATGACATGCAGAGGTTGCGGTAGTCCTAGCTTGGATTGCGCCCTTTGCCGTTGACGGTGGAGCAGCTGCCTAAACCCGCCGCATTGGAGGCTAAGGGTTAGAGCAGCTGGAGCTGACTGTAGAGGAGGATTTGGGTATGAGATACGGTGGCGGTGAGGACGAGCGAGTTGCTCAAGATCAAGGAGAGCGCAAAGCAGAGCAGCATGGAGTCAGCGGGGTTGTCCGATTCAAGCAGGTCGCTCAAGCTCTCATTGTTGGCTGTCTTGCGGTGTTTTTTCCGCTTGACCAGCCGGGTCCGCTCGACGCTTGAAAAATTATCCACATTGAGGTTGTCAAAAAGACGCTCCTCGGGCTCAGCCAGAAGATTGGTGACGCTGCAGGTTGGGTTGAGGGTCATTGATCATGGGATGGTGACCGAGCTGGCCTCTTGGATGCTCCCGCGGGCAGTAGCAGTGATTCACAAGGCATCCAGGGCTGAGCCGCAAATGAAGTACGATCTGCAGCAGAGGACAACCAAGCCGGTGGCTTCCGAATTCATGTGGCAGATGAGCTTCGTTCCCTCGGCGCCAAAGGAGGGCAAGGACGCGTAATCTGGGTCGTCTTCATTGACAGACATCTTGCGGATGTGTTTGCACCATGCCGTCAGTGCTTCAACCCTATCTGGAGATGGGGCTTGATTCGGACTAAGAAATCTGGCTTGACCAGAAAGGGTGTGTAGGCTTGAAGGACCGCAAAGGATTTGCACGCCTGTAGGAACCACCGCAAGCACAGCTTGGCCTCATATGTCACCCCCACGTCCAAAGACACAAAGCCTCTGAGTAAGATGCCGACTCGGATTCCGACGAGTTGATGATGCGCGGTCAAGCCTATAAGCATGTTTGTAAGACATTGAGTGTGGGCGCGAGATGGCGCGGATATTTGATCACTGCAAAAGTGCCGTGTCGTTTGATGACAGTCGGGCCGTCAAACTTGTCCGCCCAGGCCGCAACGCTGTCATGCCAGGGAGTCAGATACTTGTCTTCCTTGATGGTGAACGGGGCAAGGGTCCGGCCACGGTACGCGGCCATCTGCCTCAGAATTTTGGATCAGTCAGACGGCATGACTGATATTGGAAAAGGCTCTAAGGAGATAGGTGAAGATGTTCAAGTTGACCTGCTTGATGGGCCTCTTGTCATTGATTCACATACTTCCGTGAACCGGGCGGAGTTAGATCCATGCGTGATGGCAGACATGGCCAGTTCTTCAATGATCAAGGGAAAGAGGGATTCCTGGCGGGCCAAGGAGGGCCATATCCGGCCGTGCAAGAGGCCTTGAAGCTACTGTATCATACCAGCTCAATTTAAATTTCATGAACAAAAAAAAAAAAAAATCTCAGGGAGAACAGCACGTACCTCCTGTTGACACAGGGTGAGTTCGATCAACCGGCGCAAGATATTATTCGCCCTGTTTTGGGTGTGGTTGTATTCCTCGCGGAGGCAGACGAGGCAGTTGCTCCAGTTCTGGAGCCAGGACTTGACGGCATGGGCGTACACGTCTCCGTCAAGATGCGGGTGTCGTTCACAACGATGACGGACATAAAATATTGATACTGTCGAGATAGCCGAGGCGTTTCTCCCATGGCGCCTGTCGATGCTCAAGTCATCAATCACGGTACCCGTCAGGCTCGTCCGTATGAACCAGACAGTACTAGCTCTGATGATGCAGACGCTCTCTTGGAGAAACCAGACGCATGCTTGGATGGTGTAGAGGCTCTCGGGGCAGGACCAGATGCTCCTCTGGGTGGTGCAGACGTGCCGTCGGAAGGGCGAGGCGCGCCGTCCGAAGTGCTTCTGTTGGAGATGTCACGGCAAGTCTTCATCTTCTTGAGAGGGGGGCCTTCCGCCGGAGCGTCCTCTTTGGCAGCGGCCTCCTGCCCCTGGCCGTCGGATCAAGATAATAATGACTAGGGATCAAATGATGCGGGGGCAGCCTTGATCAGTCAGAAGCATACTCATGCCAGCCATGCGCATTGGTATTGGAGCCGCGGACAAGCAAACAAAGAAAGACCGGGGATGAAGTAGCAAGAGCTTCCGCTTCAGTGGAGTCAAGTGAGTCGGACTCAGCACCCTGGGTTAACACCTGGATGAAGCTTGCATACAAAGTTTCTCCCACAGCCAATCAGACTTGCGAACAAGGATTCAGTCACGAGCGGGAGGTTAAATTCAGACATCATAGAATAACGACTCTCCGATCAAGTTTCAGTAACATACCTCAACAATCTTCTTGTCTACATTTTCAGCCTTGTTCTCTGTTGTGGAGGAAGCCTCAACAGCACTACCAAAAGACCCGCAGTTAAGGGCAGAGGAGGGTGCGTTTAATGCAGCTTCTCGAACGTCAGGAGCGGCCCCCTCTTAAGCTGGGAAAGAATGAGTAAATGGTGAAGAGGGTGGGATGAATTGGCGTGCTGGGCTATGCTAATGAGGATCTGCATGATAAAATGAATCAGGGAGGTGGGATGGGATAATGGCAACGGACTGGTTAACCCCTTTGATCTCATATCACTGTTTTTGGGCTACTAACAATTTTGCAAGTAAGAGGATGATGAAACAAATCTTATCTCCGGCGGGAACAAAGCTGTGAATCCGGTGCTAAAGCCCGGCCGTGATACTGCTGTGATCAAGTAGTGGATAGCACGCGCAAAGCTAATGAAGAGCCAGCAGGCGTCAGGCTATCCTTTGGTAGAGACTTGAGTTGAGTATACTGTAATAAACACCCTTGGCCTTGTCGGCAGTTAAGATGCTTGCCAAGGGGGATAGAAAGCTGGGGAGGGCACAATGGATGCTGGGCATGGTTATGACAAGCCGTTTGACAAGGTTGCATCGTAGGTTGGCAGCCTCCTCTGTGCTGAAGGTTTGAGGCAAGAGTTGGCGTCTGCCCATGTGCCAAGCTTCAATCACGAGTTTTGTGAGATGGAAGAGTCAATAGCGGCGGCGATGGAGATGAAAAAAGAGAAGAGTATGGCATTCTTGAAGCGCGCAAGCAATCTTGTTGCTCGAGGGTTCATGGCCACCCAAGATGGGGATGAGTAGTGAAGCAAAGCCTGGGTTTTGCGGGAGGAGAGCTGGTGATGAGCCAAAGACCAGGGCAACAAGAACAGAGACAAGTACTCACGTCGGGGGCGTTGGCCCAGCTTACTGATTGACTGTGCAGGCTGCCAGCGAGGTTCGGTGGTTGGAGTCGGTGGTGCAGATCTTTTCTGGATAGTGATAGTTATAAAAGGTTGATTGGGAGGAGGAGATTATTGAGATTGTCCATCCTCCTTCTTTCGTGTCAGATGAATCTTTGGGTTGATCAGGAAGAGCTTCTGAAGGTATGTCTGTAATTGCAATGGCCGGGTTGCTTCTCAATTAACCATGATGAGACAGACATAGCTCAAAGGAGGGCTGAGAGACCCAATGATGACGTCAATTTGGACCTCAAGTTTGAGTTGATTCTGTGCCCCTGTTTGTTGGAATAACCGTCGTCGGGCATACTGTACAGAGGCCATAAATGATTAGGGTGGACCGGGCTTGCAACTAGAATGATATTGAAGAAGTTGTTTGGCTCAGGCACATTGGGTGGGCGGGCGTGGAGAAGCTCAACAGAGCAGGCACAGGGCTCCTTGACCGCAGCGAGCTGGAAGGCTGGGCAGGTTGTAGCTCCGGTGGTTGAGATGCTTGGGCGCGTGATCAAATCTAACTTAGCTAAGTCATCTGTCGCGAAGCGACCCTCCGAAGGAGGGTTGCTTCGCGACCTCTCAAGGGACTTAGCTAAGTTAGTGATCAAATGTGGTCGGCAGGAGGAGATCCTGAGTGTCAAATGGATAGATGCATGATTAGTTTCCTGCCGCTTAGGAAGAGTCTGGGCTTTCTCAGCGCGCTTGAAAATAGAATTGCTTAGACTCACTTGTGGATCTGGACGCCAATGACAAAAGAGCTCGCAGCGGAGTCTATGTAACAGCACGTAACAACACCTCTCCTAAATTGACAGCCGCGTTACTCGCCTACATATTGAATTGGAAATCAAGAAAATTAATTTACTGCAAGCCGAGAAGGACAATCAGGTATGGAGGCAACTTGCAGCCGGCATCCGCGTGCAAACATCTTTGCTTGTATCACTGAGGGCTTCATGTGCAACAGGGAAGTAGAACGATGGTATCAAGTACTTCGAGGTTGCTAACAGTGGCTGAGTGATCCTGATAATCACGAGAGTTACCCATCATGGGAGGGGTTGGGATGGAGTGATAGTGAGGCATGTTGATCAATCAATGAGTATCCCCGCAACCATTTGATAGAGGACGTCGGACGTGCAATCGTGGGAGGATTTGATAGGGATTCTTAGCTGGTTTTGTTCAAGACCAAAGATCAATAGTTCCGCTCCGGCAAGATGGCAGGGAGAATCAAATTGAAGTTCGAGGAGCGTAGACAACATGGGGGCCATTGAGTTCCAGAAGGTCTGGGCATTGGTGAAAGAGCTTTGGAGGAGAAGGGATGAAGGATCTGATTGGTGCCAGGCGAGCGCAAGTCATAGATACCGATGAGCTTGGACGAACTGGCGGTTAAGAGTGCCGGCTGTGCTGATCCTGCTGTGACAAGCATGTACTCTAAAGCATGAACGGCTTCCGCATTGAGAGCTTGCGCTGATAAGAGTTGATCGGAGTGCGGCTCGGTGAATGAGTTTGGATGGGGGGAGATGACAAGTTCACGAGTTTTCTGATTGATGAGGCCGCTGAGTGGGGGGCCGTATTTTTGAGGGATGGATGGATTTCGTGAGTAGAGATTGATTGAGAGAGACCAAGGATACAATCGACATCAAATATTTGAAGACCATAGTCCCGAGCCTTGTCGAGCGCGAGTGCGAGCAGTTTCCCACAGGGAGAGAAGGCAATAGAATTACAGGGACAATTGGATTTGGCAGTGGAGAAGCTGATGATCGGATGAGGGGAGTATAGCTCTGGTTTTGAGGGAGGATGATGAGCGTAGGGCAGTGTGACAAGGAAGGCTCTCCCGGTGAGCGTGCCGGTGGCGACGAGATCAAAGCCTTGACGAATAGTGCTCCAGTCTACGCACTGTGGGAGGAAGTGAATTTATCAATAAGATGTTGTCATTCAGCAGAGCCAGTGATGTTTCTTTTTCTTCTTTTGTATAAAAAGACCTTGTATGAGTAGGGCAGATCAGATCGGAATGAGATAGATCGATAGTGAGTCTGCTGCTGGTCCCATTTCCACGACTGGTACGAGCGCAATTCCGAGTTGGAGACGATTGATGTTGGTATTATTATTGATCAGATTGGTCAGTCAAGTTAGTATTAGTATAACTCCCAGTTTGCTGCTGCTGGTGAGAAACAAAGTGTGGTGGGTAGTATATATTCCCTCAGAGGTTCGTAGTGGGCATTGGTGGCGGAAGAAGACCCATGTACTGGATGGGCCGTACTAGCCAAGCCAGCAGGATTGGAGGCATCATTGGGTGCTGTGAGCCCGGAACAATGATGGAAGAAAGCCTGAGAATCTGACAAATTACTGGCCAACTGACTCAATGGGTTGGGTTCCTGGTTGGAGGTCAAGCTGGGATATAGAGGAGACAAAAAGGCCAAATCAAAGTTCTCCAACAGGTTTGGTGTATCTCCACCGTTATGAATCTCAGAGAAAGGTTGCAGGAATGGAAAGTCAAATTGATAATGATCCAGCTGGTTACCTGCTCTACCAAACTCTACCCTCGAGCGCCCATCATGATCGAATCTTGGCATGTTGGCAAGAGGGAGAAGAGATGCAAAACGACTGTCGAATCAATATTGGCTCCTAATTGAGTAAGGATGGGACGACGAAAGATGGATAGTAGTTGAAGACGAATAGGCCAAAAAGCTGGACCGTTGTGATGGGTGAGAGGGAACCAAAGGAGGGGAAGGATGTCCCGTAGTAAAAGCTTGGTCCACCACACTCAATCTCGCATGACCCATTCCGAACATCGGACTCGTCGTGCCGATAGGAATCATCCCTGGTGTACTAGGCATGAAGCTCGTAGGAATGCCGACTGACTCGTTCGCGGCGTGTCTACTCTTGTGTTGATTGTGCTGCACCTCATGTGAGAATTCTTGATAAAGCATGCCAAATCCACACGGCGAACGTTGGGAAGGTTCTGGTTTGTCAGGTTTGAGAAGCGCCTGCGACTTTCAAACACAAAGAAACACCACCAATCAGTTACACAAGCTGAGCGGGGTGTTAAATCCTAAAAGCTGCCTGTGTTGATTCATTCTTCTGGCGTCATACAGAATTGTAATCCTACCTGCTGTTTTTGTTTCATTGATTCATTTCCATCCTCCATATGGTAAGAGTGTTGATTGACTTGCACGGCAGCCCCAGGACCTTTCTTTCGACGATCTCTGCTCGTGAACCCAGCAGCGCGAGAGTGGAGCTTGCTTTGCCTGATCAGAGCTTGCAACAGTGTTATCGCTCTTCGGGTCATCGTAGCCGCGAAGATTTCCTTGCCCAAATCAAATAGAGCGATCACTTTTTGCAGCTGGCATAAAAAGAAATCATCATCGATCACCAGGTCGTGTGTTTGATGATCTGAACTCAAAAACCCAAAATGAGATAGAAAGCTACTACAGAACATTGGATCAACTTGTTGTGGTATTCAACGCAACTGACTTATAACTAAAAGCAGAGCGCAAGCAACTGCCGTATTGATAAGTCCATAGATCATCAGAGGGTGCATGCTCAAGCCGTGTGGGAAATGTGGGACGGCCAAGAAGTGGACCTTGGAAACCCTTAGGAGCGCTGTATGAGGAGAAAGAACCCAACTTTTTGAGCTAAGTCAGTTGTTCTTTGGGTTTCTGGAGGTACAGCAAGTCAACTTGCCACATGGAGAGAGGTGGGGGAAAAATGAAAAAAAGTTTCACTGACTTTCTAGTTGTTTCACCCGCTCTTCTGGAGGAACCCCAGGGTTAGGGAAAAGAAATAATCCCAGTCATTGTATTGGGGGCATGCAGATCCGACTAGACAATAACTGCTCGGCGGGATAGGTGAACAGTGGTTTAATCCAAGCCAGAATGTAATTCAATATCTACAAGGAGCTCCCATTGGCAGCCTTGGTTCCAAGTTTCTGAATCATGATAAGAAACTTACAGCGCTCAATAGGGTGTGTGTTGCATCACTCTTCACCACCAATTCGAATGATTTTCCGTCTGCGCTGATCCGACCTTGGAGTCGCTGAGGAATCAACGACTCTATTTCATCAATTTCCCGCTGAGTCTCGATCACGCTATGGTGACAAGTCAGAACATGAATCCGATTAGTTTGGCTGCAGGGGGCATACGGAAATTGGAATAGACTAGATAATCCTAGACCCAAAAAACAGATAAAAGAAGAGGAGTGTACACATCTTATGATTCAAGAAAGGGCTCACTGTTTTTAATTAATAAACTGGCCTTTGATGTTCTTGCATGTTTTTGTTCGCAACAATTGGTCCATTTGGGCTCCTACCCTTGCGATGCAGACAAAAGGATCGAGCGGCCAGCCATCGATCGGATGGAAGGATGTAGCTGCACTAACCACTGTGCCGGGTAGCTTGACAGCTATTTGATCAACTGGTGGGCGAAGAGTGGGAATCATTGGTGGGCCTTCAGTTCCGTGTTTCCTCATTCATTTTCTCTGGACGCTCTTGCTAGTCTTCACTTACAAGAGCAGCACGTTTTAAATCCCCCATCAGCCACACAACCTGCCCTGTGAAGGAGCGGCGAGAGAAGTTAGCACCATTGGTCAGGATATGGCTAATCAGGAGGAGTTACGACAAAGCTTGTAGAGGCAGTGAGTGTTGAGAATGCGCATCTAGTGCTCATCTCATTTTTCTGTTTCCTGCCTCAATCTCTCATTTCACTTTCATGTCACATGTCTTTCACTTCTTCTTTTTCATTCTCACTCGTGTATTTAACCTGGGGCAGCTTGTGTTGGAAAGCCTTTCTTCATCCTTTCCAACACACCATCGACTCCTCTCTGCTGTCCCAGGTTAGTCATTTTCTCTCTGTTTCTTCTTCTCTCTTTTTCTCTTTGTCATTGAAATAAATCCTTTCCAACACACCATCGACTCCTCTCTGCTGTCCCAGATTTATCTCAACAGGTTATGAGCTCCAGTTGCACCTAACCGGCGCAATTTTTCCATCTTGCTACCTTCGGACTTCTCTGTGTTGTGCATCACCTAAAGGATCACCCCGGCCTCTTTCTTCCTCTTCTTGAAATGGCTCAACCCGCTGCCCCCGCTGTTCCGGATACTTCCGACTCATCTTCCTCTCTGAAGGTAGCCGGCATTCCCCAGCTCTCGGCACCGGACTCCTCTTCCAACTACTTGGACTGGAGCTTTGTGGTCACCGTCCACCTCTCCTCTCTAAATCTCGCCTACCTTCTCAAGCCGGTCAAACTCGAAGACCGTCCAGCAAAGTGGGCCAAGGACAATGCGGATGTGTGCTCGTTCATAGCTAGAACGGTACACCAGGACAACCTCCGTCTCATCCGGTCCTTTCCCACCGACGCCACAGCCATGTGGGAGTCCCTTCAATCCGCCCACATCGACTCCACTGCTGGCGGCCGAATCTACTGGTTGAGGAAGTTGGTAACCATTCGCATGTCCACCGACGACGTCGAAACGCACATCAAGGAGATGGCCATCTGTGCCAAACGCCTCAACTCCCTCGTCACTTCCGACAAACCTCTTACGGTGGACGACATCCATGCCGCCACTCTACTCGGTTCTCTCCCGGTCAATTGGTTGCACTGCGTATCCTCTCTTATGAATAAGGACTCGGTTACTTCCTCCCGCATAGTCGCCGCTCTCAAAGCGGAGTCTCTTCGACGCAAGTCCCGTGGTGAAGAGGATCTTTCCATCTCCGTCTCGAAGGCTAGGGCCGCATCTACCTCCAAGGGCCGTCCCGCCCGTGACAAGAGTCTTTTCTGCACGTTCTGCCGCATCAAAGGACACGACCTTGCCGTATGCGAGAACGCTGCTTGCATCCTAAGCGAACATCAGCATCCCAAGGGCCAAGGGAGCGAATCTAAACGCCGCTCCGACTCTCAGAAGGATTCCTCCAAAGCCGAGGGCTCTCGTCGCTCTTCCTCCGGCTGTGGCCATCAATCCTCTCAGACCCCCGCCAAAGCTGGTCTCACCACTGTTGTGGAGCTCGGGAGCAACTCGGACGATGAGTCGGACCACTCGGGTTCGGCCTACGCCGGCAACGTCACGGTCCCAGGCGTCTCTGACAGGGCTGTTTCCTCCGTGGCATCTGTCGACGCTAACATCGACTCTGGGTGCTCGATGAACATGACCCCCCATCTGCACCAGGTGTCTTGCCCCAAGGTTTCTTCGGTCCCTGTTCGTCTCGCCGACTCCTCGGTTGTCCACGCCACCCACAAAGGGGTCTCGACTCTCCCAATCGACGTCCTGAAGTCTGTTAAGACTCTGGTTGTCCCCAGCCTCCACGAGCCCCTTCTCTCCGTCGCTTCCCTTTGCGACTCCTCTCTCCGCATTGTGTTCACTCCCACTTCGTGTGACATCTACGACGAAGGGGATTTCGAGGTCGTTGGCTTGGTCGTGGGTCGCGGTTATCGCAAGGGCAACCTTTACTACTTGCCATCTGCAGAGGTGACGTCGAAGTCTGCATCCGTGGCTTCCCCTCTTGGGACTGACAGTTCTCTTTTGGACTACCACATTTGCCTATCTCACATAGGTCTCAAGCCTCTTAAGCACCTCCTCCGCCTGAACAACATCAGGCTCTCTTCGATGGACGAGATTGCCGTACAACGTTGTCCGGTCTGTATCCAGTCGAAAATGCATAGATCTCCTTTCTATTCTCGGTCTCTTTACCGCTCTACTTCTCCTGGTCAATTAATCCACTCTGATGTTGGCTCCTTCGAGGTTCCCTCCCGTGAAGGCTATAAATACTTTGTTTCCTTTATTGACGATTGCTCTAAGGCTGTCTCTCTTATGCCCATGAAATGCAAAGGCGAAGTTTTCAAATGTTTTAAAATCTTCAAGGCATCTTTTGAGAAATCCGGCTCCCACAAGGTTTTGTGCCTTCGCTCCGATAATGGAGGCGAGTATATCTCAAAGGCTTTTGAGTCTTTCCTTCTTGAAAACGGTATTCAGCATCAAATGGGTCCCCCTCACTCCCCTCAGCTTAACGGGGTCGCCGAGAGAGCTAACCGGACTATTGGAAACCTGGTACGCTGTCAGCTTTTGGGCTCCAAGCTTCCGAAATCTTTCTGGGTCGACGCCCTCCGTCACATCCTTTACTCTCTCAACTCTGTCCCCGTTTCTACTCCTTCTGGCTTCGTCTCCCCCAACTCCGTCCTTGGAGTTGACTCCATTCCTTTGGCTGACATTCACCCGTTCAGCTGTTTGGTCTGGTACAAAGTACCCGAGGCGAACCGACTTAAACTCGACCCGAAAGCTCGGGCATCTCTCTTCTTGTCCTATCTTACTGACGGAAACGGGTTCTGGGTTCTTGATCTGGAATCCAGGAAGGCGTTGAAAACTTGCGACGTGCTGTTTAACAATTCGGTGTTCCCTTACGACCATCGACCAGTAGGCCCCCCACCCACAATCAACGTAGAAATCCCGTGGTCCCCCCCTTGAAGCCGTCCCCACGCCCTGAACCCGTTCCCCCTTCAGCTCCCGACCTTCGTCCCTCCATTCTCGAGTCCCCACCTCTGAACGTGCCTCTGGGAAACAGGTTCGACAGAAGGCTCACGGCCTCTATTCACGCTCCGCTCAACCAGCACCGCGGTCCGGCTTCATCCGGGCCATCTTCACCATCTGAGGCGTCTTATCCTGATGGAGGTAAGTCTACTCCCTCGCCAATGAGTCTTCCCTCGCCGGTCCTCCGGCCGTCTTCCTCTTCCTCCCGCTGCTTCTCCATCTCCTGGAGAGCAAGGTGGCTCACTTCCTGTTCAGGTTAGGTCTCCCGGTCCCCAGCCGTCAGCTGCGAACCCTGCTCCCGCCGCCTCGCCGCCTTCTCCTCCTGCAGCTTCAGACCCCATCCCTAGTTCGCTTCCTCTTCCCCCTTCTCCGCCTAGGATCCCTTCCCCTCCTCCGGTCCGCCGTTTGAACAGGTCCAGAAAGGCACCCGACCGCCTTGGAAACTGGTCCAAATCGGCAACCGCCCCGGAGGATGTCGACACTCCCGAAAACCTGGCGCCAACTTCAGCGTTCTCCCAACAAGGACCGCTGGCTGAAAGCTGCTAGTGAGGAGTTTTCGTCACTCCTGGGAATGGAGACTTGGCGTTTGGTCCCCCGGCCAGACAAACGGAAGATTATCAAGTCTAAATGGGTTTTTAAAGTCAAGCGCCGTCCGGACAAGACTATTCAGAAGCTGAAAGCTCGCCTGGTTGCTATGGGCTACACCCAAGTTCAGGGCCTCGACTACGACAAGGTTTTCTCTCCTACCCTCCGCATGGAGACCCTTTGCCTGATATGTACCCTTCTGGCGGTCCGGAAGTGGAAAGGTCGCCAGGTCGACTTCAAAACTGCTTTCTTAAACGGTCGACTGGACGAGCCGATCTACATGGAGCAACCGGTCGGTTTGAGGACTCGGCTCATCCTGACTACGTGTGCAAAGTCTCGAGGTCGCTATACGGTCTCAAGCAGTCGCCCCGGCAGTGGAACCAGGAACTGCACTCTGGTCTGGTGGGTTTGGGTCTATCTCAGTCTCGGTACGACCCTACTCCTACTTCCATCTGGAGGCCGGCAAACTCATAGCAGCGGTTACTGTACATGTGGACGACCTGACCATCGTCGGCGAACCAACCTACGTGGATTCTCTCATCAAATCCCTTGACGCTCTGTTCACGATAGGTGCGGACGAGGAGTTGCACCACTTCTTGTCGATTAAGATCACGAGGGATATTGAAAATCGACTCCTCTTCATGTCACAGTGCCACTACATTGAAGACTTAATTCCTCGGTTCCTCCCCAACGGTCCAACCTCTGTTTCGACCCCCACGGATTCCGGTTTCAAGAACCTTCGCCGGAGACAACCAAATGAACAACCTTCTCCGGGGCCATACAACCAAATCATCGGGTCCCTTTTATGGGTGGCGCAATGCACGCGTCCGGATGTTTCCTTTGCCGTGAACAAGCTATCACAATTCTTGAAGGACCCCTCCGCCTCTCATTGGACAGCAGCGGTCAGGGTTCTTAACTATCTAGTGTCCACCAAACACCTCCGTCTACGGCTCGGCGGGTCTCTTGTCTGTAGTGGGTATTCCGATGCAGATTGGGCTGAAGATAGGGAGGATCGTCGCTCAACATCTGCGTACACGTTCAGGATCGGCGATGGTGCTATTTCCTGGAAATCTCGGAAACAAGCGACTGTCTCATTGTTGAGCACAGAGGCTGAGTATAAGGCCTTGTCTGATTCCTGCAAGGAAGGCATTTGGCTTCGGAACATCCTCACTGAACTTTGCCTTCGTCCTCGAGAAGCATTGCCGCTCCATTTCGACAACGAAGGGGCCAAAGCCCTAGCCAACAACCCCGAACATCACTCAAGAACGAAACACATCGATGCAAGGTATCATTTGTTCAGGAATGCATTAAGGATTCAAGAGTCAAGATCTTCCATGTCTCGACACACGACATGCTAGCAGATATGCTGACAAAACCCCTCTCCCGAGTTCTTTTGGAAAAACACCGGGCCCGGTTTGGAGTTGTTGTAGTTTTTTTTGTATCTCCAAAATTTTTTTTCCCTGTCCTCAGTAGCTTCATCTCTTTTCCACTCGAGTTCTCAGCAAGGGGGGTGTTGAGAATGCGCATCTAGTGC
The DNA here is from genome assembly GCA_002873125.1 of Puccinia coronata f. sp. avenae. Taxonomy (NCBI): domain Eukaryota; kingdom Fungi; phylum Basidiomycota; class Pucciniomycetes; order Pucciniales; family Pucciniaceae; genus Puccinia; species Puccinia coronata. The sequence continues at coordinate 156,605 of PGCI01000179.1, read as the reverse complement.
TCATCTCATTTTTCTGTTTCCTGCCTCAATCTCTCATTTCACTTTCATGTCACATGTCTTTCACTTCTTCTTTTTCATTCTCACTCGTGTATTTAACCTGGGGCAGCTTGTGTTGGAAAGCCTTTCTTCATCCTTTCCAACACACCATCGACTCCTCTCTGCTGTCCCAGGTTAGTCATTTTCTCTCTGTTTCTTCTTCTCTCTTTTTCTCTTTGTCATTGAAATAAATCCTTTCCAACACACCATCGACTCCTCTCTGCTGTCCCAGATTTATCTCAACAGTGAGGTTCAAAGACAAAAAAAGATGCTTGCGCCATTATTTAAAAAAAGTAACATCAAATGCTAAAGGCTCAAGTTTCTTAGTCTTGGTGCCAATGCTGAGCCGCTAGGGTTTTAGACAACAGAAAACATATTTCTCTATCCTGAACTTATGAGAGAAGATTGACAGGACACACCACTCCAGAGCTAATATGGCCCATGCAAGTCCTCTGCGCGATTTGATTTCAAACTCATCTAAGGTTTCAATATCTTCATTGTTGGTAATCAGCGGTTCACGGAGCAACCCAGCTGACATGGCTAGATTGCAGGTGAGCGACCAAAAGAAAATCACGTGATCGAAATTTTCAGGCCTAAAATTACATCTCTTGGGAAGCAACGAGTTGTTAGACTTGAAGACCTTTGGATCTGGATCGTGCCTATCCAGCGCATTAGAAGATAAATACAGATTACTAACGCATGTTCAACCTTCCCCAGGATCGCCATGGCCTTGATCCCAAACACGGTGGGCTTCACATAAATACTTCCTTCCGGACTGATCAATAAATCCAGAGAGAATCTGTACCAGCGCTTGGCCAGTGAGATCTTTTTGGCCTGATTGAGATTACAGGGATGAAAGCCATTGGGATGCTCTGATTTAGCAGATACTTCGGTGGGAGCTTGGAGATGATGTATATCAGCCAAGTCCATGAGCCTATGGGCAATGACCGCGTATATGATGGAAACAAACTGAGATAGATAATGTTGAGTGAGATGGGGTGGATTGTCTGGGCATGGTGAGGGCCGAAAGTTTACACAATTGGTTGAGCTCCAGAAAGCATCAAGTGTGTGATTTGTTTTTCTGGTTGTGCTTGATGGTGAAGACTTGTTGTTGCCTATGAGCTGTGATCTAAGCAAGGGGATAGGGTTTCAAGAGATGTAGATCAGGATGAAAGAATAATTAATCAATGGCTGCTAGCCAATCAGCTATGTACAATTGACCCGTAGGGCAATAACTTTTGTGCCTGGATGCACTGGATGCATGATTGTACTTTTGGCGCTGATTGGTCTTCCCATGAAGCTATTGGAATCGGCAAGATCAGCGATGATAACTCTGGATCAGAAGCCGCGGGAAGTGTCAGTTTTTAGAGCTATAGCCATACCAAGTGCAGCGTACTGTTTTGCACCATCGACTTGCTCCCAAGCACACACGAGACGTTCTGATTCCATGGTGAGCGTGAAGTTCGATAGAAGCTAGAATTTGCAAATGAAAAAAGTAACGTCAGCTGATGGAGAGGGATAACAAAAATCTACACACTTGTGGTCGATTTCACTTGTGACTGACTGGTGTTCCCCAATTTCACCCCAGTCCCACATGTGACCTGTCCACTGCTTGGTCTACGTGCCGCGGAGGAAGCCAATAGAGAAGAGGGCCATAAGGTCCTGGGATTTATTGACGACCTTAAGGGACTCGAGGGACAAGACATTCTTATGTGGTTTGTCACCGACGTCCTTTGTATTAGTTTTGTAGTTATTTGGGAGCCAAGGAAGCTATCAACCAGCAGCGACGCGGACTACAGCGCGTGTCCGTTTGTCCACCGCGGCCACCAGCAGCAATTATGGGACAGGGCCTTGCAGTTGGTGCTGCTGCTGCTGGAGTTGTAATTGCCGATGTTGTTGCTGCTGTTGCAATTTCAAGTGGAGGCTGAGGGTGTGCTGGACGGCATCGTCTTTCAGCCGGACCTCACTCCATTGATTCTCTTTCTTCAAACGACTTGTGATGGCGCCAAGGGGTATATCTGCGCGAGCCAGGGGTGCCTAGGCATCAGTTTTCGGAGGCGGATGTATTTGAGGAGAGAGAAGCAGAGACATACGGTTGTTGCAGACGCGGACAGCGCGGATGAAGTGGCTCATGTTGGTGCGGCCGTCAACGGCGATGAAGTCAAGAATGCCGGAGTACGGGCCCCTCCGCGCGGCGTGTGCGAGCCTGTTGAGGATCTCGATGCGCAAGGGCTTGGGCGCACCGGTCATGGTCATGGAGCCGGGGAGGAAGGCACTTTCGAGGACGTTGACAGGGTTGAGGTGGAGCCGGACCTGGACCTGGACGGTGGAGACCAGCAAGTGGGCGGTGGCGACTGACTTGAGGCCGAAGACTCAAGAGGCGGGAGGCGGACAGCGTGCCGGTCAGGCAGAATCCCACCAGGTTGTACCGGATCAGGTTCTCCGCTTGCTCCTTTGGGTCCGTCTGCAGCTGCCGGCCCGCTGCCGCATCCCCCAGAGCCCGCCGCGCCATCCCCTTGATTGGCTTGATCTCCCCCCGCCCTCTCCAACAATCCGCATGAACAGCTCAGGACCGTTGTGTTGTACGCCCCACACAGCGTCCGGTTCGTACCGTCCAAAGTGCTCCCATCCGCCTTGGTGCGGCCAGCTTGCCGCGGAACTGGGTCGTCATCTCGTAAGACTCCCACAAACTGGCCCTGCGCCTTGACCATTGCTTTCAGGTACTCAAGAGATGGCCGGTCCGGTTGGGGCAGAGCAGGACAAGTGCGGAGGCGGTCAAGGTTGAGGAGGGATGATGGAAACTCAAGGCGGTGTTGCAGAAGCCGAGCTTGGATGGCGGTCAAGGCCCAACGGGGCAGGTTGCAATGGGCCAGCGATTCGGAGAGAAGCTTGTAGCCGATGTAGCCCATAAATCTAATGGGCGCTGCGGGGCCGGCATGGGGCTTGCTGGCTGATGATGATGATGATGATGAGCCGGTGGCTCGGTGAGATTCTGGCTTGCAGGGGGGCTGATTTTTGACAAAGGTCTGAAGCTGGTCCTGGATGTTCCGCGGCCAGTCCGAGAAGGTGGTTGATTCGTCCAGGGGCTGCTTGCAGCCCTGGTGCTGCTGGTGCGCGGAGGAAGACCGGAGTGACAGTCTTGGCCAAGTGGAATGCTCAATTATGTAGTACTCGCTGTCAAGTGGAATGCTCAAGTCAGTCTAAGCCACATCTCATACATAATAGAGTGCTTGATTTACGTGTCTGAGGGGTGTGGTGCAAACGGCTCCACAATGAAGGTGTTCAGGGTGCTCACGATGCCCTTCACATTGACCGGTTTGCCAGCGCGCTCTTGGATCCATGCCTTAGCTTCAGGCCAGGTCTTCTTGAGACCAAGCCGCCCGGCCTGGAGGATGTAGTCAAGGTCCATAGCCAGCCTCTTATTCTTATCGGTTGAGTAGATGCAATCAACCAAGGCTAAGAAGGCAAAAAATAAGAAATCAACAACCCATCACACTGTTTAAAGCAGGAATAGTATCGAACCTTCAACATCTTGCTTGGATCCCTGGTTGAAAGGGACAACTGTGAGTCAACTACCCCACGATCCAACTTCTTGGTAGATGGCTTGGTAGTATTCAACTGTCGCACGGGAGTACCGGGAAGTGGTGACAATGACATGGGCCCCTCCACTCAACAAGCCCTTCAAGATCTTGACTCCGATACTGGCCTTGCCAACACCCGTCAGCAACGCATTCTTGTGCTCGAACGTGGTTTTCGCGGATACGATCTCCGTCAAGACATCAAGATAGAGCTAGTTTTTTTTCAGACGTGAGTGGTGATACTGTGGCGAGTTTTCTGCTGTAAACCCAGTTGCTTCCCACCCTCCGCTTGAGATGTAACAGCGGCGTCTTGTCGCCGGACAGGGCAGTCGGCTCAACCTGCACAGGTCTCAAGAACTGGCTGGAGGGGCGACGACTTCGAGGTCCGTTGCCAGCTCGGTTGCGCTCGTGGCGCGAGAGAACCTTCACAACCTCTCCGTACAATCATCGAATAGCCGCCATTTGAGATTTCCCGACCGTCGGCTGAGACTTGACGAGCTTTTATAAATTCTGGATGGACTCTTGAACTGAGTGATGACATCCCATTTTTTGGGAGTGGTGACGATGATTTGGTTGTTGTTGTTGTTGTTGTGGTGGTGGTGGTGGTTGAGCGAGGCTGGGATGCATGTTGTCAGCAGTAGTGCTGCTCGTAGAGTGTGGGTAGTGGTGGGAGGCGGAGAAGTGGCGCAGGGGGGAGATGGTGGCGGAGGGTTTGAGGCTCTGAATTTTGGACGAGGAGGGGGTCGGTGAACACGGCAGGGAATGGTGGCTATTGATCGACAGCGCGCGCGGAGGCGGGCCCAGAAGGAAGGATGCCGTAGCATGTGGTTTGGATGGCCGGGGTGCGGATTCCGGTTCAAGAACGAGTCGCCCAGGATGGTGTCTGCCGGCAGTTCAAAATTCATATGGTGGTGATGATGATGATGATGATGCCGAGCATTCGAGTTCTGGTTGAACGTCGAGGGTGATAAACATGTCAACGGGCCCTGGAATGGCTGTTCCACTTCCTTGCCCTTGATCAATTGTTTCCTCAGCGGCTTTATTTTCGATGTCGCGGGTAAACCCAGCTTCTCAATCAACTGTAACCGGTCCTCCCCTCTTCCTCCTCTTCTTCATATTCATGTTCATTCTTCTCTGACGTGTCCGATTTGGCTGATGATCCAAGGTGGCTATGGATAAGGATCGGCTTTTGACACTGGAAACATTTCAGATCAGCGGGTTGGATTCCTCTCTCTTTGGCTTTCGCTAATCTGTCCACATGTTCGAATAAGTCTTTATCGATCAATTGTCCGGTCACCTCCAAGACATTTCCTTCAAACCTATAAGTATCCATAATCATCAAGATGATGGTGCGGAATTCATTCGAACAAATACGACTGTTGTTTGGTTTGACTGTTGAGAACTCAGTCAATGAGGATTCGATCAACCTTCTGACCAGGTTCGAGAATGAGATACGGTTGGAGGATGTTGTTTGAGAAATCAACGAGACAATCAACGGCAATAGATCTTGGAAGGTAGCGATCGCGTCCATGTTAATATCTTTCCAATAACCCAAAGAGGGACCTTCAATCAATCCTCAATTGTGTCCGCTTCCAAATATTGAGCCAGCTCGACGAGAATGGGTGGTAGAAAAGGCTTGAGGGGGTAGTCTGTGGGGAAGTAAGGAAGCGCATGCTTGTACACATTGAACGGTAGTGGATAGCAGGTAGAACCAACAATCTTCACCCGTCAGTCTATCCTGAGGACTCCTTGTTTGCTCCACACAAATCTCCGCTGCGGTATGAGCGCATCGGGTCACCTGTGTGACGTAGGCATCCAGAGATCGTTCTTGATCTTGTGTGTGAGATTGCGATTGAGAGTGACCATCCATGACCAATTCAGCAATGGAGGATGCCTGCGATTTGAGGATAGTATCCAGCTTGTCAAACGTCGCACGCGTCCTTCCCGCCCGATCAAGTTGCCAAATGAGGGCATCATGCACCTGTTCTTCCCGGCAAATCTTGATGATGTCTGCAGCATGATCAGAGGGGAGGGGGGCGGACTTGAGATACTCTAGCACATGGTGGGGATCAAACTTGCTCAATAGGTTCACGTAGCGGATTCGGATTGCAGGATTCAAATTGGTTGGCGTTGGCATCGTCGGTGCCACCACAGCTTCGGGATCGAATGGGTCATCTTGATCCTCCTCAGAAGGTTCTAATAGTGTCCAGAGATACCTGAACTGATTGCGCGTCTCCTCAATATGGTCCACGACATCAAGATGTGCTTGAGGTGTAAAAGTTTGGATCAAGTAGGTGGTCTGGGGAAGATCAATGTCAATCAACTGATTGATTGCATTGAATACAACGTGAATGGCCTGCGCTTCAATCGATTGATCATGATCTGTTCCTAAAGTCGGCTTGGATGACGATTGCAGTTTGATCTTGTGGAACGTGGCCGACAGATGATTAAATATCCCGCGATCAAAGTTGGGGGCTTTCAAGTGGGAATGGACCACCTGGACCCACATCTCCTTGTGAGAATAGACCAAGATGAGAATGCGCCAGAAGCCCGCCTCCTTGAAGAGCTCTACCAACTCTCCTGTTCCGTGTTCCACATCAGGCGGAGTGTAGACCGACAAGAGAAACTCGACGGCAAGTTGCCGGTCTTCTGTCGTGCTTTGATTGTTATCGGACGACAGCCCGATCAGGATGGAATGCAAGGTCGAGTTGGGCAACGAGAGGAACTGCGAATATTTGTGCAGATTCCTGGCAATGAAGATGTACACAAATGTCCAATCGCCTGCGCTCAATTTGGCTTCACCAGAAGTTACTTCAAGCAATAGATTGATAATCAGCTGCCGATCAATCCGCTTCTCGCCCATCCTTTCCGTATAATTGTGCAGCCAGGAGTCTTCAAATGCCACATCCAACGTATCCAGCATAGCTTCAGAATCCAGCATCAGCAGCATCCGCAGGTATGGGTACGTCGGCTCTTGGTGTCCCTCTTCGGTTGTCAAGATCAGCTTTCCATCTGGCTGGGGCCAGTGTATGGATTTACCCGAAAATAGGGATTGGTACACTTCTGATTTGGCCTTTGAGCTTTTAGAATACTCGTAGGGAGTCTTGTTCGGATACGACAATCCACTCAAGATAGCGGACAGGTAAGGGAAGATCTTGTAAGCAACTGGGACAAGTGCTTTGATTCTATCCTCCGTTTTTTGTGCATTCTCCGTGGTTAAATCGGAATTGAGCATGTTGGCATCTTCACAGTACTGCTGCATCCTTTGTCGACTCGAATGAATCACTTTGATAAACTGGAGGAACTCCACAATTGGGCCGACAAAGTCGTCCATGGCCTCCGTGTAAATATATGACAATGCATCATGCAACATCTCGCGCGAACAGATGGCTAAGGCTTGGTTGATGTCCAGACAGGCGGGATGCACGCGGCGGATGATCTGATCGATCAACTCGTACTGCTTCCGGTTGTCATGAAGGGCAATCAATCCCTGGACGACGACTGTGGGCAGAATGCTGATTTCTGATCGCAGGATGAACGGCTGGAGTTGGAGGAAGAAGATGGTGTTGATGCCGTGCTCTTGGTATTGCTCAAACATCTTGTCAAAGATAAAGTCTAGTTCATCAATGGCGACGCAAGCGGTGGCGCAGCTCCGAACCAATCCTTCAAACAATTCCGTCCGATCCACCCCACGTCCATCAAGATCGAAGTGAGTATCATCCTCCATTCTGCGGTCCGAAAAGACATACTCCAACGAAGCACGCATGATCTCGATCAGCTTGGGCTTCACCATCAATTTGCGGATCGCGTCGTCGCTCGGTAGCCCAATGGTTTCTAAATCCGCCCTTCCGATCCAGTATGATGTCGTCAGGTCAATCGCTTCTGTTAACGAGCCGACTTCAACTAGTTCCAGGATCTGCTCCGCCCATGAAACCACCATCCCGAGTCGTAGATCATTGGTTGTCTGAGAGGCATACCACCCTTTCAATCAACAAAAAACTTATCTAAACATCCACAAAAAAAGAAAGAAAGGGTCGGAAAGAGGAATGATAGGAGTAACAAAGAATGAAGAGGCGAGTAGGAAGATATTTGTTGCGTAGCCAATGCCGTTCAAATCTTCCATGGAGGGTTCTAGAAGACTCACCAGCAGGAATATTTTGCCTTTGTATGCTTTGAAGCTCCCAGCCACGGATCCACCGACGGATTGATCCGAGTCGGCGGCGATTGAAGAGAAGAAGTTGGCAGGGGTGGCGAGTGGATTGGCGCTAGATTTATTGAGGGGAGTTTCGTTGAAGATGTTCAACCTTACCACTCCGCGTAGATCGATGGGCTCAAACCCAGTGCGCTGCCAGATCTGCGTATCGATCACCTCGAAATGCGTGCATGTCAAAACACATATGATCTGTGTTTAGGATATCTATTGTCAGTTTGTGGATGGCAAATGTTGGCATTCCAGAAGGATTGGGATGGGCGGACTTACTCTCCAACTGAGCCACTGGACCGCCAGGACGTTCGAGTTACAGCACCATTTTTTACCTTCTACAAAGCGTAAACTAGAAAAGTTGCCCTCTAACCTCCTGTTGAAACCTTTCAAGAAACTTTCTTTTTCGAGTGAATCGGGGTGAGTGGATGATGATGATGTGCTCGAGTTCCCTTTCGAGGGTTCTGATATGACGGTGACGAATCTGATCGTTTTCCCCCAGGAGAACGCCAGCAGAGGGTCCATGCCGATGCCCGTGGGGGTAAGCTGTTGTTGTTGTTGTTGCTGGTGTGTTTTCTGATGATTCTGGGAGGTTGTCGGGTCGAGTTGATGATGATTCTTTTTGGTGCCCAAAGCTTCCTTGACCGTGGAACTGGGGAGCCAACTCAAGCTTCCAACGACCCCGTTTTGGTTTGGATCCGACGCATTCCGCATGCATCTCCAACACGTCCTCGGGGTGGGTTTGAGTGCCACGATGATCAGTTTGCTGGATGTCAGGAGTGCCACGAGGCCATGATGATCTGTGGGATGTGGAGTGGGTCCCAGAGGGAGAGGGAGAGTCCCAAAGATCTTGGTCGGCTTGCGCGACTTTGAGGACGCGCCCATGGACGCGCTATCTATCGAAAACTCGGATACTTGTCGATGGTGGCCACTCATGGTCCGATGGGATGGGTCGGAACCAAGCGTCGGATGATTAACCAAGCCGTTTTGTGGACTGACTGTTCCATGATCGGGATACTTCCCCAAGATCCAAATCACATCGGTGGATGCCAATCCTAGAACTTGTCCGAGGGCGTGGTAGAACGCCAAGCCGGTCTCATCGGCAGAGACGATAGCAGTGTGTCGAAGCCCCACAAAGTCAATGTGGATGATCCTGTTTCCCAGCAGATGTCCTTCTGATCTTCCTTCTTGCACAAGTCTCATATTTGTGGGAATCACTGTCCTCAAAGGTTGGTTCGGCTTGGCGAGATCGTAGAGATAGTTTCGGCCAACGGCAACAAACGTATGATCATGCAAGATCGAAAGCGCCGAAACAGCACCTGCATCTCCACCTAAGTCCGAATGTGACGAAGGAAGTAAAACATGACAATGCTCAGCAGAAGCTTCAGTAGATCTTGGAGAGAGAGAGAGATATTAAGAAAAGCTCATGCTTACCGACCACCTCACTGCCCAAAACGAATTTCAGGTTGGAGGCGTAGTCAAAAACCATGACCCAGCCTTTGGCTGTCCCCACGACGATGACGCCACTGGCGGCGATGACGGTGGGTAGTCCAAGGATGGTATTTGAGGAAGAGCTGGTGGAAGAGACGATGGATGTGGAGTGATGTGTTTTGGGTGCCGAGTAGATTTTCTGGGTGATTCTGCGCAGAGAGGCCCATCTGAATATCCCGCTACTACTCGGGATCTCCTGTGAGTCCGATCCGAGGATGATCGATGGGCTCTGTTTGGGCGCATGGAAAACCAATGAGTGTTTTGCCTGGAGCTTGAGCTTGTCATAGTGAGCAGCGAGCGCTTTGAGACAGGCCATGCTGAGGTCCCGGTTGGCGCGCTGCCGACTGGCCTCCTCGGCGGATATGCATACACCAATAGAGGCGCGCGCAAGCAAGACACCGAGCAAGCGGGTTAGAGAGCCGCACACACAAGCTGAGGGGCGGGAGGGCAAGACGTACCATGTTCACGTTGGTTGCCCAGGCCAGGAAGTAGTCAATCATCTGGTTCTTGACAGGTGGGTTGTTAATGAGGGGCGGGCGGTCCTTGTGGTGGACGATGAGCGCACAGAGCTGGGCCATCTTGTGTTTGATGCGGGTGGCAATGGTGTGGTAGTCGGAGCCGAGGAAGCCCAGCCGGTTGACATAGCGGACAAAGTCAATCAGCAGCGCGCTGACACGCTCCGACGTCTGCACGTTGAGCGGCTCCCAATCCGCTCAAAGAAGAGCCGCAGCATCGAGATGGCTTGCTCAATGTAATGGCTGAACGGACTCTGTGGCTTTGCCCGCTCGTTCTCCAAGAAGTGCGCCACAATTGACCGCACAGGCTTCAGCAGGATCGGGAACAGCATCATGTTCAGCTCCATCTCAAGTGCATCCTTCACCCCCTCCCGCATAGGTAGGTCATGGGCTACCAGTAGATCCACCATTTCATAAATCTTGCGTTCTCCGGGAGAATGAGTCTCTACTGTTTTGTGTGCAGGGGAAGAAACAAAAACAAAGTGGCTTATGTTTCCAGAAACCGCCGTCTTCGAGCCTTCCTCCTCATCATCATCCTTTGCAACCAACGAGACCTTCAACGTAATCGGAGTATTCGTAACTAACGAGTCTTCGTCTTTGATCTCATGCTTAATCTCGATTGCTGGGTACGAGTTCACAAACTTAGCCACCTTTGCTAAGTGTTTGGTATCTATCTGGAGCAGTCGGTTCCGCTCATCATCTTCAAGCCTATGTTTGATTGCGGTCAACTCAACTCAGCCTTTGTTCTGATTCAGGATGAAGAGGAAACTAATCCACTTGATGACTGACTCCATGATGTCCGTTACTTGGGTGACATTAGCTGTCGTGCACCGTTGAATGATCTCCAACGTGAAACCAGGGATCTGCTTTAATCTGTGTTGAGTTAAATCAGAAAGTAGAATGAAAGTTTCAGTTGAATCCCAAGTTGACAGACAGCCTGACTAGACATAGGTGAGTTTCCTTAGCACTTACGGACTATCGTGATTCCAAACGGCTTGCACAATCATTTGAAAGAATTCCATCGCAACTGTGGTATTGAGACACTCCTGAGAGCTCAAGACGTCTACCGCAGCTGAGATGAGATTTGGAACCTTCCTCAAATCTCAACTTGATCGAGAATCAAGTCCAAGGGTAGAGTCAATCGAGTCAAGTGTGCATGCAGGAGGATGTTGGTTTTGAAATGAGGTGATAGGTATTCTACCTTTCCTACTTTCACCAGTACTCGATCGTGTACTTTCTTCAGTAGACCCTCTTCACCATGTCGCAATGGAATTGATTCAAACTGTTGAGCAGCAGAAATAATCTCGAGAATTCCCTTGAGCTTGGTCTTGTCAGTTAAACTCATACTGAACAGGTCGGCGGTGATGAAGTTGATATTGTAGTACGCGGCAACAATACCAAGAGGGAGAGCTGTTGTGTCGATCCCGTCTTCAATAGCGATACAGTTTGAGTTTTGTAAATTGGAAAGTGTTGATTCAACCAGTACAAATAAATGATTGCTCTAGTAGTTCACAGATATAAAAAAAAGAACATATAAAATGATGCACGAGTCAGGAGAATATCACAATTAGTGACAACCCAAGTGGCTTAAAAACTAACCAGGTGGCGGTGATCGGTTGCTTGCATGTCGTAATAATTTGGGTTAGCCACCAACCGACGGTAAAACCACTGCTGAGTGCACCAGTCGACTGCATCCGGCGTATTTCTAATTGAAATTTTCTAATTGAAATAAGAAAAATAAAGTTCAGTGGACAAATTTGGTCGGACAAGGAGTAAAATGGTTGACTTACTCAATAGTTTTGGCAACAACCTCTGCGTTGAAATGATCATGTAGAGACAAATGGAGATGTGACTCGATGGGCAATCCTTTGTTCAAAAATTTCTTGATGAATCTATAAAACACATTAAAACCCCGCGGTCAGCTAACACGAAGTGGGCTACTTGGAGCATTGTATCTTGCCACTCACTCTTTTCGAACCTGCTGGCACATCAATACACATTGGCTCAAGCTATCCTTGCTTTGGCTGCAAGCCCGACCCATCATCTGTAAGATGTCTGAAAAGGAATAGTCCACATAACAATGCTTTTTGCCTTCGTAACTTTGCACGCCCATGATAATGAGCATATAAGCTGTGATGGGAATACTCCATGCGGTATCTTTCGAAGCAACGAAAATCTGGATTGCACCCACTTTGAACAACTTCTGCACGATCACCTTGTCTGTGTTAGACATGGCTTCATGATAGTATCCGATCCCGCTGGCCAAAGTCTTGCACAGGTTTTCATCCAAAACTTTTGCAAGGTCTTCTTGCTCGATGTTCAAGAACCGCTGGAGATCTTTGTCGGAGAGGGCGTAAATTGATAGATTGGACGCTGTCAGCCGACATTGTTTCCGTGGTGGCACAAACGCAGTAACCGGCTTCTCGTGAGCATATTCGAGTATGGATAGGTACGCCGGCTTGGCCATTTGAATCATCAAGGATGGAACATGAGGCACATTAAAGGACTGAATGTGCACCTCCAACGGTAATGGTCGAGATCCAGGAGCAGAATTGAAAATCGCTTGGGAATTCGCGCCTATCCAGTCGCCCAAGTCGCGCGCGTTGGCCAGCGGACAACCAAGGGCAACGATCCGAGTCTTGCTGATCTCGCTCTGAGCAGTGACGTAGCGAGTCCTTGAAACGATGACTTCATAGGCGGTTCCAATCTCCGAGCCAATCAGATGGATTTCATCTGCAATCAGTAGTCCTGTGCGCTCTACCATCTTCTGTTGCTTCCCTCGTCTTGACACTAGATCCCATTGGTTTGGCGTACAGATAAGTATGTCGATTCTTGCTTGTCCCGCTTTGCTCTTGTCACTTAAATCAGGGGCACCAGAGTTTAAGAAGTTGATGAGATTCCGAGCCTCTGTGTCAAGGTTGTTGGAGTTGTTGAGCGATTGGGGCCAGGATTCGTTACTCGAGCTCCGCCAGAATTGGTGATCTGATTGCCGCCCTCCTCTGGTAGACCTATTTCAGGGGCACCACAGTTCGAGAAGTTCATGAGTTTCGGAGCCTTGTCATCAAGCTCGTCCGCGTTATCAAACAATTGAGGCTTGGATTAATTAAAACAGGACAAAATGACACAGCCCCGTCAAACAAACCTAGGATTAAAGCAAAACACTTTGGCAGTGATTAGTTGAGAAAATCCTGATGGCTGCATGGTGGTAGCTGTAAGAGGGAGACTCACCAGTCTATTCAGATTGGCGGAAGTTGTGCATATGGTTGGGCTCGGTCTTGAGGGCCGCGGTAGGGTGATTAGTTTTGAGATTGCATCGGATCCTCTGACCGATGTTGCATCGACAATGGTTGAGATTGTATCGATGGAGGCCAATTCTGTATCGAGCGAGGGCGGGTTTTTATCGAGCGAAACCGGTGTTGTGTCAAACAACGCCAAGGTTGCATCGACCCATGCCGGTGAACTGTTGCAAGCGTCAATCCAAAAGCAGCGCCAGTCGATTTTGAGTCGAGAATTCTGTCAGTGACGCCCGATGCAATGTCAGCCGGGGCTGATGTTGAGTCGGGGGGCCTTTGCATCGGTTCACACCCTGTTCAACACAACATCGGCCAAGGGTTGCGTCGGTGGGGTAGCCGGCGATGTAACATCGCCAGTGGGCCATGTCATATTGGACACTGGCGATGTAATGTCTGCCGCTGCCGATGTAACATCGGAAGACAGTTACATCGGACACTTGTACCGATGTAATATCGGGTGAAACCGTCTGACATAACCGCGGATGTAGACATCCCATACAATCGTATTGGCAGTGTCGTCTCATCATGTCCAGACCAAATTTGAACAAAGAAGAAAAAGAGGGTTTGCATATAAGCTCCAACTGTCTTGACTCACCTGGTAGACTCGCCAGGCACGTCAACATCAATCAACCGCTCCTCTGCGGCATCGGAACCATTTGCAGATCCACCATTCTTGTCCACCAGCTCCTTGTCCACTCTATTGTCTCCAGAAAGGTGAACAGGCGCATCATGGGAATTCTTGTCAACATGATTGTGGCGGTGTTCAGTGGGGGCGGCTTGCGTGGCGGCACTGGCAATTCTCTCAAGCGCGCTGAGCAGCGGGTTCGGCGGAGCGGAGCAAACGCCAACAAGAAGACGGGGATGAGTGTGGAATTTGCAGCGTCGACGGTGGTGGTGCTTGATGTGGCTCTGCTGGCCGGGGCCGGGGGATGGACGCCTTCAAAGCGGTGCATCCGGAAGGAGTTGAATGCGGGGCCCACGACCCGCTCTTCTATCAAATCCTGCTGCTTCTTGTCCTCCTTGTCATTGTCGTTTGGCGCAAAAGGCAAGGCATGCGCACGTCGCACCCGTCCGCACTCCTCCTGCGCCATAGCATCCGGCTGCCGCCCCGCTCAAAGCCAACAAAATTGCATTGCCCACGTCCGTCTGTAGGTCGCGCGGGAAGTGCTCAAAGCTTTCCATGTTGTCGGAATCATGTCTTGCGTCATGGGGGACTTCTGCTGTTTTAGGAGGCTGTTCCGGGATAGCTGCTGTGTGTATTTTGTTGCAAAAAGGAAGAGCCCTCGCGGGGACGACGCGCGAGGCCGAGCCGCTGCGTGATCCTCAAGCTGGCATGTCGGGAACTGTTAGCAGCCAAGGCGGCGTCGGGGGAGGCGGCGACGGATTCGCGGGGCAGGTCGGCGGGGGATTGGGCGAATGATGGCAAGGGCGAGGTGGGTGGAGAAGATGGTGCAGGCGGAGCGGCAGTGCTGGGCAGCGACGAGGGCACTTGCTGATTGCTACTTCCCACGGTCCCGAAGCGTCGTCTGTGAGCCTGCATGCAAATCTCGCGCGTGCTCTGCTGAGTCGTGGGGGTGGTGCACGGGCAAGGAGCCCGGACAAAGCTCGGCTTTGGAGGAGTGAGCGAGAGGCATTTCTGCTGGGTGAGATGTAGGCCGAGTGTGATGATGAGACGGGGCGGGGCTGTGCGCATTAGATGGGCTCTGGATCGAGCTCCCATCTGCATAGATGGCGTAGGAAGATGAGGCGGTAGCGGCCGCGGCGGCGGATAGCAGCCTGGATAAGGTGGGCGTGTAGGCTGACGGGGGCAGGTAGGTTTGTTTGGGAGTGTAATCCTTGCGGCCCGACAGGGATTTCAACACCATGCTGAGAATCAATGACAACAATAATCCGCTGACCTACCGAATCCAGATTGAATTTTCCTCCGAAAATGAGAGCGAACAAAACCTTTACCCCGCGAGGGTCTGCTGGAGTCTTCAAGCAAAAGCGAGTGAGTTGAAATCCCCATCAACTGCAGCTGCCTTGTTCTTGGTCGATTGAAAAAATTAACGGTGGCTTGATCTGAGTAGGCTGTAGCACATCATGAGCAAAATGATCAAGCGGCATCATAATAGCATTGAGATATGCTTACGGAGCTTGGGATGATTTGTAGAGTGAAGAAAGCGTGTGGTTCAAATGGATAGCTGAGAGGGCTGAGCATCAAGCCTGTGGTCTTCCATCGCGGGGCCAAGTCCATTCTCCTTCATTGAAGACCTGGAGACCCAACGAACCGTTCATTCCTTGGACGTCCAAATTCTCTCCAGAGAATTTGTGGGCTCAGCAGGTGTGTCGGATGAGTAGTGAATTGATGAGTTGGTGGATTAGTGGGTTGGGCGTGAGCAAAGGGAATAATTGATATGCTCAAGTGATAGATTGAACCGAAGGGAAAAGGTGTTAATCATAACTGGGAATTCAAGAAACCTCAATGAAAAAGCTTACCAAAATGTGCAATTGAGAGGAGAACCGACCGAAAAGTGGTGCTTGTTGGTGGTTGGCTTCATCAACATACATAATGTGGACTCCAAAGCCCGCCGCGGCAAGATGGGACACAGCTGCAGCCATGTAAAAAAACGAACGCCTTTTCAAGACACAATGGTCAACAGTCTTCAACCGACTCTAGATACTGTGGCGAAAGCAGTGGGGATCAGGTGTGGAAACAAATATGGCATTTTTCGAGACCAAGAGAATGGGACTGACATGTCAAAGAACATATTGAGGGCAGTTTGTCGGGCCCAATTCCAGGCTGAGTCAAAGTGGCAAGCTTTGAGAGGGTCAAAGGCGGGCTGGATTCCTTGAAGGTAGTTTTTGCCGTGTTCCTTCTGGGTACTGTCCAATTCGTCCTGCACCCTCATGTAGTCCGCATGCTTCAGCTCATGCAGCCTGTAGCCGTCGCGCGAGTCCCTCTCTAAGTATCGTAACAGGATTTTCAGTTGCTGAGATACAAAAGCGCCCTGGCTTTGCTGGAACTTTTCAAACTCCTCCGAGTTGATCATTGCGCCCCCAGCACTGCCCCCAGCTGCACCGGTAACACCACCTTGAGATAGGGTAATGCCAGAGTGTTTGCCATACGCCTGCACCACGGAGTCGAGATACAACTTGTCCGGGGGTATCGAGGATCTCGGTGGCGATTGAGCTGATTTCCTGCCACGCCGCAACGAAAGGAGAGTTGTGAAACTTCTCGTCACTAGGGACAATATAGGATAAGCCAGCGAAATTGAACACAATTGAGTTGACACGCGGGGAGCTGCGACAATGGGAGCCGCCGGCAGGCGGGCAGGCCGATCGGCCTTAGCATGGGCGAGCGGGACCAGAAGGTAGATCGCGAACTGTCATTGACGGATTTGGAGGAGTGGGCGTACATGGTGGGCAGGGTGACGGGTTCGGGCATTGTGCACAGGCTGTGGATGGTCTCCAACATCTACGTGAGGATCTGATGGTGCATCTGGGCGACCTGCGGAGGTGATGCTGGCTTGGCCGCTGGGTGAGTGTTGGGATAACCTGCACCCACTCTTGGGAGCTGATATTGGCCCTCATCAGCTCAACTTGACAGAGTCTGATTCTATGAGGCCGTTACCACTGTGCGCTATCTGCAAGAAGATGGCGTTGGATTTTGTGAGCACTCGGGAGAGGGTGCTGGGTTTGATGGTTTCCAGTGAGGTCAACGGCATGGGTGGCAGGGTGAAGGGGGTTGGTCTGAGTTGAGCAATGTTGATTTCTGGCTCTGCCCAAATGTCATCACTGAATTTGACATGGGGAAGCTGAGTCATACATCATTTTCTTTTTGTTAACCTTAAGTACAGGTGAAGAAGTTGATGGCGTGGCAGGCAATAGTGAAGATGGTGGAGGAGCAAGGAGCTGTTTAATCGCATGGAAGAGACCATAGTTCGCATTGCTGTATGGTTCATGTAATTTCTCTCATGAGATAGACAACCAAGATTCATTGGGATCAATCTTGGAGTCATGTAACCAGGAGACAAGAATTCGCCGGGTGAATGGATTGTGAGTATGGAATTGCTCAAGAAAGAGTGAGATGAAAACTTCTATAGAAAATACTTAAACACGCTTGAGGGAGGCTCTTTCATCATGGTAGCTGTGTTCCAGAGGGGGTGTTTTATTTTGGCGCTGGGCTTGAAGCTGACGAGGCTTTTGAGTGACGATGTCCTCAATTCGTAGGTTTCTTCAACGCTGCATCAGGATCTGCGGCAAGCTGAGTTGAAGCCAATGTGCGAAAGCGGAAATAACAGACCGTACTATTTGACTCGGAGAAACCTGATGAGATTAGCGGGACAATTACAAGCAGGCAATAAGCAATTTGAGGTCCAATAAGCAATTTAAGGTCCAGGGGTAATCAAGCCGGCAGCTAGACCGGAGGCCTGAAGCATGATGGGTCACCACCCGCTTTGCAGTATAATCCAAACTCATCAACTGTTGCAGCATCCGTTGCATGCAGCTTGTTACAGCCAGCTTGCAATGATGCCGTACTATCTCATCATCTCTAAGGGATGGTAACCTTTCAGCTAATATACGAGTTGCCTAGCTACGATGAGACCTCGAAGCAAAGCTTATCTTCAGGAACTTCCGGACCCACCACGATGTTTACAAACATGGCCATCCAACTCCACAATTTTTGCCGTTGTTGTTCTGATCACGAAATGTTACCGCTATGAAGAAGGGTAAGCCTGGGCCAGTTTAAAGCACATCCACAAAGTAAAGTCGCAGACTTACACGCGTGGGGATTGCAAGTCGGCATGAAGGCGTGAGGCTGCCAGACTAGCATCTCTTGTTTGCCCGCCGACCACTACTTGGGCTGAAGGTTCTTCTGCAAGAGAAAAGCAACGACTGCATCAGGCCCGTTCCCAGGTTGAGGTGCCAACCAAACGTGTTTTGAGTGTTATGACTTGACTTCCTTGATGTCAAATATCGCTAGCAATGTTAACACGAATCCTGCAACCTTCCAGGCTTTGATTAATGAAACAGCGGGGGAGTCTGGTACTTAGCTCCGAGGAACTGATTTGGTTGGTGTTTAATGGCCACGGTTTCCGGGCCTGGACTGGTGCTGCTTTTCTGCGTTTCCGGCTTGGCAGATAAAGATCATGGGCACTCTCTTGTGTTTGGTGATTTCGAGTGTACTGTTGTTGTAGGAATAAAAGCCGGCATAAACTTTGGCCACTTGCAATTTTCAGAGGGTGGATAGGGGCCAGCAGGATAGGTAGAAAGGATGCCGGCCGGACAGGAGAGGACTGTCTCACATTTCCCTGGATGGGGTTCAGGAGATGGCAAGGTAGAAGGTTTGCGTTTTTGGCTGGCAATTTTTCGAGGTTACCCGATAGGAAGGTGTTGCTGAGATGTCATTTAAAGCTCTTCTTTGGAAATCATCAGATCAATCAGATGAAATGGTACATTCTCCTCAAGATGAGGGATTCATGCTGTTCACATTGAGCCTTGTTGCCCCCGCCGAACGCGGCGCTCCCAGCCGCGCTGTTCGGGTACTGGCGCGAGTCAATTCCTATCCCGCACGTGGCCAACGAGATGGGTGTGTAGTTGCTTGATGTTTTGCCCGTAAAAGACGTTGGCGCTAGCGGTGCCGCAGTGATGCCAAGGGGAGGTGGTGGAAGTGGGAGAGCCTGGAAGGGAAGGGAGGTCGTGGTGCGTTTTCTGGTGGGCGATTCCCAAGTCATGCCCAAAAGCAAGCGGAGATAGTTGTTTTCCTTGTGTTTGGGAGCATGAAAGTGATGAAAGTGGCAGTCCACCGGTAGAGAAGCTCCTTTGAAAGTTTGACAGTTCCTCGACAGCGTTGATCAAGTTGGAGGCCATGTGCCGCTTGCTACCTGCAACCAAGCCGCCGTGCGGCAATGTTGATCATGTTGCTTGTTCTCATATCCTCAGGATGAGATCGGAAACAGCAAATTTTTCTGCTGGGTCATCGACAGACCATAGCACTGCCGCATCCCCTGTATTTTTGCCGTCCATCTGCCTCCAAAGATCAAGTGTTGCCGAGTGCGATAAGTCGTGTGAGCTGAGCATACTCGTCCAGGTGGCACTGATCAGACCAGTCGATCCAATCCTTGAATCTTTCAAAACCATTTTCCCACAAATAGTCACGGAGAGCAAGTAGACTACGCCGGCGGGCTTTTGTAAAACACTTTTGCTTGATAGCCTTCCTGTGGACTTGGAAAGATCATTGAGAACAGGTTCATAGGAGTTCCTA
This sequence comes from Puccinia coronata f. sp. avenae, assembly GCA_002873125.1. Classification (NCBI taxonomy): domain Eukaryota; kingdom Fungi; phylum Basidiomycota; class Pucciniomycetes; order Pucciniales; family Pucciniaceae; genus Puccinia; species Puccinia coronata. Next base: position 137,244 of record PGCI01000179.1, on the reverse strand, counting down.
AGGGGTCTCATCATTCTGTAGAGACCCAAAATGCCAATCCAGGCGTTGGTATCTTCCTACATAATTCCATGGTGGTTAAAATGAAATAAAATAAACCAGTCAATATGCTGAAAATTCTTGGAAGAAAGGGCGCGCGTAAAGAGAGAGAGAGAAACGGGCCAAGACACCCTTGCCAGATATGGGACCAAGGGTTAGCGGAGTATCGTAGAGCACAATATCGCCAGAAGCATCTTCAAAGGGGCAATGTCCAACGAGTGTGGAAAAGAGCTTCCATCGGCGCAAGGCCCCTTCCCACAGTGGATCAATGATGGGAGAGTTACATACATGACATGGTGCGCATGACCAGCTAGCACAACTCGGCCTTCAAAATAAGAAGATAGGCCCAAGCCCAAACACAACAAAAATGACAGTAAGGTGAGTGCGAGAAAGCGGAAGGATCGCTTTATTCTAAGATTGGACTTACCGCCTAGTCCTTTGCCATTGTCATGCAACCCTTGCCAAGTGGCCGTCAGTTGAGCAGTGGTGAGACTGGAGTCAAAGCCGCACAGCCAAAGCACACTGGGATGCTTCCCAAAGATGCTGATCATCTCCTTGCAGAATCGAAGCAGGAGAACCAAGTCGGTCATATTGATGATTCGGTGGACCTTGGTTGCCTTTTTACCAGTCAACTTTGAAAACTCGGTGGGCCACTGGCCCGAAAGGTGAGCTGGAACAACAATGATCGTGGTGTTTAATCAGATATGACCTTTCATCTGTGGCTTAGGGATTTTCGACGGTTTGTCGCGTAAAGTACTGCAAATTAGGCCAATGGTAATTGCCGTTTTGCCGTAACCAACTTCGTCTGCAAGAACACCGCCTCAATCAGTACGGGCCGCTCCGCTTTACCTTCAGCACGCCAGCCAAGGGGAAGTAGGGCGGCTTCGGCGATCTGCTCTTCAACAAATGTATGTTCAACCTCTTGGTCTAGCTTCTCTTGCAACAACATCCAGGACAATGATTGTAGCTGCTCAGGTCAAAGAGGTATGACAAATTGTTCCGGTTGCTCAGCCGGTGCATCATTCTTATTACTGCAAAGGTGGAAATTGAATTTTGGGAGGAGTAGGGAGGCGGCGCTGCATTCGTGGCCAAAGGTTAACCTCCACGAGGGATTAACAGTCCCACTGAGAGCTGACGTAGGAAATCGGGCAACAGCTGTAGGAAAATGAGATCTATGACACTTTATTGCAGCTAACACTTAAATGCTAATAGTAGTAACAACTAGAAAATAAAGTAGATAGATCAATAAAAGGAAATAAAAGATATGAAAGAAAACATAATAATGGAAAAAATGAGTGAACATTATTAAGTACCTTCTTATAATTCAGTTCCTAGCCAACAACTCAACGAGACGACGAAATGATTAATAATAGGAATTTAAACGGAAAAATAGCAACAAGCCTGATAGAGAATAAAAAATAAATCAATAAGCAACAGAGAACAGAAATGCATAATAATCAACACAATCAAGAACAAAAAGAAGAGATTCAGAAATCTAGACGGCACCTCCACTTGAGCTAAACCTTGCTCCTCCTGAATCTTAGTCGTCTTGATGAATTGAGGGTGTGCGGAATTGAATGGCAGTTTTAGGATTTGATTCAAGCAGTGAATTAAGGGTCTTGCGATGTTCGACGGAGTGGGAGCGATGAAGTTTTCGGGGCTCTGGAAAATTTTCTTCTTCGGATCAGTCGCGGGCTTCACTGTGAGTCTTCACTTTGCATATTCAATTCATTATCACTTTTCAATCTTGACGATTTTGAATTATTCATTCAACACTCCTCCTTAATTCAGATTCGGTAAGATGAAGTTGATCTCTTGAGGCCTCCAATTTGATGAATCCTAGCGGTTTAGTTAACCCATCCGCTATCATCTCTGCAGTTGGAACTTGTTGTATTTCGAGTTGCTTCTTTGATACCAGTTCTAAAACATACTGAAATCGTACCTCAATGTGCTTGGTATTTTCATTCAATTGTGCTTCTTTGCTGATTATGACTGCCCCAGAGTTATCGTTCTTCAAGATGGGAGCTCGGATTTTGATGTGTAGGTTAAGAACCAGATTGGTGAGCCACCTTAACTGCTTGGCGCACCGATTGATTGCGACAAACTCAGCCTCGGTGGTTGATTGAGCGACTACAGGTTGCTTCTTAGCAGACCAGCATATTGGGTTTCCATACATGGTTATAACATAACCCGATGTAGATTTCTTAGTCACTATCGAAGTAGCATAATCGGCGTCCGCCCATCCGCAAATTCCGTCGTTTGGGTCAGACGTCAGAGTATACAGAATACCCATAGACTTTGTCCCTTTGATGTATCTGAGCAGATGTTTAACCGATGACCAGTGTGCCTCGGTCGGATTACTTGTGAATTGAGCTAGTAGATTTGTAACAAAGGTTATGTCCGGTCTAGTGTGCAACGCCAAGTAGTTGAGCATTCCCACCGCCTTTTGGTACAGCTTCTGATGTATCGGCGCAGCCTCGCTGGCGACAATCTTGTGTAAGTTCATCGGCGCCGGCGCTCTGACTGGATTAGCATCGTTCATGTTGAATTCATACAGAATTTTTTCAGCGAAATCCGTTTGATGAACATGTACCGATCCATCCTCCTTCCAGTCAAGCGTATAGCCGAGGTGTTGTGCAGGCCGTTCTTGAATCTTGATGGTGTACAACTTTTTGATACGATCTAACGTCTTGAGTACTTCAGCTCTTGACTGGCCAACGACGAACCCATCGTCAACATGCATATGAATAAATTGAGAACGATCATTATTATAAAAAAGCGACTCGTCCAGCGGAGAAGAATCAAAACCAAGTTTGGTTAGCGTGCCAACCAGATGCTTCCTCCATTGACGAGGAGCCTGTTTGGTACCATACAGTGACTTGTTTAGTCGCCACACCCAGTTTTCCTTACCACGCTGTTCAAAACCTTCAACCTGGGAGACGTAGACCGGGGCATCAATTTCCCCGTAGAGAAAAGCTGTTTCAACATCGAATTGGAACACAGCCCACCGACGATTAACCGCTACAGAGATGAGTAACTTGAACGATTGATTACGAGCAACCGACGCGTACGTGTCGAAATAATGGAGCATGTGCACTTGGTGATTGCCAAAGCACACCCATCGAGCCTTGAAACGCAGTAGATCACCAAACTCATTCTTCTTGCGGGTGAGAAGCCACATAACTCCGATAACTTTGTCATCACCAGGAGGCGGAACAAGCGTGCCGGTGTTTTTATCATCCAGCGATTTATACTCTTTAGCCATGGCTTCTTCCCAACCACGACGTTCAGCAGAATTGCTTAAAGCATTTTTCACAGTTACCGTCTCAGTCAAGAAGACATATTCCGGCAGATCGAATTGCAGCAGCATTAATGAGTCGGGCGGATCTTCCACAGCAGGGGAGATAGACACAGGCGGACCAGGCCGAGAAGCCGTCCGGCGGGATCCAGTAACGATATGTGAAGGATCGATGTCACTTGAAATTTCTTTACTGGGACGATTCGCACTCGGGACATATTCCCAGTGTTTGGCGAGTTTGGGAGCAATTCTGGTGCCATAAGACTTGCCAGTAGTGGCCGTGGTGGAAGACGGTGGGAGAGGTGGAGGCGAGTGAGGTGGTGTTGTGCTAGGCGCAACATGGGTGGGAGATCTACGTGACTGTAGAGGTGGAGGGGAGGAAGGGGGTGTCGTGCTAGGCACATGACTTGGGGACCTGTGCGGAGGAACATCAGGGTTTTTTGAGGATGATTTCGGGTGCTGAAGCTGTTGGATGGGATTAATTTTTACCATAACAACATCCCGGGAGGATTTATTTGAGGATTTTTTCGGTTCTATGACCGCTTTGGGAAGGGTGTCAGGTGGTTTGGTGACTGATTCTGCCAAGTTGTAGGGGAAAGCCAGCTTTGACGGCTTGTAATCGCGACTGATTACGACATGTCGGCGAGTAGGGTCAAAAAACCTTAGAGCGTCAGAGTTGGGCTCGTATCCCAGACATATTAAGGGGCGAGATGGGTTGGAGATTTTTGATGGCGGCCTGTGTGACACATAGACTTTCAAGCCAAAGGGGACCATCTTGTTGATATCTCGGACCGGTTCGATCAGAAGATTAAGTTCAGCAAGGACGTTGACCGGCGATGACCAATTTAGTGCCTTGGATGGTAGGATGTTGATGAGGGTTGAAGCATACTTCGCAGCTTCATCCCAGTAATTTATGGGGACCGAAGATTGGGCCAACAAACACCGCATTTTGACCAAGAGCGTTTGGTTGAACCGCTCCGCAAGACCATTAGTTTGGGGACTATCGGCTGGTCCGGCTTCAACTGAGATACCTAACGTGTCCAAAGCAGAACGAAAAGCATTGGAATTAAATTCCCCTCCTCGATCCGTATGGATGAACGCTGGACACTTACCTGTCTTGTTTACAATTTCATTTATAAAGGACAGGATTTTTGACTCGGACTCTGATTTGTTCTTCATGAGGTAAATTCGATTGAACCGGGAGTAATCATCTATGATAACCAAGACATATTTCAGAGAAGTTTTACTAGGAGGGGATATTTGCAAGACATCCATGTGGAGAGTCTTGAACGGGCAATCGGCGGTTGGGAGAGGGTTGATATGTGGTGTCCTCTTGAGTTTGCATTGAATACAGACCTCACAGTTTCGAGCTGTCTGCTGTGGGTTCAGCGCCTTGATCTGATTTAAGCAAAGAAATTGTCGTAGGTATTCGTCCGACGGATGACCCAAAAGGATGTGATAGTCAAGATCGGGGGAGGGGTCACTGACGTTAAGGACATAATTCGCTGAGATAGTTCGAGGGGCGAGTCCTTGATACAAATTACCCACTTGGGGAAAGCGATAAATAACCTTCTGTCCGAGACGAATGAGAATTAGCCGATTTTTGAATATAACTCGAAGACCGTGATCTTCTAGTTGGGAAGCAGAGATAAGATTTCGAGGACCTTTCGGGGCGAAATATACCGGGTATGTCAGAGTTCCACCAAGGTTGAACTTTCCAACATGCGTGATGCTTATTGAACCAGAGTAGGTATTGATGGCTTTGGTGACGGGCTTGGGATCGACCAGGAGATGATAATTGCATAGTGTAGATTTAGACGCGCCAGAATCGAAGATCAGAGTTGTATTCTCAGGTGATACAGGAATGCCGCTTGCATTGACTTCATCAAGGATCATAAAGCCTGTGTCTTCAGGATCGTCAATAAAGAATTCCTCGTCTTCTTCGTTATCGGCCAAGTTGGCTTGACCCGCCATGTGTTTGGACCACTGTGCGTTGAACATCTTAGTGAACTGTTCGGTCATTTCGTCCTGTCGATTTGGAGCAGGACGAGTAGGTTTAACGCCCCGAAAATTTCCACAAGATGTACTACCGCCTCGATGACTTCCACGCGAACTAGAGTACCCACGATTGTTTGAATGATTGTAGGATGGGACTGTTGATCTCTTTCCGACCTTCTTTTGTTGGTTGGTGTGGAAAGCTGTCTTGTTGTCTTTGCTTGCCTTACGAGTGTCTTCAATCAATAGACGATCATAAACCTTCTCGAATGTAAGGGGATTTAAATCATACAGAGATTGAATTAGTGGAGTCATTGATTCTTCTTGATTAAACGATCTAAGCAATAATGCAGCAGCTAAACCGGTTGAAATGGTCATAAATCCAGGATTTGCAGCGATGGTCGTTTTCAATGCCGTGTAATTACGTCTGAATTCGGATAGATGTTGGGCCATTGACGTTTCTGGGTTATATGACATGTTGATCAGGTTGAACAGCTTATCACATAATGTCAATACTGAGGTTTCTCCACACGCAGTCGATAAGGATTTGAAAGCGCCATAGATATCGCCCACGTGATTTACCAGTATTGGATGGAACTCGCTTTTCACCACTGTGTAGAGCTTATTCATAGCCCAAGCTGACATTTGACAATATTCGGCTGTTTCTTTGTTGGCGTCGACCCATTCCTTATTCATGAGTTTTTCATACCATTTCGCCGTGATGATGTTTTCGAAACGAGGCTTCCAGGTGGACCAGTTGTGTCGAGACAACTTCTCAAGTTTTGATCGAGTTGATCGTCCGTCATCTGAACTATCTGATGAGTTCCCCATGCTGCTGAAAGACCTAAACCTGCGAGTATTCTAACTTTAGTCTTATATTTTTAGTGTTGCCAAGTGATGCCTCTCGCTACCATGTAGGAAAATGAGATCTATGACACTTTATTGCAGCTAACACTTAAATGCTAATAGTAGTAACAACTAGAAAATAAAGTAGATAGATCAATAAAAGGAAATAAAAGATATGAAAGAAAACATAATAATGGAAAAAATGAGTGAACATTATTAAGTACCTTCTTATAATTCAGTTCCTAGCCAACAACTCAACAAGACGACAAAATGATTAATAATAGGAATTTAAACGGAAAAATAGCAACAAGCCTGATAGAGAATAAAAAATAAATCCATAAGCAACAGAGAACAGAAATGCATAATAATCAACACAATCAAGAACAAAAAGAAGAGATTCAGAAATCTAGACGGCACCTCCACTTGAGCTAAACCTTGCTCCTCCTGAATCTTAGTCGTCTTGATGAATTGAGGGTGTGCGGAATTGAATGGCAGTTTTAGGATTTGATTCGAGCAGTGAATTAAGGGTCTTGCGATGTTCGACGGAGTGGGAGCGATGAAGTTTTCGGGGCTCTGGAAAATTTTCTTCTTCGGATCAGTCGCGGGCTTCACTGTGAGTCTTCACTTTGCATATTCAATTCATTATCACTTTTCAATCTTGACGATTTTGAATTATTCATTCAACAACAGCTCGATGGACCAGAGTGGTAAAGCTGACGCCAATTTTCATCTCTCCGCATCCATTGGCTAGTCGAAGATGTGTGATAAGAGGTGCTGGCCGAGTTTTCAATACTCAGCAGAATCCATCGGCCATTGGGGGAACCATCATGGATAGACATGACGTGGGGATAAAGCAATGCATACCTGCTCGTAGCAACCACTACATCTTCATGTGGAACGAGTGTACTCTTGACCTTGGTTTGCTTCAAAAGCCATTGAACAGTGGGCGGTGAAGGTGCGCACCTCTGGCAATTTGTCGCACCCTGTATAGGAATGTATAGGAAAGATCAACCTAGATCAGTATATGAAAGCAGGATCCTATGGGTGGTAAGAAAAGTGTTAACCTGCGTAGAGTCAGTGATTGAGCTCCACTTCGACAATGATTCAGGAGGCGGAATTTATTTGATGATCCATGCTAGTTCTTGGAATGCCTTTTCACCCTCATGTGAAACATCAACCTTTCTTCATGGACCATTGCCCCACACTGCGTTGTATTGGTTGATAGGTGAAGGAACTTTGCAAGCCATAACGACACTGGCCTTCTCGCACCCATCTTGGTTCAGCTTGACAGATACGCCATTTGGGGGAATGTGGTAGACACCATCTGTAGTATTGGCTTCAACTTTGACATCTGTGTGCAGAGCTGCACTGGGACGCAATTCAGGAGCTTCTATCCACTTGCTCGGCACACTGCACTTCACGTGACCCACGTTTTTGGAATTGGGTCGCCAGCTCGAATCAAGAGTAGCCACAATCGGCCGGACAACTCCATAGTCGAGCTTCGAATGATCAATCGAAAATACCGCACAATCATTGGCGGGATCGCCGCTGCGAGTGGGATCCAAAAAAAGATACAATAGTGGTAATCCGGAAGTATGTTATTTGGCTGACCGGCGAGGGAATTAATGAAAATCGGATGAGCAACTGGCCTCATGGCCTGCAAAAAGGGGAAAAAAGAAAACTCCAGATAGATACTAATCTGAAGGGCTCTTTTGACTTATACAATCTGAAAGGTTTGAAATGGGTGATTCGGTAGTAACCAAGAAGTTGTGGTGGCTACAAGTGAAACCCAGTGTTTCAGGGTATTGCCATCCATCCATTGAAACGATTGGGATCCGATTTAAGGATGGGTGAACATCATTCCATTGGACTCTCTAGGCAGGTTACGTTTCACGATTGGTGCTTCTGAGGTTGTCATGTCGAATGATTTTCTGAGCGATATGGCATTGGGCTTAAATCCAGAGGTGCTGACGGTCAAGGTATGGGAAGATGCCAAGGAATACTTGAGGTTCACGAAGGAGATGGACGGGTGTGTGAGACAGATTGCCATTGGTTGATGAGTGGAATGGTTGGGAGTCAGATGGGTGGAATTGTGGTACGGAGAGAGTGGAGATCAGCAAGGAAGGATGTTGGGAGATGGCACCAGATTGAGGAGGGGTCCATGGGGTGTGACGTGGTGCTCAAACACTTAGCACTCATGCCCGACATCCAGAGTGACCTGAAAAAAGGTATATGGAAGGAAAAGGATCCTCGATCAGCCACATGGCTGGAACTGGAATTTTGCAGTCATTTTTTTTCTCAGCATGGTCTCCTCTAGACTGACCTTTTTTAGATTTGCAGGATTGAGAGGTCTTGGTTGCAATGGGGATGAGATGAGATGAGCGAGATTTAGAGAGGGAGATGTTGGCAAAGAGCTGAGCACGATCCGGGTGGGTGTCGGGTGGGTAGCGGCCGAGCCTGGGACACCACCATCGCAGCTCTACTCATGTTGGGCGCTCTCTTCTGAAGTACTCTCTCTCGCCCCCGCCGCAGGCACAGGCTGGTTAAGGTCGTCGTCCGTACCCGACAAGTCGCTCGCGTTTTCCTGCGCCAGCTCTCCGTTGAGCAACATGCAAGCCTTCTCTCGCATCTGGGCACTGCGCGCCTTGTCGGATCTCAAGTGGAGATGCTCGGCCACCTCCTTCGCTTTCATTTGGGCCAGCGTGCCCGTGAACGACATGATAGGTTTACCGTCCGCGCCTACGTAGAACCCTGTCCCCGTGGTGCTGGCGACGCCCGGCGGCAACCCGGTGCAGGCCGGGACTGAGGCGGGCAAGGAGCGGTTCAGGAGATGGTTGGTAGGGATGTTAGGCCGCGAGAAGCCCGAGAGCCACGCCATCGAATCCCACTCTAGCAGCATTTTCTCCAGCCAAACTAACGAGACCGGCTTCGTTAGGAAATCGTTGCACCCCGCCGCCAGCGCCACCTCTTGATCCACATCAAGTGACGAGGCTGTCAGAGCCACTATGATCACCGACACGTTGTGAGGCGTCATCCGAGCCATCGTGTTAGGCACGACGAGTGCCGGCGGCGTGTTTCCTCCTGCCGCTGGGGGCGTATTGGCAAATGCATTGATATTGACCGAGCGCCCCGCCTCTCTGATTTCCTTATAAGTAGCTTCAATGCCGTCCTTTACTGGTAGTTGTAAATCCATCTGCGTTCAGTCATGATTGTTGTATGCCGAAAACATAGGATGTGTCAGCTGATAAAAAAATGTGAAGATATCAATATGAAGATAAGGACGCACCAGCACGAGATGGAAGCTTCCAGTTCTCCATTTATCTACAGCTTCTTTCCCGTTCGTAGCGACGTCGAATTTGACGGTTTTTTTCCTCATTAAGGTAGTAAGGATAGTCTGATTGATCCGATTATTTGATGGCGGGGGAAAATAACAAATAGACAGTAGGAATTGATGGGTATTATTATCCAAAGAAAGATTAGGGGAAGCGGGGACAGGCAACACAGAAAGGAGGTTAACACACCTTCGACAATCAGCACATTGATCAGTGGAACAAACGCAGTGGTGGGTTTCCGTGACACGCGTCGCCGTCCAAGCCGATTGGCGATTATCGAGTCTCCCATGGAGGCGCGTCTCTTGTTAGCAGCAATCAAGGCGCTGCTGGACTTGGAGAGTGCAGGACCAGAAGTCTCGGTGGCGCTCATCACGCTCGGGTTCTTAGGATTGTGCAGCTCTTCGGGGGATGGACAGGGGGCAAGTTCTGGGAACGAGATTTAGAGGAAGTAGCTTCGTTGGGGCTTGGAAACTGTGACACAAGTATCCGACGGGGTGAAGGGAGAGCGACGGAAATGGATGTAGGCAGACTGGTAGGGATTGAGTGAGGGCATCCTGAGCATGGGCAATGGTCGGGGGTTCAACAAGACATGCTGCTGCTCTTTCGTCAATGGGCTCAAGCCTCCTTGAGGCACGCCAGGCGTAGCGGGGGCTGTGCTAGGCGTGGATGTTAGGGCAACCGAGTGGGACGATGACGCAGAACTTTCGCGCTGTTGGTGGGAAGCATGAAGTCCTTCAGGAAAAGGCATTGAAGGCGTTCGGGGTGAAATCGCTTCGTATTGAGCCAGCGCCATTGCGTGCGGAAAGACACTATCGGGAGGTTCTCCTAGAAGCGGATTCATCATTCGGTTATTGGGTCGCAATGATTGGCCAAGTGGGTTCTGGTTTGATACACTAGACGTCTCACTCTTGCCTGGATCATTTGAGCCTGCGTTGGAATGATGGAGAATGGGTCCTGGCGTTGCTCTCAGCACTGGCCATAACTTCCTGACTATCGTCATCGGTTCTGCATTACTGTCTGCACTACACCGCGGGTGCAGTATGCAAAAAAACGGACAGCCCTGAGATGACCATGTCCCACAGCCGTCCCCAAAGAGGCCTTGCCGTCCCTGAAACGGCCTTTCCCTTTGGGATCAGCGCAGTGCCAAATCTCGGGCGCTCCGTTGCCTAGAGCATCCCTCCGCCACACCTACCACGTGAACACATCCGTTGTTCACCCTCATGTCGCCCTGCGCGTGTGAAGAGGCTGGCCCCAAGACGACCTACCCCACGCACCCGCAGTGTATCCATTTGCTGTGCCCTTTCCATCCCGCGTTACCCGAGATACCAAAAAGGCATCCCTTTTCACCGGGATGCCCATGCAACATTCAGTCGCCACACCACGCAAGCGTGCTTTACAACGCTTGGCACACCAACCCGCCATTCATTTGGTTGTTTGAAAAGCCTGCAATTGACAAGGCACACAGGTGATACTCCTCATTGCCACCAAACATAACAATAGAAAAAAGAAAAGAGCACCAAAAAATAGAGAGCATCTTCAAAAAGTCGAGACAAGCACGACGTAACAGGCGATGTCACGTTAGGCTGGGATCTATCACATCAACTGGCATTGGCGGGCCGCTCCTGGTCCCGGCCAAATGCCATTGAGCAAGGCCTTCGTGCAGACCTTGTATCTGTATTGTACCATCCACCCGCCTCACTGGCAAATCTGTAAAGCCCCGGTGCGCCGAGATGGAAGATAAAGCTGCCGAGTTGATTATGTAGTTGCGGTCATCTGTGTGCCTCAGCTCCCCATCCATTGTACCAGTAGTCTGCCGCTCAACTCTTCGCCTCCTTGTTAATGTGACCGCACAATTACCCTTGTGGCAATCATGCTGCACATTCACACACGCACGAAAATTCTGCACAGGTAAGGCAATGTTATTTAGTCCTCCACACCACTGTAATCACAAAGTTACAGACACTTACGCGGACTCCAATGAACTTGCCTTCCCCCCCTTTAATCAATTCCCGCATTTGATAAAAATCGCTGATTCCCTCCATCTCAAAAGGAGTCAGGCAAAGGAATATCATCGACCTTGCCTGTTGACGGGCCTCCCATATGCTATCAACTCGCCCGATTTCCGTCCTTCCAGTTCCACTGACGCTCTGGAACTATGTTGTTGAATCACATCCAAACAACATCACCAAAAAAGTTTGTTCAGCACAAAAATTATCGCTCCCCTGCATGTGCCTTATATACGACTCACAAGAATCCAAGATTTTACTCGAACCACATCTTTTTGAGTTAGGCCAATCTCTGCAACTTGATTCCATGTAAAACAAGGGAGAAGATTTTTCAATCCTGCCGGGACTGTCAACTTTGAGCTTGCTGGGACCCGGCGATCTCGGATGACCGCATTAACCTCGGATGAATTTGCAAGCGACTTCGTATTGTACCCCATGGACTTTTGCATAGACGGACTGTTTGAAAACAAAGCAGAAACAGATGGCGCTGCAGTTTGATAAACCTTGTGCTTTGGGTCCCAGAAATACCCTCCTGAGAACAAATGGCGAAGGTTCCGATAGTTTGCGAATGTAACGCCAATATCTTTGCCAGGACTCTGGCGGTTCGAATGGATAGAACTGTTCCTCAACACCCCATTGTAACCCTCGAACTTCTCGGTCGCAAATGAGCTGGCCGTTCCAAAACGGCGGCAAAACTCGGGTAGATGCAAAAGTCCATGGAACTTTGGTTTATTTACCCACTGAGCCGTTCTCTTGATAAGATAGAACATGAAACTACGGATATGTACCTCCAGCTCGGCGGAATAGGTCTCCATATCATCAATGTGAGTTTGAAAGACCAAAGGAGCAAGCTGACACAGCGCCGACCACACGTCCCGTTCGTCATCGGTCATATATTCAAAAAACACAAAAGGTGCCGCCTGCAGCACAATCTTGAAATCCTTCCCGATGAAATTTGCATAATGTTTTGTCAGGTATTGCGGCTGTATTGAGGGGATATTCAGCGCGCCAACGTCAAACGATCGATACTTCGCCATTACGTCTTGTAGCTGAGGAGCGGAAAGTCCCTTCATGAAAGCACGGACGAGGTACTTCACAACACCCAAAAGAAACACATGTAGAATTTCTATTGGGGTGTCCTGACAGCCATCAAAGCCTGTATCGCCTCACATCAGTTTTCCTCACAGCGTCACACATGGGATTATGCTTGATGCGTACCGCTTAGTTGGAAAAAAGGATTGAACACTGCCGGAGTGTCTTCCAAGCCCAGATTGCTAATGCTAAATTCTTTTAAGAATTCAAGCTCGGCAGCAGTCGCAGAATCACCCTTGGCCAAGACATCGTACTTACGATCCACAATGGTCTTATTGATGACATCTCTTACTCCTAGGTGGGTGTACATTTGTGCAACACTTGTTTTGGACCGGGGCTTCTGCGATGCCACCCAGATTTTGTAACAGTCCGCTTGAATTCCACTCCACGACCTGATTGGATGCGAGAGCTGGAAAACAACGGTCAGTTGATAGAATTCCTTGCGGAATCATCAAGCAATTTACCTACCCATTCACCCGATGGGCCAAGCATGCAAAAAGAAAGGAGGTAATCCATGGTTGACTTTGCCTTGACGCTTGTTGCAGAAAGGTTGCATGACCGACACGGATGGAGACAGTTTGCCGGAACAGGTGTACTTGTAATCTCGGCATGCATGGGAGAGTCTCCCAGAAAGCACAAAACTGAGGATGTCACAAGGACTTCCTCTTTAATTGAGGCATCCCAGGCCGAAACCCCCTCATGTGCTAGGCGTCTGAAATTTCAATGTTCATGAGTTACATGGATTTAAAAGTGATAGAGTTTTTGATGCAACTTACTTCAAATCCATAACAACTGGTCCAGCGAGTTCCATTGCCCCAGCTACGTTTGATGTAGTCACATAGTGACAGTGGAAATTCTGGTTGGTCATCCGTGGGGCAAGTCCCGAAAGTGTGAAGAAAAAGGAAACATGTTTGTTCCACCTCTTGGATTGATTCCCCGAGGTATCATCACAGTATAAGGTGATTGGCATGTGGCGAACCATTCTGCCCGCGGCGCGAGACCTCCAAGGATTTGGTAGTGGATGTAATAAAGTAATATCATCGCCAAGACCTTGGTTTTCAAAAATAATAATCATTATATTTAAGTGAAAGGCACACAAAACGACCGCAGAAAATATGTATGATAGTCACAAACCATAAAGCATGCCACCACAACGTTCAGAGAGTTGTAAATGGTCTTCTCCGATAATCCGAGTGTAATCACAGAGAAACTTTTGTATGTTGATAGATTCCAGTTGATTTGAGTCGAAGGCTAAACTGTTGGGGATAGTTCCATGGATTTTGGTGCTTTCGCCTCGTGGAATCCAGGAGGGAGTTACACATTTTGACCACAATTGACCCCCCATGGAATAAAAAAACAAAGGAACCACGATTTTGTTGTTGTCCAGCTGTACAGGCTCGTAGAGGTAAAAATCTCCACTTGGAGTCCGGACCATTGGTGTACGAGACGACGGGTCATCGGCAGCAAGCCACTTGCGCGATTGGGATAACCTGTTGATGTTCTTCCCTTGCGCGTCTTCTGGATAGAATTCCAGAACTGAACTGACCAGTGGATTTGCTATTTCTTGTGCCAGTATGGATAAGATGCTCAACGAATATGTGGGTGTATTAAGTATGGACTGTGAGCGAATCACATCAAGCCCAAGTAATTGCCTGATTTTCAACTTCTCCCGACGGATGGTTGTCCAATCGGGCAGTCTGACATCAACCAAGAGGAAAAGGGTGCGCATGTGTTTATACATACTGCGTGACATTATTGATTGCGTATAACCAACTACAAGGGCACCAATCACATGCTAATTTGAAGAACACTCGGTCAGTTTGGACATATACGGAACCCGCACATAAGGACCAGCTGACCTCTTTGGAACGGAATGGCCACCAGGGATTCACACCCTTATCCTTCCTCCGTGGCAGTTCAGTGGTTTGGAGGACATTGACATTACTGAGATTGCTCATGGCCATAGTAGCGTGAACAATGAGAGCGATCTGGTGGGATCTATTTCCCAGTCCTCACCATCGGCCTCGTTGTTTGAATTTAACTCAGAAAGCTGTGAAACAGCTCGCATGAACCTTGAGCTAGTTTCAGATGCAGAATCGCTAAATGCTATTTCAGCGTCACTGGTAGCGGCATTTCCAAAAGATTCTGGTAGCAGGTTGGTGTCCACAAGGAGATCCTCATACGGTGCCCAATCTTGCGGCTCGTCAGGAGGGGTAGAGAAACCGTGGAATTCCGAAAACAGCTGGGGATTGCGCTCCGGAGGGGTTGGGCAAATTTCAGATCTGGGACAATTGGAAAGAGAGTCTGCTCTAGCTGCCTGTGCTCTCCTGGCAGTGAATTCAGCAAGCAATCTGACGTGTTTAGGATACTTTTTGTGCTTTGATATTGAAGTGGAAGATATGCTCCGTGACTGGCACAGGAAGCATTTGTATTCACCTCCTCCATCTGGTGATTCCGGTGCAACCTGATTCCAAACAACTGCGTAAGTAGTAACAATAGAATTATGAATTTTTGTAAAAACCAGAACAGTGAGTTATTCTTTGTAACTCACAGGGATCAAAAGTGCGTGTTTTTTTTCTATTTTTGTAGCGTGGCATTTGTTGATGTAAGTTCCTTGCAGGAACGAGTTGAATAAGTAAAATTTGAAATAAGTTTAAAAAAATGGTTGTGCGGACTTGGCCGGCTGGGGTCTTTAATTCATGTTCGTTTGAGAAACCACCCTTGTCCCGCAACTCCAAGCAGTTCCCATTCATTTTTTGTTTTGGTTCAACATGATCCCAACAAAGGAAATGTGCAACGACCGCAATGGGTCCATAATGATGTTTTGCTTTAGTCTGGCCTGGTGGCGCAGACCCTCTTGGCCAAACTGAGCGCTGGCCTGTGTTGGTGACCAAAACCCCGTGTGTGTGCAGCCGGAACAGAAGAACACAAAACCACATAGATGGGTTGGACCTAACTCTGTTTTGTGATTTTTGCAATCCACTTAACGTTTGGGGGCCCAATATCCCCTTGCGTTTTAGCCTGTTTCTCAGAGAAACTGGCATTTTCCCGTTTGCACTTTCCAATCGGTCTTCCTAGGGTTTGGCAATGACTGCAACAAACGCAATGCAGGAGGACTGTGGGTGTCTTACCTTCAAAACAAATGCAAGGCTCACGGAATAAACCATGAGGTCCCAACCCAACCTCTTCTTTGGGAACCAACCTCACTCTCCGTTGGAAGAGCTGGATAAGAACTGTGAGAAGTGTTGAATGTGCACAAAGACATCTGCCTGGGACCCAAGTGATCAGGAAGCACATCCGCCTGTGACGCCATGCACCAAGTGATCAGGAAGCGCAAGGCAATGTGAGATACCAAAAAATTGTCTTATTTAAAGGACTGTTGCTTTCTCAATGCAGAAGCGTTCATCTCCATCGCAACACTTGAAATCCCGGTGATTTTCAAACAATTGAATTGTCTCCCCCTCTCTGCTTGCTTGGCCTTTGAACTGTCCAATCCTTTTTTTTTCAACCCATCACCAACCTTCCTCCGTCACTTCGCCATGTCCCTTGTTCTGTCCTCCGATAGTCGTGCCTCTGCCAGTGACGATGACTTGCCAGTACCACCCCAAAGGGGTGCAAATAACACCATTCAACGTCAACCTCCGCGCGAGGCTTCTCCTAACTCGCAAGTCAACTCGCAAGTAGGACCCGTCAGAAGAGCACATGGACACACACGACACGGCCCCGCCCCCCCAGCCACGGGTTTGCCTCGTAGCACTGCCAACCCCATGCGGCTCACAAGTAACCAAGGTATGTTTCTACATAATCACTATCAAATTGAGACCGGCGTTCCCAGATGATGATCCACACAACTGCTTAAATCTAGCACGTTCACCTGCGGCCGGCTCAGTGCAAAACCGAAACCCTGCTGGGACAGAAAATCGGGCGGCAAGAATCTTGTCGGCTGCAATGTGGCCCCCAGCAGGAATTGGGATGGAACATGTGGATGGGCCCATCAATGAGGAGTTTATTACTGAAGTGGATGAATTATTTGCTCTTAGTGGTAACTATTCTGTGCTTGGCGAGGAGCTTGCGCATGTCAGTGGGCACGGAAACCATGTTGGTGCGTATGTATTTTTTCCGCTTGTTGATTTGTTTTCACTGTTTGTAGGTACCCGCTCCGAGGCAGTATGTTGTTTCAGTGTACGGCTTGCTCGCAGTACGGCAAGCCATTGACCGCCTCCGACAGGACTTCCTGACTATTCCACCCACAATTACACAAGAGGTCTCAGGAGCTCTCCATGCTCGTAATTTTCATTATGTCGCTGTTTTCAACGTAGGTGGATTGACAACTTGCCGATGTAGAATGTAAACTCACCCATTGGCATCCAACTTACAGGATTTTGTGAAGAGGAAAATCCAAACGCTCTTGATGAGCAGGAGTTTGGCGGTTTATGGCTCGGAAAAACCACGTGATGCTCCTCGCCGGGTCAAAAGCATGTTGGCTTTGGTGCTTGTAAGTTCAATCCTGTTGTATCAGTCTTATCAACAACCGTGATGCTGATGTCACATCTTTTGAGTGAAGGAGGAGATAAACGGCCAGAACAACCAGTTCAAACGTGATTACCTCCCCCGAGGATATATAGAAGGAGAGCCAGCCGCGATTTCAAGCGTTGATACATTTGTGCGTGGCAAACTTCGGAATAGCCGTGGCAAAATGCGAGACATGGTAAGCCCACTCACGTGGGGCAATGATGTTAGTAATTGGATGGATTGCTTAAATATTGGAGAAGCTTTTGACCAATATTCAGGCAACGGGTGGTAGGGAGATCACTCATCCGGTGCCAACAATCAGTGCACTGCTGGTCCAGGTAAGGGAGTTTATGAGATTGCAAAGTGGAGGGAATAGTTTTCTAATGTCACATGTGACGTCGGTAGATGAAGTCTCGTCTTATCCCAACGGCTCCTGGGGAACCAGAGGAGCCAGCACCCCGTGGGAATGAAACTCTTCTAAAGGCGCGACTAGCCTATCTACGAATACAGACCATTTCACAATATGTTGGGCGTGGCGGACGTGATACTGGCCGTCAATGGAGGAACATAGACGAACATCTTTGTGCAATGGCCAGGAAGGGGCGGCCTTACCGATCCGCGTGAGTCTAATCTCCTCATCAGGAATTTTTTCTGTAAGACTGAGAGTTTTCTTTCAGGTTCTACCAGTTGGTACTGTCGTACGACAATACCACGTTTGGCCAAGAGTTTTTCTCCGAAATGAATGGGCCTGGCATCGCCTTGCCTACCGAAGAAGAAATATTGGCGCGGGTGGCAAGCAACAAAATGAACAATGCTGGGGACGACACGACTGGAAACTGAATCACTGAAAGCTTGTGTACTGTTGGGCTGGTTTCACCACAGGCTTTTATCCACCGAGGGGAAGGTATTGGCACAGGTACAGGCAAGAGACGCAACGACTGTGCACCAGAGGAGGGGGATAAGATGGCAGAAAAACGACTGCAGGCACGTTGACGACGTGGGGCTGGTTTGCCTACATACATACACCTGCATATCAAGTCTCTGTATTCTTTCTTGTTCCTTTCGTTTTCTTTTTTCTTCCTCTTTTTCTCTTTTTCTCTTTTTCTCTTTTTCATTTTTTTGCGCGGGCGCAATACGGAAATGGACGTTGTTTTTGGTTTTACACATGGTTCCTCTGTTTCCCTGAATGGTTTTTTGGCTGCTATGAGGGCGCAAAAGGTGCCGCACAGGGTTGTGCATCCAATGAGCTGGGGATGGCTAATGGCTAGGCACATGATTAGGGATGGCTTGTGGTTGAAACAATGTGCCGTCCTTGGGTTGCCTTGGATTTGGTGGATTGCGTCCTACGTACCCCAGATTCAACATTGGGTCACCCATCCAGGTCGGCATTTGGCTATAACGCTTAGCCAGGTGTGGCTGGGTGGCAGCATTTTGATGTCACAGGGATGCCTAGTCGGGATGCCCCCGTTATGGTCTGGTTGGACGTCCCGGGGATGACTGGTTTAAAGCGGATAAGCACGCGTCTGAGACGGCCTGAAAAAAATTTTTAGCCGTCCGGGGGGCATCTCAAGCGAGGCCGCGCCTGGGACGGCAAAGTGCGCCCGTGGTGTAATGGTTTCGCGAAGCATCGGCCGACTAGAGCTGCTTCAACCCTCGAGCTTCTGTTTGCCACTGACGGATCTAAAAGAATTGGAAAATATCTAAAGTTTTATTTGCATAAGAATTTGTTCGCCACAAGAATATGTACAAGATGAAGTAAAGAGAGAAGAAGTGAAAAGAGTGAATAAACAGCCTTACCTAAAGGCAGAGACGAAGCTTGGCAATTTAATGCGAGATAACAAAAGAGTTCAAAAGAAGAGAACACGGATTGATTGGATAGAATGGGATAGGTGCGCCGGGCACAGAGAGCAGTGAAGTGAAGCGAAGAAGAGAAGAGCTTCAAAGGAAGCGAAGAAAAAGAAAAGAAGCAGAAGCTTCGGTGGATATAGACAGGAAGGGGTACAAGAGAATATCTCAGGGGTCGACAATGGCTGAGGGTGAAGTTTAGAAATACACGAGGCAAGATTGGAAGCTATGAAAGTGGATGATGAAAAGCTAAGACTGAGTTTTGGGTAGTTGCAAGTGTAAAAGCGAGAAAGTCGACAGGGGAAACATCAGTAATGCAGGACTTGTCATCTTTTATACTTGTTTGGCAAGAGTGAGACAATATGCACGATCCTCTCAGTTAGCATCGTCGCTGTCTTCCACCTGACTTGTAGTCAGGGTTTGAGTAGCGGTAACCTGTTCTTGACCAGGCGCCCTGAGGATATTCGACTTCATCTCATCGTCTGTGCAGACGGTAGAATAGATGGTAAGAAGAGTAAGTAAGGGTTTCATCTGAACTGGTTTGTATCATCAGTTCAGGTACATGTACTTACCAATTAGGTTCATGAAGACCTGAGCATCGGTTGCGCCTCTTTCAGGTGAACTCTGACAGGATCCACACATGTGGTAGCCTTGAAGAGCGCCATGTATGAATGGTTACAAGTGTCGGTTCTCAGTCGATTAGAAGATCCAGAATGATGGAAAAACATGGCTTGAGGGCGCTCATCAGGTGATTGCAAGACGACCCCGGTACTAGAACTTCCACCATTTTCTGTTGCTGCTTTTGAAAAGTACTCTAGAGCTTCGTTAGACAGCAGAGCTGGCCAGGGTACTCCCGGTGTTCCCGGGGCAGTACCTGGAGTGCGTAAGCCGGGTGGGGTTAAGTTCTGAACCGATGGTGGCCGACCAAGGTTTGGGTTTTCATTGCGGAGGCTTGCCTCGTTTTTGAGATGATTTTCGGCAGCTGTGTCAAAATCGGACCCTCCGAGATAATGATTGGCTGGGCTGGGTTTTCCTAGTTGACTGCTACCCAATGGATGGGAAGCGGCGCTGAAGTAGTGAGGTGTACCAGGGCTGGAGGGTGATGTAGCGATTGGAACAAATTGAGGTTCCGTGATAGGTCGACTGAGCGCTGTGTGTAGAGCCGTGAGAATCCTTCTGGGTCCGATTGGCTTGGGGACGACGAGAATGTCGGGAATAGAGGGCCAATGAACCCCATTGAGGTGCTTGCGGAGGACATCCTGAACTCTCCTGAAGTTCGAGATGCTCGTGAAATGGATGATGGAGGTGTGGATCTGTTTTGGGGATGCTTCAAAGAGAGCAACTTGGGTGGAGGATTTGATCCGACGAGACATGAGTGGACGATGAGATGGTTGATTGGGCAAAACGTTAGCCAACAGGTGGAGTAGACTTGCAGGCGAGGCTTTTAGGTTGAGCAGCTGAGCCTTCAGCGTCAAAACATCGTCATCGATGATGATAAAATTGTTAGATCGTATGGACCTACTGCTAGCATTGAAGGGAGATAGGGTTGCCTTTGATTGAACGGCTGCTGTAGTCGAAAAGAGATTCAAGTGATTGTCAACATCAAATTGCTGTACTTCAGTTTTGAACCGGGAGCCCCACTTTTCTCTATAGTGATGGTCTTATCTCTCGAAGACACCTCAACAGCAGCCTGGGGAGCCGTGGAGTTGGAGATATCATATTTGCTTTTCTTGTATGGCATGTGGGAGACGTCAATATTTCAGCTGGTAAGATAAGTAGTGATATGTTTGGCAAATATACCCTGCTCAGCAGCAAAGAGGACGGCCTTCTTTCCTTTAAGCGTTGTTTCAGCAAATTTAGTTAACTCATCCGCCTACGTATCAAGAAAAAAAAACCCCCCGCTAGTATCAATGAGACGACCAATAGATAACGGACACAGATGGAAAAAAAGATTAATGTGGGTTCCCGACTAGGGGTTACAGCGGTAAGAGCAGATACCGAGGTATGTGATTGAGCAACATACGACTTTCGGGAGGCCCCATCCGTTTCTTCAGATTCTCGACCAAATCCCTTGCCAAAGATCCCAGTGACCTTCCAGCTATGACCAGTAGAGGTCAATCTACCCGTACTAAGTTTCATGCCCAAGAATTTCTCAAATATGATTTTTGAGACTGATTCATCGGGACATAGTGGGAGTTCCGAGGTGAGATTGGAGGACATTTGTAATTGGGCGAGTGTTGCAGATGCGCGAAGCTGGGCACCGATTGAGGTACGGAGACTTGAGGAGTTCCTGAGGGCATCCTTTATATCGGGAACAGGTTCGTCGGATGGGATTAATTCCTTGTGAGTTTCAACGATACTTTGTGGAGAAGAGGAGACGGATAACAGAGGGGGCAAGAGGGACACGTCAAAGACGCATTTCCAGCTCGTGCAACATGAATCATCTTGAAGGGAAGGGTTTTCTTCCTGGTGCGCTCCTGGAGTCGGATCGGATCTTGATTGGATTCGGTGGCCTGAGGCTGAGAGGGAGCTGGGGACGGTTGAGAATGCAAAGGAGTAAGATGAAGGCCAACTTCGATAGTACTGGAGCGCTTTGCATGATAGAGAATCTGCCTGAGCAAGTAAGTTAGGCCGATGATTAATCCCTTCTCGTCTGCTATGACCGGGATTTCTCGCAGGCCACCTTCCCCATCTGCGCCAGCTCCTACGTATGGGTTGGGGGTCTCGGGGGGTGGGTCAATATTGGTGGGAATGGTTTGTTCTGTTGATGTAGGCGGGGTGCCATATTTGGATGAGAATGAGAAATGGTGATCTAGTGATTGGTCATTTTCACGTGTAGCATTGAGCTAATCCAATTCAGCAGGCTCTGGTCGGGGAGGATAGAAGATGTGATAGAATACAATTTCGATCTCAGATTCCGAACTGATAGCAGATAGAATGTCGCCTACATGCTGTAAGGTATTTGCAAGATCAAAACTTCCAAGACTCTCTGTTAGACTTGTAAGAAAACACACGGGCAACTCTGCAGCAGTCCCGGTGGCGGCGGGTCAGCTACTGTCACGTCCGGCTACGGTCTCCCAAATCGGTTTAGTTGCTTGAACTACTAACCTGCAGCAGTCCCGGTGGCGGCGGGTCAGCTACTGTCACGTCCGGCTACGGTCTCCCAAATCGGTTGAGGAAAGGGAGCCGTAGCCGTGCGTGCCAGCAGATAAGGGAAATACAACTGCTGCAGCGCATAGCTATCTACAAGATTGGGTCGGTCACAAGATTAGGTTTCCATCTTTCACAAACATGTCACACACTCCTCTAACACTCCCTCTCATGTTTGTGAGCTTGACGCGGTTGGATAGCTTGACGTTGAGTTTTTGAAGTGCTTTCTCGACAAGGTTGGGTCCGAGTCTTTTGGTGAAGATGTCTGCGAGCTGATTCTGGGTACTGGTCCACTGAATTTTGATGTCATACTGACGAATAAAGTCATTGACAAAATAAAATGCCCTGGAGAGATGACGCGTTTTTTTCTTTGACGCATTGTCGCCAGCAATTAGGATTGCGGCTTCATTGTTGCAGAAGACTTCCATGGGAATGATGTGGTGCATGTCGATGAGCAGATTGTTCAGTTGAGCGAGCTGTTGGGTACCGTCCGACAGGGCGATGTATTCCGCGGCGCACGTGGAAAGCGCGACTACAGTTTGACGTTTGGCGCCCCAGGCTATAGGATTTCCGTTGTGTTTGATCAGGTATCCTGAAGTTGAGCGTTCGTGCTCTCCGCCCCAATTCGCGTCTGACCACAGTTGAAGCGCGCTCCCTCTGTCGTTAAAGGAGAGTGACATATCTTTAGTCCGCTTGAGGTAGCCCATGAGGATGTCTAGGGCGTCCCAGTGCGCGGCGGAAGGATTGGCGCTGAAACGGGCAAGAAGGTTAACCAAGTAGGTGAGGTCGGGTCGTGTTCCTGAACATAAATACATGAGTGATCCAAGTGTCGACCTGTACCCTGTTGCATCCACTTCATCTCCAGTGTTAGTCTCCAAGGGCGTTTCCGGCAGCGTACTCCTTCTGGGGTAGTACGTGCGGGAGTAGCTTTCTAGAATCTGTTCTACCATCATATGTTGGTCCATCTCAATGTTCCCACCCACCTCTTCAATCCGTATCCCAACTATCTTTTCTACCTTATCCGACCATTTCACCTCCATTTCCTTTGACATTGCTGCGTGTAATTCTTCAAGGACCTCTTTTGACGAAGCCATGGCGAATCCGTCGTCGACGTGTAGCCATATGACTACGAACTCCTGACCTTTTTTGCATATAAAGAGCGACGGTTCCAGCTCAGACGCAACGAATCCAATTTCTTCCATCTTTGATTTGAAGAATTTCCACCAACAACGTGCCGCTTGGCGTGTGCCATACATAGCCTTTTTTAGCCGCATGATCTTGCCTTTCCATTGCGGGAAGAGTTCAACTGGCGGTTGGACGTAGACCTCCTCTTCGATTGGGCTGTAGAGGTATGCTGAGCTGATATCAAAGCTTGCGGTGGCGTACTGGTGTTGGTGAGCCAGCTGATGAGATGGACAAGGCTGAGGACAGCAGGCACGGTGCGTGGCGGTGTTCGAGGATCGTGGAAGGATCGTATTGCAGATCAGAATGAGATGAAAAACAATCATAGGAGAGAGATGAGAAAGAAAAGGAAATCTAACTAACCTGAGGACAGCAGGCACGGTGCGTGGCGGTGTTCGAGGATCGTGGAAGGATGGTGAAAGGGTCCTTCCACGCCTGCTGCCTCAGGTAGACTATCTACAACATGTGACATGTGTGAGAAATGAGAAAGACATGTGGAAGCAGAAAGAAAAGACAAAACCTGAGTATTAAACTCAACACCCCCCCTTGCTGACACCATGGAGAGAAAATTTGAAAAAGAAAGAAAAAAAAGGGGAAAGGAAAGGAAGAAGAAAGAAGGAGAAAAAAAAAAGGGACTGAGAGACTGAAATTATTTGACAATTCCAAACATTTGACGGTGTTTTTCCAACGAGACTCGGGGAAGGGGCTTTGTGAGCATGTCCGCGAGCATATCCTTCGTCGAGACATGGAGGAGTGTGATTTCTGAGTCCCTTACGCATTCCCGTATGAAGTGGTATCTAGCGTGAATGTGTTTCGTGCGGGCGTGGTGCTCGGGATTCTTGGCCAGAGCTTCCGCTCCCTCGTTGTCGACGTGAAGAGGGATCGCGGTGTCCGGGCGGAGGCGAAGTTCAGTCAATAGATGGGAGAGCCAAAGGCCCTCTTTGCAGGAATCCGAAAGGGCTTTATATTCGGCCTCCGTGCTTGATAGGGAGACGGTGGCCTGCTTGCGGGACTTCCAGGATATTGCCCCGTCTCCGATGCGATATGTGTACGCCGAAGTTGACCGCCTGTCATCGCGGTCTTCGGCCCAGTCCGAGTCTGAGAAGCCTGAGCACGTGAGATCTCCACCCAAGCGGAGTTTCAGGTCTTTTGTTGCGACGAGGTAGTTAAGAATGCGAATACCGGCTAGCCAGTGTGCTTCAGACGGGTCCCGGAGATGCTGTGAGAGACGATTGACTGCGAAAGAAACATCAGGCCTCGTACACTGGGATACCCAGAGGAGCGAACCTATTAGTTGAGAGTAGGGGCCCGGGGACGGTGCATCAGAAGAGGAACGTCGGCTTAGGTTTTTGAATGCCGAGTCTGTTGGGGTGGAAACGGTGGTCGATTTGTTGTCCAAGAAGCGAGTGCATAGGTCCGATATGTAGTGGGCCTGATTGAGGAAGACATGTCTCTCCTTCAAGTCCCTCGTAATCTTGAGTGAGAGGAAATGATTAAGTTCTTCGTCAGCGCCAATTTTGAAGCGGGTTCCGATCGATTTGATGATAGAGTCTACGATTTCTGGTTCGCCAACAATTGCGAGATCATCGACGTGGGTGGTAAGGGCGCCGACTAGTTTATTTGAATTGATTTTGAAGTAGAGGGTAGGATCGTAGTTGGAGTTCGTCCAGCCCACTTCGAGGAGTGCTTTGTGCAGTTCTATATTCCATTGACGGGGTGATTGCTTCAACCCGTAGAGAGAACGACTTACCTCGCACACCCAGTCCGGGTGCAGAGGGTCCTCGAATCCGGGTGGTTGCTCCATGTAGACCGGAGTGTCAAGGTGACCATTCAGGAATGCCGTTTTAAAGTCGACTTGGCGGCCTTTCCAGCCTCGGCTCGCTAGCAAACTCAATATTAGGCGTAGAGTTTCGAGACGGAGTGTGGGTGAGAACACCTCGTCGTAGTCTAGTCCCTGAACTTGGGAGTAGCCCATGGCAACGAGACGAGCCTTCAGCTTTTGGATGCTGTGGTCGGTACGTCGTTTCACTTTGAAAACCCATTTTGATTTGATGATTTTCCTCTTATCGGGTCGGGGTACTAATTTCCAGGTCTGCATTCCAAGGAGCGAGGCAAATTCTTCTTCGGCGGCCTTGAGCCAGCGGTGTTTATTCGGGGATTTAAGAAGCTGCCTCCACGTTTTCGGCGTGTCAACGTCGGATTCGGGGGAAGCATTTTTCGCCCAGTTTCCATAGCGTTCGGGAGCCTTACGTTCGCGGTTTGGGCGACGGCGAGGGGGAGAAGCTGGTTTGGGAGGCGGAGTGGGCGATTTCTGAGGCGGCGGAGAAGGGGAGTTAGGAATGGGGGGGGGGCGGAGAGGGGGATTTAGGCGTAGGTGAGCGGGGGGGAGGGGAGGGTGAGCGGAGAGGAGGGAGGGAAATTATTGAAAGATCTGGGGAAAGAACAGGGGAGTCGTCGACAGAAGAACTTGAACCCGGGGAATCAGAGTCTGAGTTGATTGTGTCGGGCATACGGGGAGCGGGATGAGAAGGAGGGGTATCAGGAGGGGGAGGAGCGGAAGACGAAGGGGAGTTTAGGTTGGGCGGCGGATTGGATAGGGAAAGCGAGGGATTTGAGGCTGGCCATTCCTCAGTGGGGAGAGAGATCGGCCATGATACTTCAACTGATAACGGAGGGGGAGATGCGGTGAGCCTCGAACCGTACGGAAAGACGTCATCCTGGAAGATAACATCTCGGGTTTTTACAACAGACCTGTTCTCTAGATCCCACACACGGTATCCGTTCCCTTCCGACAGGTACGAGAGGAGGAGGGATGCACGGCCTTTCTGGTCGAGTTTCTTGCGGTTTGCTTCGGGTACCTTGTACCATACGAGGCACCCAAACGGATGTAGATAGGACAGGTCGATTTGAGGTAGGTCGAGGATGGAGTTTGGCGACTTGAATCCTGCCGGCGTGTTGCAGGGGAAAGAGTTGAAGGCGTGCATTGCGTGGCGAAGCGCATCTGTCCAAAAGGATTTGGGAGTGTGGGCGCTGATGAGAGAGGATCGGACGAGATTACTTATTGTCCTGTTTGTCCTCTCTGCCACACCATTCAGCTCTGGCGAGTGGGGAGGGCCGGGTTCATGTTTGATACCCGACGAGGAGAGGTATGACGAGAATTCATTCGATATGTATTCCCCGCCATTATCGGACCGGAGGGCTAAGATTTTGTGGGCACCGGTCTTTTCAAAAGACGCTCTGAAGAGCTTGAAGCAGGAGAACGAATCGCTCTTGTATTTCATGGGGAACACAACTAGGAATTTTGAGAAGTCATCTATGAAAGTAATGAAATAGGAGTACCCTTCACGTGATTTTACCTCGTAGGATCCCACGTCTGAGTGTATGAGTTCCCCGGGGGAAGTCGATCGATGAGAGAAACGAGACTTGAAGGCCTTGCGCGGCATCTTTGCTTGAACGCACGTTGGACATTGTTGGACGGCCGTCTCGTTCATTACTGAGGGGTTGATGTCGTTCAGTTTCAGTAAAAGTTTCAGCGGCTTCAGACCGATATGAGAGAATCGATTGTGGTATCCCAAAAGGGATCGATCATAGACGGGGGGAGTGAGAGTGAGAGAGGAAAGCGAGCTCACAGGCTCTGATGGGAGATAATAAAGGTTCCCTCGCCTGTAGCCGCGTCCTACGACTTTTCCTTTGATCTCAACATTGCTCGAGCTGTAGAAGTCGCACGAAGCTCTGGTGAAGACCACCGTCGTACCTCCATCGCAGAGGGCGGCGACCGAGAGCAGGGGTTCGTGAAGGGCAGGTACAACCAGGGTCTTCATGGGCTTGCTTCCTTCGATTGGGAGCTGAGCTAGGCCGCTGTGTGTGGCCTTGACGACGGAATGGTCAGCCAAGCGGACGGGAGTTCGATCGCTTTTGAGTTCCCGAAGGTCTGAGCTGTTCGGGGTCATGGACATTGAGCATCCTGAATCAATATTAGCATCCCCTCCTGACGAGAAACCGGGAGAGACTGAGAGAGAGGCGACTGCGTTGCCTGCCGTGACTTCAAGTTCGGACCCAGAGTAGTCAGACTCCTCGTCCTCGTCGTATCTGTGGGAGGATTGGCCGAGGGTTGCGGCGGAGGTCCTGCCGGCCCGAGCTGCGGGTTTGCTGGAAGAGGAGGAAGGCTTCTCCTGTTGGTTCGCTTCCCAGCGGGCTTTCAGAGCGGCCTTGTGTTCTGCAATGAGCTTGCGAGTGTTGTTGCAGGAGTTAAGGTCATGAAAGTCGCTGTTACACATAGGGCATCGACGGGATTTCTTTGAAGAATCGGATCGTGGTCCTTTGGGAGTGTTAGAAGAGGAGTTGGCTTTAGAGGGGTTAGTGTTTGTCGCCGAAACAGAGACGATGTCGCCGTGGGATTCGCGGCGAATAGCTTCATTCTTCAAGGCGGAGACAATGGTTTCAGTTTTAACCCCCTCCTGGTTCATCAGGCTCGAAACACAGTGCAACCAGTCGGAGGGAAGCGAGCTGAGTAAGGCGGCGTTGTGGACGTCGTCGGGTGTGAGAGGTTTTTCAGTGGTGACGAGAGAGTTCAGCCGTTCGTAGGATTTCGCCAACGATTCGATGTGGGAATGAATGTCGTTCCCCTCCATCCTGGCGTTAACGAGTTTGCGAATCCAATACACACGTCCCCCAGTCGTGGAGTCTTGGTGAGCTCGAGACAGGTCGGCCCAAATCTTTGCGGCGTTATCTTCGTCGGCTAGGTGACAAAGATTGGATTCATCGACGATCTGAACTAGAATTGCGCACACTAGATCGTTGTCTTCGTCCCATGAGGGTGGTCGAAGGTTGGGTGCCACCGAGGTGAGTACATAACTCACTTTTGCAGATTTGAAGACCCGGTGGACGACCTTCTTCCAGTTGAGGAAGTTCGACTCGGCTCCCGGAGCTTTGAGAATAGGAAGCCGTGCGACTGATATCTTCGAGGAGGACGTTGACATTTGAGAATTTATGCCGAAGTCGGCGTGGGTAGAGGGTTCCTGCTTGGTGTCTTTAGATGTAGACATCGGAGTAATAGAGAGCAGGAAAGTTTGGAGTGATCCTTGAGATGTTCACGACTTCGTAACACCTGAAACGCTGATTTTTTAACGTGCTTAGCGAGGCTGAATGATTAGCTGGAAGCTAACTGGGACTCATAACCTGATGAGATGGACAAGGCTGAGGACAGCAGGCACGGTGCGTGGCGGTGTTCGAGGATCGTGGAAGGATCGTATTGCAGATCAGAATGAGATGAAAAACAATCATAGGAGAGAGATGAGAAAGAAAAGGAAATCTAACTAACCTGAGGACAGCAGGCACGGTGCGTGGCGGTGTTCGAGGATTGTGGAAGGATGGTGAAAGGGTCCTTCCACGCCTGCTGCCTCAGGTAGACTATCTACAACATGTGACATGTGTGAGAAATGAGAAAGACATGTGGAAGCAGAAAGAAAAGACAAAACCTGAGTATTAAACTCAACACCAGCGACATTAACATTCGAAGCGTGTTCAAAGAGGCGGTGGGTGCGTACGTTTCATTGCAGTCGACGCCGAGGGTTTGGTTAAATCCTTTCGCGACGTATCTTGCTCAAAACTTGTCTATTGTGCCATCCGGTAGTCGCTTGATGGTGAATACCCATCTGGCCCCTAATACTCTGACGCCGTTGTAAGGGTTGACGGGTTCCCATACTCCGAGTGACTCGAACTTTGCCAGCTCGTACTCTGCGGCTGCTCGCCAATGGTCGCTATCGGGGCATTTTAATGCCAACTTGATGTTCCTGGGAATATTGAGCTCCGGTCCAACCGGCAGATCCGCAATGGCCTTCAGTTCCTCTGCCGCAAGTTCCGCAGTTGGTTCACCTCCTAGGACTAGCCGGATTTGGCTGACGATGAACCCGATATCGGTCTTCCTAGTTTCCTTCTTCACTTCTAGAGCTTGGAAGTCGGGAAAAATGGCTGATGTGGAGTGTATCATCCGACGCTGAGTTGGCGAGTAGAACATCCAACCAGCGCCAGCCTTTGGGTATCCAAGCAGATGGCATTCAACCCCTCGTTCATCAAGTTTGTCGTATCGGCTTTCCTTTGGAACCGTGACGATGGCCCGAGCGCCGAAAGGGTACAGCGTGTCTGGGCATGCGGGGACCTTGTACAGGGCTTGTAGTGGAGAGGTGTCTACACGCTTGTTGTGGATCCTGTTGTGCAGGTAAGCTGCCGTCCGGTAAGCATAGCTCCAATAGATCTTGGGGAGCTTCGCTGCATGTAGCATCGTTCTTGCCATGTCCCCCACAGTACAATTATACCGCTCCGCTTCTCCGTTTTGCTGGGGGTGGTAGGGCGAGACGGGAGCAAGCGTTGTACCGACTTTCGCGAGGCGTTCTTTCAGGTTGCCTATGTACTCAGCAGCATTGTCGCAGCGCATGTACGTTGGCGTTTTTCCGCAGGCGTTCTTGAGATGAAGCACCCACTTCATGATCTTGTCGGGAACTTCGCTCCTACTTGCCATGATGTCGCAGAATGTGTAGGTACTGGCATGGTCGCGCATTGTGAGAAGGAAGCGACAGCCGTTGATGTCCATGTTGAATGGGCCAGCAACGTCTGTCATGCACAAATCAAGAGGGTTCTTGCGCGGCAGGTCCGACGCTACACCGTTCGACTTCAGGTCTAAGGCTTTTGATTTGGCGCACTGCTCGCAAAAAAAGGACTTGCTGTCCAGCCGAACTTCGGGCATGTTGACTTTGAGGAATCGGCGCACAACACTCTCGGATACATGTCCTAGGCGTACATGCCATAGGTAAGGGTCATAGGATGGCTTTTGTGAAACCTTGGATATCATTGCATTGGGTTGTACTTTAATGGTCCAACAAAAATTCTGGAAATCGAGGTAAAAGGAGTTACCATCGGGGTTGGTTAACCAAGCTTCGGTCCCTTCATGCCGTAGTTGCCATCCGGATGTGAGTAGGCGGCCGGTCGAGAGTATTGATCCGGTGATTCCCGGGCAGTAGTACACGTCATCCACTTCCATGAATCCCGTCGGAGTCGGAATCCTCAGGCTGCCGATGGAGTTGATGGACGCCACATATTTCGATATAGCAAGCGATATCAGTAAGGGAGAGTCCAGCGTAGACTTCGGTGTGAAGAATGCGGAGTCACCACTCACGTTGATGGTGGAGCCTGAGTCGAGGAGGACGGTGCCATCGTTTGCCTCTGGGACGTCAATCTTGCGTAGGCGGCCGTTGGTGTTGAGCGGTGGTGGCGCAGTGGCTCTAGGCGGTGGAACAAATCGCGATCCCTGCTCGTTGTGGTTTGGGGGAGGTGGTTCAATCTTGCCATGTCGCACGTCGTGCCAGTACAACTTGCAATCGGCATACCAATGCCCTATCTCTCTGCAGTAGAGACATTGCCACCCATGCTTCGCTTTGAGCGAGTCCGACGGCTCCTTTCCTTGGTAGAAGGAGGCTTTCTCCATGGAGAATTTGTTGGAATGTGATTGTGGCGCTGGATGGGAGGGATTGTCGTCTTGACGAAGCTGTGGTGGGACATAGCGACCCTTTGAGGTAGGTCGGATGGCTTGTACGGACATCTCGATGTCTGACGGGATGGATCCCGGAGCAAGCTGGCCGGTGGGCTTGACTTTGCTCAAGGCGGACTGGATCAAAGTGGTCACTTGTCCGAACGTAGGCACGGTGGTCATGTCGTCGAGGGGTTGGGCGATCGAGTACTCAAAGTTCTTTGCGTCCGCTCCAACCGGTGCAGCGGCTAGGGATTGGAGGAGTAGGCCACCAAGCTCGTCGACGCTGATCTTGGCACGCTCTATGTCAGAGATTACGGCACAGAAACGCGCAAGCCAGGATTCGCTTGCAGGGAGCCTCTTGCTGGCGATCTTGAGGATCTTCTTGACAAGGATGAGCTTGTGTCTTCTCCCCGAGCGCTTGCATTTGGATCGGAGGAGGTCGAAGAGCTCTTTTGACGAGTGGACTTTGCTAGACTCCACAATTGACAAGAGCGGGGAATCCAGGGTGTTCCGCATGAGTGAGGTGACAGCTTGGTTCTGCACAAGGTTCATGACAGAGAAGAGATCGTCTTCGCCGACGAATGAATTGTCGCTGAGGAAGGCGTGTTGGAGGGTCCTGTTCAGCGCAGCTTCCCATTCAGTCCAGTTTGAGCCATCGAAGGCAAGGGTGGGTTTGCAAGGGTTAACCTCGTTGAAGACGGTGGCCGGCGACTTAATGAATTGCTTCATCAAGTAGTCGGCCATGGAGTCGCGTTGGTTGGGGTGGGGGTGATGGTGTTGGTTGGCGGTAAGGTTCGCAACGATCTCATTTTGAGTTGCGAGGTTTCGTTGGATCTCCGCGAGTTGAGCCTGTAGGGCTTGGATGGTTTGGTTTTGGTCCATTTGTTCAATGGCGGGATGGAATCTTTCGGAGTTCTTGTTTGATGAAGTTGTCCTTTCTTTCGATGATTCTGATCTTTCGTTCGATGATCCGTCGGATAGAAGATTTCCTATTCCGAACATCCACTAGTTAACCCAATGTCGAGAAACACGAAGCGCAGACGCACGACCTGTCGTAGCACGGCTTTTAACCTGTAAGAAAACACACGGGCAACTCTGCAGCAGTCCCGGTGGCGGCGGGTCAGCTACTGTCACGTCCGGCTACGGTCTCCCAAATCGGTTTAGTTGCTTGAACTACTAACCTGCAGCAGTCCCGGTGGCGGCGGGTCAGCTACTGTCACGTCCGGCTACGGTCTCCCAAATTGGTTGAGGAAAGGGAGCCGTAGCCGTGCGTGCCAGCAGATAAGGGAAATACAACTGCTGCAGCGCATAGCTATCTACAAGATTGGGTCGGTCACAAGATTAGGTTTCCATCTTTCACAAACATGTCACACACTCCTCTAACAAGACTAGCTAGTGTTTCTTGATGCTGGTTCTGTTGGTGGTTTGAGGTAGGATTGAATGATGGAATGATGGAGCGTGAGTTGAGTAGACATTGTAGCTAATCTTGATGTTGGGGCCATTGGTAATCAATTGGCGCTCTTTGAGGTTGATCCATTCTATACAATTCAAGAGTCTCCAAATACTTGAGATGGATGTGATAGGCAGGGCGATAGATGATGCACTGAGCTGTTTGATGGTAGTTGGAAGGTGTCTGTGGGAAGCTTCTGAAGGGTCAGATTGATGAGTAGATTCAAGATTCAAGTCAAGATGGCCCTCGGTTGGGTCGATGGGTGATGGGAAGTGAGAAGTATGATTTTGTGTAAGAGCTTGTATTCATCGAATATTCTAAATGCGTCGGATGAGCCAAAGCAGCTAGAATGTATGCCAGAGAGAAGTTGAGCGGGTGCCAGTTGTGCTAGGGTAACGAGGGCAGGTTGAGTGAGTAGAGAATCAATTGAGCTTGTCATGGAAACAATCTAGTTGGGGGGACGAATTGAGGAAGGAGTGAATGAGCGATGAATGAAACAAACCGCGCAAACCTCAATCAAGAAATTAAAAAAATTAAAAATATCCATGACTACACGGAAAAGCATTCCAGCCGGGTTTTTACGGCCGCGTTTGCGGCCCCTCAGACACACCCAAAGAGGACAATGAGATCATGAGCACCATCCACTACGCTATCCCTCACATGCACACAAGCTTTGACGCACTCAGGCTGCAAAGTGCGGCAAATATTTTTCCTATGTTCTCATCCCCCTAGAGGGCTCAAGAGGTTTATAAAGAGCCCGACAATTGCCAGTTGATAGTTTGTTACCCCTCTTCTTTACTTTCAAATCCTTCACCAATTTTTGAACTATCTTAGCTTTTTTCTTTGCTGGCCTGGTGCCCAACCCCTTTCTTGCGCTTTTGATTACAAGTTAATTATTTTTTCGTATTTTTTGACATATCACCAGTTCTTCAAGTTTCATCTGGCTTGCCCTTGCTCATTTGCGTGCTGCCCCAACAATCCACCCTTTCAACATTCATTGCCTCATTTGATTTATCCCCCCAGAAGTCAATTGCGCAAACCTCACCCAGCCTTCTTGTCACCTTGCTCTGTTGAACAGACGACCCCCTTCTTCCCTTTTTCATAGATACATATTAACCAAGTAGACCCATTACTCATTTGCCGCCTTTCTCGTCAAGCTCAATTACATCACCTTCACCCCCCCTTACACACAATGTCTTTCTTCACCCCTCATTTCAACACTATTTTCCAGCCCTCCATAGATTACCCCTTCGTTTCAAATATCTCCGACGTAGTCCCTTCCCCAACCACCTTTGAGATAGAAGTTCCCAACGAATCCCAAGCCTCCACTGGTGTTTTGAACCTGTTTCATGAGGTTGGAGGTGCTCCAGTCTCGTTCCCAACCAATCCGCTCCGCTTTACTATCCCCGGCAACACACTAGGTGAAGCTCAGCTGTTTTCAGATGCTATGTGCGAGTCTGTCTTGGAGAATCGGCTCAAGCTTACTCAAAATCAACCCAAGAAGAAGGACAAAAAGAAAAAAGACCTCGGAGGCCGACCACCAGAGTTCTTCTTCAAGTTGGACCATCAGTGCCCACGAGCGCGCCACCTGGATCGCTCACCTTTTTCCCGCAAGAAACACCCGTCACGAAAGTGTGGATGTCAAGCTCGGTTCCATGTCATCCATCACATAGCTTCCAATTCGCTTCGGGTCACTTGGTATTGGGCTCATAACCATGATCTGGGCTCTATATCAGATATTGTAGCGTCTCGGCTACCTCCCTGTGTTGAGAAGTGGCTTGATGAGCGCGTGGTTAGTGGAGCATCTTGTAGCAACATACTTAAAGCCTCTCAATCCCCCAGTGTCCTTGCTGTAAGTGTTGCTCTCCAATCTGCCCCCTTTCCTAACAAACTAACATCCCGTGTGCTTTTTTCACATTCAAGCTGGAGAACGCCAACGCAGTGGCTTCTGGCCGCGCAATTGGATACAATCAAATACGATATCTCATCAAGAAACGTGCCAACTTCCTTGCCAAAAAGGACTCGAATGTGTTCAATTCTTTGTCCAGATGGCAATTGCTTCTTGAATCAAGAAATTGGGCTGTCCACGCCTCCGTTCTTCAAGACTCGCCCAACTTCGTGTTTGCCTTCTATTCACCCTGGCAGAGGCAAATGCTAGTCAAACATGGCCAACGTATGATCATGATTGATTCCACCCACAACTCGGTCAGCAACTACTTTTTGTCCAATGGCAAAAAAGCTAGTCTGTTTTCAATTCTCATACGCGACCCGTTAACTGGCAAAGGACTGCCCATTGCCTGGGCCTTTACTGGCTCATCCGCTGAGTAAGTTTTTCCTTTTCTTTTTTCAAACACTGTGACTTCGTAACTCACCCAACCAAACTCTGTTCTTTTCTGTTTGTAGAACATCGGTTCACAACATACTACGCTGGCTGCGCGAATCCAGCGGTGTGGTGCCCCAGGCGGTTATGAGCGATTGCGATCTTGCAATCTCCAATGCTGTTGAAGCCGCGTACTCGGACTTGTGGGACCAGGCACCAAAGCACTATTGGTGCCTGTTCCACGTGATGAAGGCATTCAAGGAGAATGCCAAGTCTCACTTGAAGGACCGCGCTGATGAAGCGCTCACTGACTTCCGAGGAGTTGTCTACTCCCAGACTGACATGACTGAGCTCCGACTGGAGCTGTTTTGTGGGAAGTGGAACCGCATCAGCCCCTCTTTTGTTGACTATGTGCGGAGGCAATGGGACAACCGCGCCGAACGATGGGGTTTATTCTATCGAACAGTACATGGCTTTTGGCTTGAGCTATGTCCGCATCCAGATACTGACACGTGTCTTTTTGCAGACGGCCCATCAGGGTATTCACACCAACAACTATGTTGAGTCGTGGCACAGACTTCTCAAGACTAAGTTCATTCCACCTCCAACCCACCGTCGCATTGATGAGGTCGTGCAAGTTCTGGTTGACAAGGTAGAAGCCAGCTTTCGCTTCGAGTCATCACAAGTAGCACTCGGATTTAGATCGCAGCGTACCAATAAATTTCAGAGCGCTGCACAATGTCTGGGCAAGAGTTACAACAAGAACACTATGGAATTGCTAGGTATCGGACTCATTCAATGCCCCGGTAATGTAAGTACAAATTGTGGCTGAGTCCTTACAACATCAATATGACCACTGAAACCTGCTGGCCCTCTACTCAGTTTTTTATCAATTTGTTCACCAACCCCGAGACGCAGGCTTACACCATTCAAGTCAATCCTGCCCCTCGCGGCCTCAAAGGCCAATTGACAAGCTGCAGCTGTGCGCACTTCCGGCGGTACGGAAGTGCGTGCAAGCACATGTACTGCATTGCACAGGAGTACCGCCTGTTAGTTGTTGAGTCAGCCAAGAAGGCCACGGCGGCTGTTATTGCAGCATGTACCACGGTTTCACCTGACAGCCTTCCAAGCCAAACATACCAACTCGAGCTCATCAGCAATCCCCACAAAAGATGCTTGGACGACAGCGACGAACCTTCAAACCGCAAAAAGAGATGCGGTGCGCTCGTTGAGCTCCCTTCCCCATCTCAGCTCGCTACCCTACAGCAGTCAGCTCTACAGCAACCCAAGATGGACACACTGCCAGAATCTAGTGTTTGCGCATTAGATACCTATCCAATCCTGACTGCGGTGGATCGCTTAAGCGAACAGAAGATGAACTCCGGTCTGAATGCCATCAAGAAAACTCTTGGCATCCTGAAGTTCATAGCCAACCGGCAAAGGATGGTCCAGAACGCCTCGGTCTGTGCGATGGACGGATTCCAAGAGCGATCTCAGATGCTGTTGCGAACGGTAGATGTTAAATTAACTGGGGCCAGGATAAGCAAAGTGCCGGAGGTAGAGGGACTATCAGACATATATACCATCAGCAAGCCGGACTTAGATAAGCGAATGCTCACCTGGAAGCTTTTGGGTTGGAAAGCACTCAAGAGGATCGTAGAGCTGCTGAGCAAGAAGAAGCACCGTAGGGAATACTTGGACATGTGTGCTATGACATGTCCGGAGGGGACGATTGATAAATTTAGGGATGCAGCGTTGGAGGTGTTGAGCAATGTGGAGGAGTGTTGTCCATCCGACATACCGAGGAGACAGATCCGCTAGATTAGAAACTCGCACATGTGTATTATACCGGCTGAGAAGTAATGAGCAATGATAAGACAAGTTGTAGATAAATGGCTATCACAAATGTTGAGGACGCGAGGAGAGGCATGCGAGCAAAGAGAGTTGAGGGATGGGGGAAGGTAGGAACCGTTTGCATAGAGAAGCGAGCCTTAAATATTGTTCTTTGCACTCTCAAGGCTCCCTGTAGCGAGGATGCGACTTAACAAAACTTCGAAGCTTGAGCTTGCAGGTGAATCAATCACCACCGCTGGTCAGGGGAACACCACAGACAACCTGTATAATTTTTTTTTTCATCTTCATCGCTACCGTTGCTGTGTTGCTAAGTTGTTAATGACTTTTCACACCGTATAACGCTCATCTGTTTTTTTCTTCATTTCCGCATTGGAGTTTACGCGGGCCGTTTCAGTCGCGCGTGAATGAGCTGATGGGGTAAGATGAGAGGCTGAAGTTAAGATTGGTGGGTTGCTGTTGAGGTTGTGGAAGCGGGGGGTGCTGCGATTGTTTTGGTGGAAGATCGGGGAGAGAGAAGGAATCGATTGCAGGCTTGTTTGATCTGAGGCTCTGTCGACGTGAGTCTGATTTTGAGGAGAGAGAGGACAAGGCATGAAGCTTGAGTGCGGCAGCCTGGCGGGCACGTGATATATTGAGACGAGGATGGTGGTGAGCCTGCGTATGATGATGGCCAGTAGATTTGAGTGATGCAGATGAGCTGCTGTCCGGATGGGGGGTGGTTTCTGCTGCTGGAATGAATTTTGGGTTGATGTTGGAGGCGGCTTTGCTTAGTTTTTGGGTTGCGCCTGGAGCTGATGGGGGTGTGAGTGTTGGGGCTGAGGATTCGGCTTTGTGGTTACGAACCGGTGTGGTGTTGGGTGATCCAGCTTGCTGGGTGGACTGACTACTGTTTGGAAATGCGCCTAATGGGGCGGTAAGATCAAACTGAGGAGGGTTGCTGGCGGAACCTGATTTGATTGACCACTGATGGTTGTATGGTTCGGTCCCTGCCAAGAGATCGATTGGCTTGGAGAATGATCCACCATGTTGGGGAGTTGACATGGCACGCGGCTGCTCGTGAGCCTGAATCAACAGCTGCTGTTCCTCTCTGATAATCCTCTTCTGGTCCTCGACTTGTTTGGCACGCTCGATCTACTCGCGCTCAAGGGTGGCCTGACGAAGCATGGTCTTCTGTTGGATGCGCCCGTTGTCCTCCTTGGGGGCAGAGATTTGGTTTGGATTCCACTGGCGGCTGCACGGGAGCTCTACTGGTCAAAATGTTGATGCCGAGCCAGGTGTGGATGGATCCGGGCTCATAGTTGATACAAAACTCTTTGTAGGCTGATGGCCCAAAAGACTTAGCCTAACCAAGGAAGTTCCTACTTCGCTCAAGCAACTTGATCAACTAGCAACGGGTGGGCCAGTTCCTCTGAGGGCCTCTGAGGCCTCTGAGGGCCTGGGCAGTTGAATTGGAGGATGTTAGAGCCTCCCTGGGCCTGGAGCTCGTTGATGAACCCATCAATCAACGACCTCCAGGCTCAGGGCGGCTCCAACATCCTAGAATGGTTGGCGCTCTTGACAACCCAGGCGACGAGCACGCCGTAGAGGGCCTTCGTGAAGTCGTCCCGCTGTTGGACGGTGGCCTCGGGTCTGAAGAGGACGATGACGGTGTCCTTACATATTGCGAGATCAGCCGAGGGGATGCCGAGTACTTTGGCGACCAATTCAAGCTGTTTGAGGTTGCTGGCCGGACTGATCCTGGAAGTCAAGAGACTGGCTGAGTTCAAATCGGATGTCACCGAGTAAACAAACCAGAGTGCTCAGAAAACAATTTTTGTAAGAAAGGAAAGAGGGGCCGCGTGATTCTGGTGCAAGGGCGGGTTCCAGGTGTAGCTGAGTCAGACCAGGAACCAGTTGGACTCTTTCGGGAGTTTGGAGAAAGAGTGTTCACATTTCAAGGGGCTATCGAATATTGGGCATATCCAACGGCTACATATTTATGCCAAAAATATGTCAGCCCCCAGCTGGTTCAAGACTTCATTTAGACCAGGAATATTAACTTAATTGAGCAGCTTGCAGCATGACGTAAGTGGCTTGGGATTCTGCGGAAAGAAATCCCAATGCTAAGGTGGGATGTCTTGGTCTGTTGCATCAAATCAAATCCGCACCACAGAATCCTTGTGCATAGGCAATGTACCAATGATCGGTCGTAGACTGTGTTTTCGTTCACGAAGGCATTGTGCTTCTGGTTGCTGTCAGTCAAGATCTTAGCCGTCTAGTTGTCTGTCAACTTGGACAGTATTTGGAGCTGGAGAAACTTGATTGTCAAAAGAAAACTGTTCCCACCATGAAAAAACAATTGTTGCTTGTTATCAAGCGACATTACATAGCTTTGGTTGCAGCTCCAGCGCTACTCCAAAGCTACTCTCCTGGTATTGAAAAGGGCTGAACTATGTGTTACAACGCTTGGCCGCGGCTCAATGGCCCTTTGACTCAAGAGCAAAGGACCATCAATGTGCTGTCATCCCTCAACGTTCAGCAGCTGGCCAATGAGTTGTACCAATCAATGGCCATCCTGACAATAGAATGGCCATCCTGACGCTAGAATGGCCATCCTGACGATAGGGGTTCGCAGCACAACTGAACCGCTAGAATGGCTAGCAGATGTCATCCA
Organism: Puccinia coronata f. sp. avenae; assembly: GCA_002873125.1. NCBI lineage: Eukaryota > Fungi > Basidiomycota > Pucciniomycetes > Pucciniales > Pucciniaceae > Puccinia > Puccinia coronata. The sequence continues at coordinate 98,148 of PGCI01000179.1, read as the reverse complement.
ACCGCAAGGCCGGCCGGACCGCCGGTTCCACAGGTGACTCGGTGAGAGGTGTTGAGGCGCCTGGCTCATAGCTCGCCTATAACATCATGGCCTGTACAAACGCTCTCTTTGGTTCTGTATATACCCCGTGCTGCCGTGCTGGTGACACTGACACCCACCTGTCCTTTGCCACAAGTTTCACCATCACTCACAACCTAGGCCCTTGGTACTGACCAATGGATTTAAGACACCTTCACGACCACTGACGCTTTAGGCCAACTCCGGAAGCATCTTTCCTTATTGGGCCAACTCCAGCCGTACCTCTTCTGTTCTGCCCAACTCCGGCCAAACTCTTTGGTCTCTATCTTACGGTTCCGGGTTTGCTCCCTTTTGGAGCAAGACCTTTCTCTTCTTTTGGCTTCCTTCTCTTCTTTTGTCTCCCTTCTCTTCTTTTGGCTTATCTATTGGCCGGAACAGCGGATATATGTACCCAATGTATTCTTATTAGCTTGTCACCACTTCTTGTCCTTGTTTAACTCTTGCATTCCTTCCTTTGTCACGACACATGCGCTGTCACGACACATGCGCACACTATTCTTGTAGGGTATAAATGCCTCTCTCTCTAACGTGACTTGTTCAGCGCACAATGTACACTCCTTGCTATTTAGTACTCTTGTGGCCGTTTTTTCCTCTCACACAACGTAGTCCCACATCTCTGTAAAGTACAGCTCCGTAATGAGCACAGCCTCACTTGGCCAGCTACAGCATCCCTTCCATCGCTTGGGTTGGTTTGGGGTCAAAACGGCGGTGGTCCCAACCACAGCTGGAGCAGTCACGGTCCTCGTCTGGCCTGGCGGGCGCCGAACCCGAGCCACTTCATCACATTCAGCACGTTCTTCTTGTTCACCGGCTTGGTCAGCAGCGCCTCAAACAGCGTGCCCTGCTCAGACACATAGTAGCTCTCAAACAACGTCCCCGCCACGAGCAGCGTCAGCGCGTTCGGGTTTTGCGTTGACTTGATCATCCGCGCCACGTCTTGTCCTTCAACTACACATACATCCTTCCTGTTAATCCCTTCTTCTTTTTCCATTGTGTGTGCATTCACAGAAAGAGCTACTTACTCAGCGGCATCATCAGGTCCACAAAAATGACATTGAACGCCACGTTGCCCATGGCACAGCTGATGGCGTCTTCACCGTTGGGGATGACCACGAGTCAGTTGGGGTAAGCATGTGATGAGAGAAGTTTGCTGCAGAGCAGGGGAGGGAGCAAGGGTGGGTGATTCTGGAGGGGGGAATAGCAAGAGGTTTGAAGGGTCTTCCAGGCAAGCTGATTGTGGATGCGGGGCCGGGGGGGGGGGGGAAGTCAGCGAGGCGGTGGGGGAGGGAGCCTGTGTGGCTGCGGGAGCTACCACCCGCAGGGTCCTGGCCGCTGGCCGTCGCGGGCACCGCCGGCATCGGCGACACCGCCTCTGTGCTCCCGGAGAACGACGCCCGCCGCATCCGCGACGGGAGGCTGTTCCGCCGCGACGGGTCGTCCAACGTGCCCGGCGAAACGAGCTGACTACATTGCTCCAACGGCCGCCGCGTGTGCGTCGACGGTTGTCCCGCCCCCAGCGGCCGTGAGGACAAGGGTGCCGACGAGCCAGTTGACTCTGTTGGCGAAGAGAGCCCTGCTATCTGCTTTACACACAAGAAAAGGAAGAAAAAAAACATGACCTTTTGGTCCAGCTTATGATGATGTGGCGGCGGCTTACCTTCCTACCCAATGGCAAATGTCGAGAATACTTGATCTTCTCCACATTCTGGCCGACTTTGAGTCTGCGGATGACCTCCTCGTTAGCACGCTCGAGCACGGGGAGGTTCTTAAAGTTGAGGGTGCCAAAGTTGTCGGAGGATCTTGAGCTGCAAGCGGAGGAGAAGTTCTGGCCAGCAGGGCTCAGATTTCAAGCGTAGAAGAAGGGAGGGAGGCGAGGTTCCTGAATTGGAGGCCCGACGCATGACTGGCCGCCGCCGTCGGGATGGGCAGGAGGATCCTCCTTGTCATGGAACACCTGAGTGGCCCCGCGAGGATCAAAGTAGTCAGTGGACTCGGGATCGATGACCGACGGGACGAACAAGGCCTCGCTCTTGGACCAGTTGGCCCAATCCATATCCGCCAAGAACGGATGCGCCTTCACCTCCACCGCCCTCTGAGCCCCCGGTCGGATCGTCGGATCCGTACACATCAGTCAGTTCATAAAGTCTATCGCCTCCGGCAATATATCATCATCCAATTTCGGCCGTTCAAGCCGCCGCAAAAGTACGTGTCAAACAGTTTGTCTGGTGTCTCGTCGTGAACCGGTGGGATCCCGTACAGAAATCTAAAAAGAAAAGAAAAAGTTCAACACTTCTCTTTCAAGTCCCACATTTTACATTTCTTCACTCACTCATAACAAACCACGCCCAAAGCCCACTAGGTAAAAAAACAGTGTTTGAGTCAATGATATGAAAAAGAGATAGAGGAAGGAAGGAGAGAACGAACCCAGTCGACCATTTCATCCATACCAATACCCAGAATACTTTTGGGGGCCAAATAATCGGTGGTGCCAAAGAAATGTTTATGGCTAGCGTCTGATGCTTTATTGTGATGTTGAGAGGAGGAGGGGGGCGCGGCGGAGAGGGAGGAGGAGGGATGATTACTGTTATGGGGGACATTTTTGTTGTGGAGCTTGCGGTGGTGGGAGGAGACAGGGTCCGAGTCTCCGGGTTGGTGGCCGCCGCTGCCGCAGTGGTGGTAGTGGTGGGCTTGGTTGGGCAGGACGAGAAGTACGAGGATGTGGGCGCCATCGGGGACCGTTCCGGCGTGGAGGCCGCCGACGCGGCCAACCCGCGCCCGGGGAACGAGCCCGGATGCAACAACCGCGTCATGTTCGCACCTCCCAGGTTGAACAGCTTCCGCTTGTCCAGATTCCCGTCCCAAGAACCGCTCGATAAACTCATCGGCCCCTGCGGCTACGCCGCTTGTCGACCCAGCAATCCAATCTTCGACAGCCCAAAATCCGTCAGCTTGAGATGCCCGCAATGATCGATAAGCAGATTATCAGGTGTTAAGTCACTGTGGCACATACATAAGATGTATTATTAACTTTCTTTCTTTCTTTCTTTTTTTTTTGATGTGTACAAATTGATTTTTTTTTTTTTGAACTTGCCGATGAACCACGCCAGTAGAATGGAGATAGTCCAAGCCCATGACGACTTCGGCGACGTAGTTACGAGTCCACTGTTTGGGGAGGTTACCGAGGGCCTCAACGAGGGCGGCGCAGTTGCCGCCGTTGAGGTATTCCATGACGAGGTAGATATGGTCTCTGGAGGAGGAGGTGTAGAAGAGCTTGAAGACAAAGTCCGAGTCAGCCTGGTTCATCAAGATCTTGAGCTCGGACTTGACATTCATAATCTAGTTCTTCGCAATCATATGTCCCCATTCCTTGTGGACAGGCCCACAGTGGCTCTCACACTCATCTTCCTTGTTCCGCCGCTCCACTTGTCTGGCCTCCCCCACCATCATCATCAGACTGATCCAATGGATAATTGTTTCTACCGGCATGCTCGGCGACCGATTAACCAGGGCCGCTCAGATCCTTACTCCTACATCATTATGCCAGTCCACGTGGAACTAGATCAGCAACTTTCGTGGCTGGGTCCAATTTTGTCTTGACTTGTTTACCAATTGTGTACAGCTCCGTGCTCATTTATATCTTGGAGTCTTGGATGGCTCAAGTCGGCTGGATTGGCCAATACCTCATCTACTTTTCTGTCTGTGGGGTCGTGTGGCTAGCCAGTGGCCACCTGCTTTCTGACAGCGCTCAACAAGCGGGTAGACACCGCTTGCTGAGAGCTTCAGCAAGCAGGTTTGTACCGGCTAGCGAAGAGATCGCAGTAGGCCGGTTTGTTCCTGCTTGCCGAGAGCTCATGGTCAGCAAGTACATACCTACCCGTTGAGATCCCCCGGCATGGGTACATACCTGCTTGCTAAAAGCTCTCGGCGCGCAGGCGGTTACCTGCTTGCTGAGAGCTCTCAGCTAGCAGGTACTCACTGAGATCTCAGCGAGCAGGTAACCGCCTGCGCGCCGAGACCTCTCGGCCAGGACGTGTGGACCTGCTTGCCGAGACCTCTCGGCAAGCATGTGTGAACCTGCTTGCCGAGAATTCTTGGCGAGCAGGTATGTACCAGCTCCCAGAGAGTTCCGCTTGCCAAGAGGTCTTGGCAAGCAGGTATGAACATGCCTGCTGAGATTTCTTGGCAGGTGTGTTTACCTGCGTGCTGAGAGATTACAGTAGGCAGGTTGATACCTGCTTGCCAAGAGGCTCAGCAGGCAGGTTACTACTGCTCGCCCTCCAGAGAACTATTTTGGAGTTGTCAAAAGACCTCCAGAAGCCTGCTGGAGGGGTTTTGGCAATTGTTTTGATTCCCAACATGTATCGGCCACCGAGAGAGGATCTACTCTCTTGATGACCGATGTCGGTCATCAAGAGAGCAGGATGTACTCTCTCGATGACCGATGTCGGCCATCAAGAGAGTGTAGACTCTCTCGATGGTCGATACCGGCCATCAAGAGAGCATAGACTCTCTCGATGGTCGATACCGGCCATCAAGAGAGCGTAGACTCTCTCGATGGCCAATACCGGCCATCAAGAGGATGGAGAGTGTACTTTCTCTGTCGTACTCTCTCTGTCAGGGTACACCTCGTATGTGACGTAACCTGAACGGATAGTCCTGGCTGGGAGGGCAGGATACAGCTAGAAGCCCAGTACAAGGGGGTACGGGCGACTCGAGAAGCTCGCGGGGAAAGCTCAACCCGGCCAAGCCGCGCCTTTCAAGGAAAGAAGCTGGTAGGGGATGAACGTCCTACAAGGCCAGTGGCCGGAGAGAGCTGGTGAGAGGAAAGGAAAAGGAGATAGCTCGGCCTACCTGGTGGCTAATGGGATGGCCGGGCTGGACCGTGTTGGGAGGGAGAACTGAAAAGGAGGAGGGGTGGTGATTGAAACTGGGGGTGGACCGGAAGGAAAGAAGACTGCGAGAAAGAAAGGCCGCAATCACCTGATAGACGTAGTTGTCTATCCGTAATGGGGCTTGGTTTTTCTAAACTCTGGGAGAAGCGCTCCCTGTGCGAGCGTCTCCCAGTAGGGCTTACCTTCTGCCATCTTCTCGGTCGCATTGTGAGCGGCCCTGTGGCTGGTTACATACTGTAATTACACCTACCTGCCGTGCTTCCTGCCGGCCCCGGTAGCTCTACTTGCAGTTGTTGGTGCCCTGCGCTGTCTTGACTAGCGGGGTGCCGACACTCTCAATGGCGATTGGCCATTGAGAGAGTGTAGACTCCCTCAATGGCTGATATTGGCCATCGAGAGAGTAGCTTGATGGCCAAAATAGGCGAGAGTAGACAGGAGTAGACTCGCTCAATGGCCAAGATCGGCCTTCAAAGGAGTATACATAGCTTTTCCCCCTGCCATAAGCCAAGCTTGCGGCTAAGACGCGATGGCCGGTGCCAGCGGCCATCAACTGGTACAACTCAATGGTTCATTTGGCTGGACCATGGCCCATTGTGTCATCACTGCCGCGGCTGTGTGAGTTTGCTGAGCCATGTGAATGGAGATTACTGAGATGTATAAGTGCATAGCCCCTTGTGGTATTGCAAAGCTAGGCAGGATAGATAGCGGATAGATAGCTGGAGCTAGCCAGATGTCGCTTGATATCAAGCGACAATAGTTTTTTCATGGTGTCCGCATGGAATTCCGCCTTTTGGTCTTGAGAAGATTGTGGATGAAGAGGGCCGAACCGCTTTTCTTTTTTGGCTGACTGAATGGTGCAAACAGATTTGGTAGCGGGAAGGGGGCTGACTTTGGTGTCAGCATTCTCAGCAGATGACTGTCCCAAGTGACCGATGTGGTACCGATTGGCCCCAAAGTCAGCCGCGTAAATGTCTACCTACGGAACAGATGACATGTTCTAATCAGCCTGAAGATGATGAAGGGCATCTGTTATATCAAATGGGCAAAAAGACTGACCAAATTGGCTCAATTGAGCGGGTGACAGGGATGGTCAACTGTGTCGACTAGGTGGCGGCGCAGACAATTTTTCTTGAGTGCTGAATTGCATGGGTGTCGAGGCGGCACCTTCTCCTGAGCACCCAATTGGATGTGTTGACTAGGCGGTGGAGGTGGTGGTTTTGCCTGGCTGCTGGAGGGGCAAGAGAAGTTGAAACCCACTGCTTCTTCCCTTTCCCAGGCGGTCCCATCACCCAAATCAGACTCCCGTATTCTGATGTGAGGTCGATCATTGGATGATGGTACATCTTCTGAAATGCTGGCGAACAGAGCAGGCGGAAATGCGGGGCTGGAGGAGGTGGCACGGGCGTGCTTTCTGGTTTGTCAGAATGATGCTTGGTTGGCCTTGGCTGGGGCCGTCGAGGCGGGCAGAGGGGCTGTAGCAGGACAAATTGGCACCCGACACCTCCTTGGCTGGCACAAAGATGTCCAGTTGGGAATAGCGGCACACCTAGCATCCATTCCGCTATCACACGGGCCGCCACGTCACCTGTATGCGCCACCGCGGACTGTTTCGGCTGCCCGTTGAGCCCGCAAGAACTAGTGCCGTGTCCAGGTTATCGTGCAGCGTCTAGTGGAGAAAGAGTCGTCCAGCAGGTGGGGCTCAATGCCGGGCAGGGCAGGACAAGACATACAATCCATCAATGAGAAGTGCATCCGTTATACTTATTAAGCACGTGCTTATAACAAGCATCTCTCAAGATGATTTCACCATGCTAGTTGACAATGAACTGGCCTTTCTTAAGCTTGATTTCTGTCTTGAGGCCCCATCCCTTGATCTGCCCGGTATGGAAGACCTTCAAGCCTTTTCCAAGCTTGGCTGATGTCTCATCAATGGCTTCATTGCGTTGGTTGAACGTGCGGGCATGATGTTGATGATCAGATTGGAGATCTTTGGGTCAAACACAATCTTGGGCATGAGCCGGTTACATTTGGGGACAGCACTGGCCGACTTGGCAATCTGCACCATCTTGGTCAGGTTCACCTTGCCATCCTTCATTTCGTCCTTGACCTCGTTGACCGCAACGATATCCTGCTAATAAGTCCCTCTGTAGATTATTGGGACCCAAACAAAAAAAACAGAGCATCATACTCATCAGTCCATGCTGATTTTGATATAGTGTGTAAGAAAGGACACCGCGCACAGATAGGGTGCACATTAGTGGTTTGCTCTCTGGCGGGCCAGGCATTATGCGGAAAAGGAGTAGTACTGGGAGCTCATAATTTTCTTGAGGCTGAGGTACCGGCGGGACAACTGGAGGTCCATGTGCTGGACAACCTTGTCGGTGGTTTTGAAGCGGTACGCCGGCTGCGCCTAGATCTCCGCAAAAGGCCCCGTCTAATCATCCCCTCATCCCAGGCAGCAAGTCCACTGATCAGAGATGCCTTTTTTCTTGAAGCAAATCTCACTCACCAAGGAATGGAAATCACCCATGTCTTGTAACGCCTATGCAACTTTGATCAGCTTAAGAAAGACCTTTGTGCGGCTATTGGGCTTCTTGTCTGGTCCGCAACATCAATCTTGAGGATATGATAGAAAGAGATCTAAGAGAATCGGTTTGTTGGTTGAATGGTGGTGGATAAAGCTAATTAATCCTGAAACATTTGGTGAAGTAAATTCCCTCAGTTCAAAAGCAGACCATCTAGTACAATGTGAGAAGCCAAACCAGCACGACTTACTTGGATCCAGCTGCCATCAAAGCTACATAGCGTTCGAGCCAAGAGACTATTGGATTCAGTCTGTTCAGAGATGTCTGAAGGATCTCAGGCAGGCAAAAGCAACGTAACATGAGCATGGTAGGAACATTGGGTAGAAAGAAATGGCAACTGAAGCAAATTGGTAAGCCATAAGTTCAACAATGATGGTAAATGCATTGATTCCAGAACATGAATCTTACCATTGATTATTGATGGTTTGGATGTTGGCGGATGAGGTCTTCTGGAGGATGAGGACTGAGTTTTGGACGGAATTCTCTGGACGTTGGTTGATGATTAGGGATAGGATGCGAGGAAAGCGGAAGAAAGCTGGAATGGGTGTCCCAAGAATTTAGTGCGAGAACCTTGGAGTGATCAAAAGCTGGTTAAAACTATATTATTCAAAAATGCATAATGAAAGCGCTTCAAGGCAAATTTTCCACGAGATGACGTTGGAGGGTGGTGACGAGTTGATGATATGATCATATCTAGTGTGTAGGCGAGTGGGAGGATGAATGCTGGGGTGATGAAGGTGGATTATGGTCTTGCAGGGTGTGATTGGTGACTGGTTGAATGCCAAGTATTGGAGCTTGAGTTGCCAATTGGTCGATTGTGTATTTGGAGGGCAATGAGCTTGGGCAAGTGAGGATTGACTTGAGAGGGTGTGTAATCCCGAGCAAAGCGAAGGAGAACAAGACGGATGGATTTGTTGGATTGAGGTCAAGTGGGATGGTGATCACCGTCTTCCTGATCCCGCGGTGACCCCAAGAGATGCAGGCTGTCTTCTCGTTCACTCGATCGGTTGTGGGTGCGACTGGGAGCATGGATGCTGGTTGGGTTCAGCGGTGGGCGCAGAGGTCTTTCTCCGCCGCCCTCATTAAAGGAAGAAGTACTAGGATCTTCAATGTAAATGGTTTCTTGACAATATGATATAAGAAGTTAGTCACACAACTCACTGGCATACAAATCGTCTGATGAGTTCATGGGCAATTATTGATTGTTTGCAGGAGCATAAGTCTGTGAATGTCAATTGAGGTTACCTGTGCAGAAACTGTGTTGGGAGATTGAAACAAGAGTGAGATTTGGATGAGCAACTTGGGCCCAAAGCCGCCTCAAGCGTTTTTTGAAGGATGTGGTGAAGCAGATTCTGGAGTCTCTGGTGATCAAGAGGATGCTCCGGACATAGATTGGTGGTTACCTTGCAAAGCAATGTGAGTGGGAGTCACAAAAACCTGGCTGTCGGCAGCTAGAAGAAAAATCAAAATCAACATGGCTTCTTGTGTGTTCCAAGCTTGTTATGGATGAAAAAAAAGGGACTCACCATGGTTATTGCAGGAAATGTGGATGTATCGGGTGCTTGGACCAAGATTGCATCGACGATGGACAAGATTACAATGACAATGGCCGAGATTGTGTCGACCAGGACCGGGTTTGCATCGAGCAAAGCCGGTTTTGTGTCGACCAAAGCCAAAGTTGCATCAAGCTATGCCAATGAAATCTCACAACTGCCGATCCAAAATTGGCGCAGCGCGATTTTGAGTCAACCATTCCATCGGTGATGGTCAATGCAATATTGGGTTGGGCTGATCTTGAGTCGCGGGGCATTTGTGTCGGGTTTAACCTTGTCGAGACAAAATCGGACCAGGGTTGCATTGGTGGGATAGCCGGCAATGCAACATCGCCAGGCGCCCATGTCACATTGGACCCTGTCGATGTAATATCTGCCGTGTGCGATGTAAACCGATACAATCACTTTGGCAGTGTGGAAGTCTGGGATTCCAACCTTTCTCTAACAGGGAAGGGGTTTTTCCCGTGGAAGCATGGGTAGAAGTTCTGTAAGCAAGTTCCAGTGCTGGTAACAGAGTGACCCAATCATGGGTGAACCCATCTGAATCTTTAAACTCTAGTCCGTAGGCACAAAACCTTCTGAGCATATCTTCCAGGGTCTGTATCATCCTTTCTGCTAGGCCATCAGTTTGTGGATGGTAGGCTGTGGAGAAGGCTAATTTGGTACCAAAAAGTTGGTACAAGTTAGTCCATAATTCTGAGGTGAATTTGGGGTCTCTGTCACTAATTATGGTCTTGAACAGCCCTGTCCAGGATATAACTCTGTTCCAAATCATAAGTGCAGTATCCATGGCTGTGTCATCTTTGTGACATGGGAGGAAAATTGGTGTTTTGCTAAATCTGTCAACAATCACAAGACAAGCATTGTTATTCTTTTTTCCTCCTGGTGGCAGGCCTGTGACCCAATCCATGTTTACTATTTCCCAAGGCGTGGTAGGTTCTTCAATTTTCATCATGTGCCCAAATCTTTTTCCTGTAGCCTTGTTAGCTCTTTGACATCTGTCACATGAGGTGCAGTATGTCTCAACATCATTCAGCCATCCTGGCCACCAGGCAGTATGCTTGATTTTATCTTCTATCCTTTCCACCCTTAAATTTCCTGAAAAGTTGGAGTCATGGCATTCATACAGTATTGTATTAATGATGGTTCTGTCTGTCACAGTGAGCACACAGGTATGTTTGCTCCTATGATATATGATGCCATCAAAGAGATGAAACCTGCCCTCTAGATAGGACTTTCTCTATTCATCATTGAGTGAGTGGATTAGTTCTTCATCTTTCTGGTCCTTTTTCAGTATTTGTGATAGGATTGTACAATTCTTATCTTGCTTGTAGCTCTGCCTGATGCTCTCAAAGAATTCATCTTCTAGATCAGTAATGCTAATCCCCATGATAGGCATCTGCTCCACTTCTTCAGGAACCCAGGCAGGGTTTTCAGGGGTATTAGGAAGTGACCACCTGCTCAGTCCATCAGCATTCTTGTGCATGGCGCCTGCTTTATGAATAATGGTCATATTCCCACGGTATTCCTGGATGGAAATCTTCCATCTCAGCATATGCCTGTTTGGGGAGCTCATATTAAGCAAGGATTTTAGAGCTGTGCAATCAGTTACCACCTCAAAGACACTCCCATCTAGATAGTAGTGTAATTTCTCTAATGCCCAGACCAGGCATAGGCACTCTAATTGGCTAGCTCCATATCTTTTCTCTGATTTCTTTAACTGCCTGGAGATAAAGCATATAGGACCTTTGACAGGCATATCCTCAATGATCTGGAGTTGATGGAGTTCTGCTCCTAAACCTTCCATGAATGCATCTACATACAGTCTGAATGGTCTCTGGAAGTCAGGCATCAATAATAGGGGGGCTTTGGTTAGATGTTCTCTGATTTTCTGAAAAGCCATTACCCTCTCATGAGTCATCTCAAAGCATGCATCATTTGAACATATTTCATATAGACTTCTGGCCATGGCAGCAAACCCCTCCAAATGTTGTCTGTAGTAGCTGGCAAAGCCAAGGAAACTTTGTAACTCCTTCTTGTTAGCAGGAGCTGGTTTCTTCAGTACTGCAGCAACTTTATTCTGGTAAATGCACAGTGATAGTCCTGAAACTACATGTCCCAGGGCAGTTAATTCCCTGAATCCAAATGCACATTTCTTTAACAAAATTTTCAAGTTGACTCTGACAACTTTCTCAAGGACAATGGTTAATCTTGTTAGGTGTTCTTCCCAGGTGGATGAACATATAATGATGCCATCAATGTAGACAATCAACCATCCTTCTGATAGTTCAGAAGTGAAGATTGAGTTCATCATCCTCTGGAAATGAGAAGGGGCATTCTTAATCCCAAAGGGCATCCTTAGGTATTCATACACACCTTTATGTGTTATGATTCTGAGATATTTTCTAGCTCTGTCTGTAACTTTATTTTGGTGGAATCCTTTCAGGGTGTCCATACTGGTTATGTATTTAGCTGGTGCTAGGTTGGTCAAGGTTTCAGCAATCCTAGGTATTGGATATCTATCAGGGACTGTATAGTTATTCAGTGCTCTGAAGTCTCCAACCATTCTGAACTTATCATTATGCCAAGCAATGATGACAGGTGTGGTGATTTCTACCTCTTCATTATGACCAATCTTTCTTAAGACATTTAACTTAATCAGGTCTGCTATATGTTTCTCTAATTCTACCCTAGCTCTAGGACTGGCTGGATAAGCTGGTCTTCTTAACAGGGGAGGATATGGTCTCTCAATGTTTAGGGTAATGTCTACCTCATGACCTATCACTGCTCCTAGTGGTTCTGAATCAGAGGCAAATGCATTTCTATGTGCAAACAAGACTTCTTGGAGTTGAAGTACTTGTTCAGGAGTAAGTTCTTCACAAATCTTACTTTGTTGAAGTTGTTCTGTGACAAATTTCTCAAGTCCCTGGTTCCTACCAACTCCTTGTATAGCCAGTTGGTCTTTCTTTTTGAACAGGAATTTCTTCCTTTTGTTGTCATTGCCTATAGTAAAGTATCTCTCTCTACTGTTGGTGATATCAAAACCATATATGGTCAGTTAATCATTTCCTAGGATAAAGTAATTTCTAACCCCATCTTCTACCACAATGAACTCTACCTGGATTCTTACTGCTCTTTGAACATGAGGAATGATGAGGCTGCAAGGGAATATTCCCACAGGTTTCATGTTGCTGCTGGCGCTGTTCAGTTTTAATGATCCAATGGGAAGTAATTGGTCTACAAACTCTGGACAGAATTGTTTCAAATACCTTTTAGAAACTATAGAACAGAAAGCTCCACTGTCTAGAAGAAGGTCTGCTTGTTGGTCATTGAATATAACTGAAGTGATGTTGGACTTGCCAGCTGTGTACCCTTTACCCCTGGATGGTTTAGTCTTCATCAGCCTGGCTTCTGAGATATTGGTAACCTCTTTCCCAGAAGTCCATTCCTGTGGTAGGTGATTGTCACATTCTACATCTGCTATTTCCAGTTCCATGTGTACTACATAATTTTCATCAGCACTGGAAATGGAGGAGCCATCTTCATAGTCAATGATTGTTTCTTCAGGTTCTTCTTCAACAACATTGACTACAGCTCCTTCTGCATCTACTTGGTTAACTGCTTTCTTCCTTGCCTGGTGGCAGGTTTCAGCTGTGTGGCCCATCTTGAAACAGATTGAGCATTTCTTGGGAGATGGGTAATCTTTATTGGGTTCTCTACTTTTGCCAGAATTGTTATTAAACCTATCATTCTTGTCTGAAGAAAGAGGCTTGGTAGGTTTAAATCTTCTTCCAATCCTAGTTCTAGTAGTGATATCCTCTAGGATGTTGATGATATCTTCAGTTGATGCATCTGGGGGGGATCTGCTCTTAATAGCATGTTCAAGGTCTCCCCCACATTTCTTTAAGATCCTGAGGTGCTTATCTTGAAGACTCATGGATGGCCACAAAGCCTGGAGCCTGTCTTTCTGAGCAAGTACCCATTTGACCGGGGAGTCTTTCTCTATGTCAAAGATACTTTCATCAAATTTATTCTCAATTTTATATCTCCATGCTGGGCTATCCCATTTCTTCATCATTTGTTCTTTCCACCATGGCCATGGTTGTCTTCCACAAGCTGACCTGGTGTCATTGAACCACCTTCTAGCTGTGCCTTCAAACAGGGTACATAATCTTCCTGTAATAGCCATGTCAGAAAGTTCAAATTCTTCCTTCATCAACTCCACAATTCTGATGAATTCAAGATGGTCATATTCTCCTTCACCTTTAAATTTTGGCCAATCTTTTGTCCTTGGGACCTTAAGTTTGCCGGAATTGTGAGCATTGGTGAAGTTATTTGCCTCATGATGGGGGGTGGCAGATGTGACTGGTGTATCCATGTGGGTATTCCTATGGTTGTGTGAGCTCTTACTGCTACCACTGTGTTCAGATGTGACATCATGGTGTAGGTGCTCCTTGATGCATCTCTCTAGTGATCCCATTTGGATTTGTACATTGGTTTCCAGTTTCACAAATCTGGTGTTCAGGGTTCTTTGCATGGAGACCATATGATTTTTCATTTCTCTTTCCATTTTTTCCACTTTTTCTAGGATGGCTAGGATGTTATCTACTTGAGCCTCTTGATGGACAGATGAATTATCATTATCTTCATGTAATTGATCCACTTGAGCTCTGATTTCTTGATTAATAGCTGTTTCAGTTTGTCCAAGTTTGGTTTCTACTTCTGTTTTTAATTTGATGAATTCCTTAATTATGATATCAGCCTGTTCATTTACACTGGGGAAAGTAATATGTCTATTTTCCAAGACACTTCTTAATTCTTGTATGATATGACTTGATATGTCTACTGCTGGTTCTTCTCTGATTGCAACCATGCTTTTAATGTCTTTGAGTAGTTGAACCATCTCTAGTAATTGGTTATTCCCAGGAGTTATCTTTGTTAGATCATTACTATTATCCAAAACCATTTTTCTACATGTCAGCTTGCTAATATGACAGAGCCAACCTGACAAAAGTAACATAAATAGAGACATTATTACTACAATATTAAGACCCAGTTATATGACTAATAATGTACAAAATCAGTAATAAATTAAAAAAACCACTACTTTTTACAAAAATAGTAAATAACTTCTAAAACCTTAAGAATAACTTAGAATATTATGTCATATTCTGAATCCTCATGCAAATTAATGTAGGGTCCCTCACTGGAAGTACCCCTAAATTCCTACTCCTTCACCTTGAACCAATTACCCGTAAGAATTGGCCACAAACACATGTCACACAGACATTACACACGTATGCACTTGTCACATATGCATACTACATGTGAAATGACCAATTATGGACTTATAATTGAGGTGTTGTGTTGTCAGCCTCTGTGATGCCAAGGGCTAGTACCTTTTAGCTACACAAGGTGATAAGAGTGCAAATGATGGGTAACGTGGGTATTTTCACGTAGAAAAGTGGTAAAGAAAGAAAAAAGAATATAATTCGTTTTTATAGAGGGGCCTGCTGGCGCAGGGGTGTTTGTAGGTGCCCTCTAAATCAGAGATCTGCTAAGCAGGGTGGTATCTGATTAAGCAAACAGTGGTTTTCTGCGTAACAGAAGTGGTACCAAAGTGCTTTTCCAATTAAGGAACCAGAATGGGGACAGAAGGATAAAAGAAGTACTCACTATTGCTTCTTTTAAGCCAAAAAGCCACGTAGGGGGGTGAAGTAGAGCTGCTGGGTAGATTGGTAGGTTTCTGCGCAGGAGCTGGACACGTAGGTTGGTTGATTTAAAGAGAACACCACGGATAAAACAGGCAAAACAGGTCAGAGTAACTGAAATAAGGACAGGACACGGCGTAACTGATTGACTGTACTAATAATTGATGATGATGAACCACTTTTGGCGTGGAAAGAGGGCTCTATATATACTAATTTCACTCATAGTGGAGGACCTTTCTGCCTGTGTGCGTGTAGTAACTGGTTTTCAGCGCAATGTGGCCAATTTGGGAGATTGGCACTAACAAGGCTCATCCCAATGGCACTGCTGATCATTATTTCAGCGTCACAAGTGTTTATAATGACCTTAATAACCTATTTGGCCATTGTAACTAAGGTACATAGCAACACTGACGTGTATTGTATCTGAAATGGGCCACAAATGACGCAAATGGGCCACAAATGGCTATGGCCAATCATCAAAGGCCACGCTGGCTATGTTACTCTTAGGTATTCAAGGTTTTTATTAATGAAACCTTGTAAATGAACCACGTAGAATCTACTAGTACCCTAGTTACACCTGTACACGTGTGGTAACTAGGGGATTAGCTATTTCCACGCATTTGGCCAATTTCCAATTAGATTATATAATCCACGCGCGGGGTTGGAGGAATAAACCCCAATTGGGCCTAACTCCCAAACTATACACAACACCTCAATTATAAGTCCATAATTGGTCATTTCACATATAGTATGCATATATAACAAGTACATACGTGTGTAATGTCCGTGTGACATATGTTTGTGGCCAATTCTTACGGGTAATTGGTTAAAGGTGAAGGAGTATGAATTTAGGGGTACTTCCAGTGAGGGACCCTACATTAATTTGCATGAGGATTCAGAATATGACATAATATTCTAAGTTATCCTCAAGGTTTAGAAGTTATTTAGTATTTTTGTAAAAAGTAGTTATTATTTTAATTAATTACTTATTTTTATGGTGCCAGGACTTTGCTAAGCTTATTGCTAAAATAAGTAACTGATTTTTTGTACATTATTAGTCATATAAATGGGTCTTAATATTGTAGTAATAATGTCTCTATTTATGTTACTGTCAGGTTGGCTCTGACATAGTAGCAAGCTGATATGTGTATAGTTTGGGAGTTAGGCCCAATTGGGGTTTAAACCTCCAACCCCGCGCGTGGATTATATAATCCAATTGGAAATTGGCCAAATGCGTGGAAATAGCTAATCCCCTAGTTACCACATATGTACAAGTGTAACTAGGGTAAAAGTAGATTCTACGTGGTTTATTTACAAGGTTTTATTAATAAAAACCTTGAATACATAAGATTAACATAGCCAGCGTGGCCTTTAAAGATTGGCCTTAGCCATTTGTGGCCCATTTCCGTCATTTGTGGCCCATTTCAGATACATCCACACGTCAGTGTTGATATGTTCCTTAGTTACAATGACTAAATAATTTATTAAGGTCATGGAAAGTAATTGTGAAACAGAATTAATTACCAGAAGTGTCATTGGGATGAGCCTTGTTAGTGCCAATCTCCCAAATTGGCCACATTGCGCTGAAAACCAGTTACTACATGCACACAGGCAGAAAGGTCCTCCACTATGAGTGAAATTAGTATATATAGAGCCCTCTTTCCACGCCAAAAGTTGTTCCCCATCATCAATTATTATTACAGTCAATCAGTTACGCCATGTCCTGTCCTTATTTCAGTTACTCTGCCCTGTTTGCCTGTTTTATCCGTGGTGTTCTCTTTAAATCAACCAACCTACGTGTCCAGCTCCTGCGCAGAAACCCTTCAATCTACCCAGCAGCTCTACTTCACCCCCCTACGTGGCTTTTTGGCTTGAAAGAAGCAATAGTGAGTACTTCTTTCATCCTTCTGTCCCCATTCTGGTTCCTTAATTGGAAAAGCACTTTGGTACCACCTTCTGATACGCAGAAACCCATTGTTTGCTTAATCAGATACCACCGTGCTTAGCAGATCTCTGATTTAGAGGGCACCTACAAACACCCCTGCGCCAGCAGGCCCATCTACAAAAAGAATTATATTCTTTTTATTTCTTTCCTACTACTTTTCTACGTGAAATTATCTTACTCTACCCTTATTTTGAACCCTTATCACCTTGTGTAGCTAAAAGGTACTAGCCCTTGGCATCACAGAGGTTGACAATTGGGGGTCTGGCCGGGAAATTACCAATATTCACTTGTGGTAATTGACTCCTGGTACTTATTCTTTCTACTTTTGCTTTTCACTCACGCAAAAAATTACCAAACCAACTAAAAATCATTTATAAAATAAATCCACTAAAAAATATTCTTCTGCTTTATTTTTTACGCATTCTTTTAGTGAACCAATACACTAAAGCTCTCATTTCCACTCCTGAATTTATTCATCCTCCTTTTGACCAAATTTCCCACTTTGAATTAATCAAACATTATCTCAAAGTCCTCAGATTGCGCAAAAAAGAAGAAATAGCTAACTATCAACCTTCTGATTGGGAAAACCTTACGCCTACAGAACAGTTTCAACTAGCTCTTTTTCACTCTCACCAACGTGCTCAAAAGGACACTGAACTTCTCATCAAACTCAACTCCATCAACAGAAGAAATCAAGAGAACAAGAGGCGTGCAGATCTTCAAAGAACTTTGAAATATAAACAGCAGTTTTAAAATAGTCAGTTTAATTCTTTTTTATCCTTAATAAAAATTATTAAAACCACCAAAAATAATTATTCTTACGCCTGAATATCCTCTAGTGTCTTCCACTACTACTCCCAGCTTTTCCAACTCTTCTACCACGGCCCCAGCTACCTCTGTGGCCAATTCTATTACTCCACTTACGGCTCCACTAACCAGTAAGTTTATTAATTACGCCTACTTAATATTTTGAGGTCCTTTTCACTAATATGTCCCGTGAAAATAGTCCTGTCAGGAATTCTACCAGGGCTCACAAGCCTGATCTCCACGGCCCCTTACCCCCGGCCACTAGGCAACCTAGAGCCAGAGAAGTTGCCCCAGAACTTGGCATTCAAGAAGAAATCCCCCAGTCACCCCAATCCTCAAGCCATGGACGTGGACGTGGAACCAACCCCTTCCACCTCCTTGGCCAGTACCCAGAAACCCCAGACGGAGGAAGAGGACCTGGAAATCCAGGTGATAGGTATGTCCAAGGAGGACAAAATAGCCAGATTGGTCAAGATACACGTGGCCAACCATCAGAAATTTGTGGAAGCCCAGAAATCCAAGGCCACCCAGGAGATGATGCTGAATCTTTTAGGACTAGCCCAGAAGAGTCAGAAAGAACTGCAGAAGTTTATCTCCAAAAAGGAAGTGGAGGAGTACACGAAGGGATGGAACCCTTGGGAGGAAAAGAGAGTATTGTTTCCTCACACAGCCAACAAGAACAAGGGAAAGAATATGAGCAGTCTTTCCACGCCACAACACTGTTTTAGAATTTTTAAATAAGGCTCCTCCTCCGCCTGAATCTTTAGAGAATTATATGTCTAGCTCTTCTCTCATTTTAAATCAATTGTCTAAATTTCTTAACTCACCTAAGTCTGTCTTTACGCATAATGAATCTGATTTTCACGCTAAAACTTCTGAGCCGAAGATCCCTAATGTGCCCAAAAAATTAGAAGAACTTGAAGATGAACATTCCAAGTATTCTAATGATGATTTGGCGGATAAAATTAACAGATTGGAAGACATGTTTCATGCTAATACTGAACATATAATTAACAGAACTAATAAAAATGTCATTAACACTTTACACGCCCAAAATGTTAAATTAGAACTGGAACAAATGGACTTGAAAAGAATGATGATTGAACTACAAGCTCAAGTAGCCTTACTATCTGATCAAAACAACAAGAATGTTAATGGGACTCTATTATTAAAGCATCTGTTAGACGTGAAATTTGAATTAGCAGACTTAATTAAAGAAATTCCTACCAGAGCTATTCCTGCTAATAACTCCACGCCCAAATATAACAACCCTTATATGGAAACCATACCTGAAAATAATGGAGGAAATAATAACAACTATCCTCATAATAATCAACAACAAAAAAATAATAGTCAAACCAACTATACCAAATATAATAGCAGTCCACCCATACCTCTTAATAACAATTACCCTCCTAATAATTCCCCTAGTCATAATAACCACCATAATGGGAGCCAAGGGAGTCATGCTCATTCCTCACGTAACCAAGTATACAGTACCAATGCTAACAACTTCATAGACCCTTCCCTTCTCAATAAATTGTTGCCACCAATTAAAGAATGGACCAAATTCTCAGGAGAAGGAGATTATGACCAGATCAACTTCATTAAATATATTGATCATAGATTAACAGTCTACAGAGCTCCTGATGAGGCTATCCTTACAAGATTTCCCAGATTATTTGAAGGAGTAGCCTTTGACTGGTTTATTAGTAAACAAGCTACCATGGGACAACAATCTTGGCCAGCTTGGAAAAAATTGATCAAACAACAATTTGGCACTAGACTCTGGGAAAAGAAAATGCGCAGAGCCTTTGAGAATGACTATTTTGACCCAGTCAAACATAATCCTCATCAATGGTGCCTGAACCAGAACAAGAGGATTGAATGCATTTATCCTAAATTAGATCAGGAACAAATAAATGATTTAATACTTAATCAAACTAAAGGCAGCCTAGAACATAATATCAGATGTAGAATCAATGACATGGATTGTGACTTATCCACTCTTATAGGTGTTATGGAAGAAGTGGTAGAAATGACTGGGATCAATAAGAAGCACAATCCTTCTGATAAAAAGATTACACTCCTAGAACAGATCCTCCCAAAAAGTTAGAATCTAAGCCAGCTGAAACTATTAGAAAAGAAAAGACTCCTACGTGTTGGAATTGTGGAGAAACTGGCCACAGAAGTACTGAATGTACCAAACCTAGGAGAGAAATCAATAATGTGCAGGCAACCCCTGATTCAGATTCTGAAGGTACCTTTGATATCATACAACAAGAACTCTGTAATACACATTATGGCCAAGATGATGATGAATCAGAATCTAGTGGTCATGCAGTGTTAGTAATTAATGCTGATATTGGCAATGACTTCAGCATTAATACCATCCACGGTGAATCTAACTTACCCCAGAAATGGGAAGACAATATGGATATTGGTCATATATCTGATGCTAAGCTATTAACTAACAAACCTGAGGAAGGAAGGTGTTACACTCTAGGAAAAACCAGTTACACTAAGGTTATTTTCAGAGACTTAGCAGTTAAGAAAATATTAGATATAGGAGCTTTTTGTTCTTGCGCCAGTGCTACATTTTTGCAACAAATATACCCTGAATGGCGGAAACATTTATTACCTGTTCCCAAAGCTACATTTAGCAGTTGTAACTCCACCATGAAACCCATTGGTGTCATAAATTTGCCCTTAATATTCCCTCACACTAAGGGATCCCTCAGATTAAGTGTAGAATTTGTAGTACTTTCAGATGCTATTTGTGACTACCTTATACTAGGTAATGATACCTTTTGCATGTATGGCATTGACATTTTCCAGTCCAAAGATAGATATTTTACCATTGGAGGAGATTGGAAAAGGAAATACCAAATTTGCAACATTCATTCTGAGACTATTGCCCCTGTTTCTCAGGAACCTGACCCCAAGGAATTAGAAGATTTTAATCAAGAATATATGTCCCAAGCTGCTATAAGTGACATACTAACCAATGCCCAAATATTAGATGTTCTTAAAGTATGCTACTAGAATAAAGAAGCTTTCTGTACCACTGAAGAACCCATTGGCAATGTCACAGGACATGATATTAAATAAGAATTAACTTGTGAACCTCCTTACCCACCTGCTCTTAGAAAAGCAGCCTACCCTTCTAGCCCTAAATCTAGAGTAGCCTTAGTTAACATAGCCAGTGTGGCGTTTAAAGATTGGCCTTAGCCATTTGTGGCCCATTTGCGTCATTTGTGGCCCATTTCAGATACATTCACACGTCAGTGTTGATATGTACCTTAGTTTCAATGACTAAATAATTTATTAAGGTCATGGAAAGTAATTGTGACGCAGAATAGAGCTTATAGATTTAAGTGTTCTCAGAAAAGTGGGCCATAATGAGCAAGTTGAAATTACTACCCCAGCTATTATTGCCTGGCATAATGATAAGTCTAGGATGGCTGGAGATTTTAGAGCTTTAAATAATTACACTAAAGCTGATAATTATCCCATTCCAAGAATTGACCATTCTCTGCATAATTTATCCAAAGCTAAGTACATAACCTGTATGGATGTTCTTAAAGGGTTTCACCAGATACATATTGAACTCAATAGCCGCCAATTTATGAGAATTATCTGCCATCTTGGTGTTTTTGAATACCTTAGGATGCCCTTTGGAATTAAGAATGCACCTTCTCATTTCCAAAGAATGATGGACTCTATTTTTGGATCTTTTATCCGTCAGTGTTGGATGATGATATATATTTATGATATAATCATTTATTCAGATGACTGGGAAACACATGTAGAAAAGATAAAAATAGTGGTAGAAACTTCCATTAAAGCTGGTCTAAAAATGTCTATTAAAAAGTGCAATTTTGGATATGGTGAACTTAAAGCTTTAGGACACATTGTTTCTGGTCTGTCCCTAGCTATTGACCAAAATAAAGTAGCAGCTGTAATGCTCAAACCTATGCCTCAGAATATCACTGAAATGCAATCTTTCCTTGGATTTTGTGGTTATTATAGGAAACATATTGAGAAATTTGCTATTTTAGCCAAGTCATTGTATGAGTTATGTAGTAAAGAAACCAATTATGAAATGACTCACCCTAGAGTACTAGATTATGAACAACTGAAGCTAGCCCTTACTACTGCTCCTGTGCTAGCTCAACCAGATTATAATTTACCCTTTATCTTATACATAGATGCTTGTCTAGATGGCTTAGGCGCTGCCTTACACCAAGAATTCTTAATTGAAGATAAAATGGTAGAAAAACCAGTCCTGTTCATTTCAAGACAAATTAAGCCAACAGAGAAAAGGTATGGAGCCAGTCAAATGGAATTTTTAACTCTTGTATGGTCCCTAGAGCAGTTACATTATTATCTTGAAGGTAGTAGAATTGTTGTAGTCACTGATTGCACAGCAGTTGAAACCCTTATGAACATGCAGACACCTAATAGGCATATGTTAAGATGGCAAATTGCTATCCAGCAATACAGAGGACATATGACTATTGTTCATAAAGCTGGTAAAAAGCATAGTAATGCTGATGGATTAAGCAGATGGGCTTTGCCAAACACTCCAGATAACCCTGCCTGGGATCCTGAAGATGAAGACATATTCCCCATTTTAGGAATACATGTTTGTGATTTAGATGAAGCCTACTATACTATTATCAAAGATAGTTACCAGTCTAATCCTGAATTTGTCAAATTAATAGACATACTTAGCAATGAAAACAGCTCCCATGAATTGATTGCTAGTTTACCTCCCTGGTTATCCAAACCTTACTCTTCTGGTAAGTTCTCTCTATTGGATGGAATATTATACTTCAAAGAAAGACATTTCAGTGTAATAGTCATATGTGATCAACTTCAGATTGATGCCCTTATGAAAGAATGCCATAACAATATTGGTGCTGGACATTTTTCAGAAGAAAGGACTGTTGAAAGAGTCAGAACCACAGCTTGGTGGAATAATTGGCCTAATGAAGTAGCTACTTATATAAAATCCTGTGAAACTTGCCAGAAATCAAATAGGCAAACAGGTAAGAGATATGGGCTACTTCAAACCATCCAAGAACCTACCAAAAGATGGGAAATAATAAACATGGATTTTGTTACAGGTTTACCTCCTGGAGGGTCTTACTCCTTCAACTCTGTACTAGTGGTTGTAGACAGATATTCAAAAAGGGCCAGATTTATTCCTAACCACAAAGATGATACAGCTATGGAAGTGGCTTTACTATTTTGGAACAGAATCATGGCTGATGTAGGAATACCCAAAATAATCATTAGTGATAGAGACCCCAAATTTACTTCTGAATTTGGGAGAAATTTACATGATATTTTAGGCACTAAATTAGCTTTTTCTACTGCTTAACATCCCCAAACTGATGGATTAGCTGAAAGAATGATCCAAACTCTGGAAGATATGCTCAGAAGATTCTGTTCTTTTGGCTTAGAATTCAAGAACAGTGATGGTTATACTCATGATTGGGTTAGCTTCCTCCCTGCTTTAAAAATAGCTTATAACAGTAGTAAACATTCTTCATCCAAAGAAATCCCTTATATTTTAGAAAGAGGATGGATACCCAGAATGCCCAAAGACCATATTAACAACAAATTACCACATGTACATCCCACTTCCTTAGACTTCAAAAGAATGCTTGATATAATACATGAACATGCTAAGAAATGTGTGCAAGATGCAGCTGAATATAATAAGTTAAGATGGGATAAAAGTCATAAAGAACCATCCTTCCAAATTGGAGACAAAGTCTTATTGTCCACTGTAAATTTTAATAAGTTGGGAGGGAACAGGAAACTTAAACCTTCTTTTGTTGGACCTTTTACCATTAAGCAATTACATGGAAAAAATGCAGTGGAAGTAATTTTAACAGATGAATTTTCCAGCAAACACCCTGTTTTTCCAGTTAGCTTAATCAAGCCTTACACTAGTAGAGGCACGGATACCCCTGTAGTAACACCTGTACCTGTACCTATAATTGAACCTCTAGACACCTCTATCTTCAAAGTACATAAGATATTAAAGGATAAGAAAGAAAGGATCAATGGAAAAGATATTAGACTCTACTTAGTAAGGTACAAAGGACAAGCAGCAGACAAAGATGAATGGATTCCTGAAGATAACATACCAGATGATCCCATACATATACGAAATTATAGAGCCTCCAAGAGAAATTGAGATTTTTTTTTTTTCACTACAGACAATAGAGTAAATTTTGTTTTCTAAAGTCTCATTTCAAAGGGAGGGAATGTCAGCTTGCTACTATGACAGAGCCAACCGGACAAAAGGAACATAAATAGAGACATTATTACTACAATATTAAGACCCAGTTATATGACTAATAATGTACAAAATCAGTAATAAATTAAAATAACCACTACTTTTTACAAAAATAGTAAATAACTTCTAAAACCTTGAGGATAACTTAGAATATTATGTCATATTCTGAATCCTCATGCAAATTAATGTAGGGTCCCTCACTGGAAGTACCCCTAAATTCCTACTCCTTCACCTTAATTGGCCACAAACACATGTCACACAGACATTACACACATATGCACTTGTTATATATGCATACTATATGTGAAATGACCAATTATGGACTTATAATTGAGGTGTTGTGTATAGTTTGGGAGTTAGGCCCAATTGGGGTTTAAACCTCCAACCCCGCGCGTGGATTATATAATCCAATTGGAAATCTCATGCAAATTAATGTAGGGTCCCTCACTGGAAGTACCCCTAAATTCCTACTCCTTCACCTTGAACCAATTACCCGTAAGAATTGGCCACAAACACATGTCACACAGACATCACACACATATGCACTTGTTATATATGCATACTATATGTGAAATGACCAATTATGGACTTATAATTGAGGTGTTGTGTATAGTTTGGGAGTTAGGCTCAATTGGGGTTTAAACCTCCAACCCCGCGCGTGGATTATATAATCCAATTGGAAATTGGCCAAATGCGTGGAAATAGCTAATCCCCTAGTTACCACATATGTACAAGTGTAACTAGGGTAAAAGTAGATTCTACGTGGTTTATTTACAAGGTTTCATGAATAAAAACCTTGAATACATAAGGTTAACATAGCCAGCGTGGCCTTTAAAGATTGGCCTTAGCCATTTGTGGCCCATTTCCGTCATTTGTGGCCCATTTCAGATACATCCACACGTCAGTGTTGATATGTTCCTTAGTTAAAATGACTAAATAAGTTATTAAGGTCATGGAAAGTAATTGTGACGCAGAATTAATGACCAGCAGTGTCATTGGGATGAGCCTTGTTAGTGCCAATCTCCCAAATTGGCCACATTGCGCTGAAAACCAGTTACTACACGCACACAGACAGAAAGGTCCTCCACTATGAGTGAAATTAGTATATATAGAGCCCTCTTTCCACGCCAAAAGTTGTTCCCCATCATCAATTATTATTACAGTCAATCAGTTACGCCATGTCCTGTCCTTATTTCAGTTACTCTGCCCTGTTTGCCTGTTTTATCCGTGGTGTTCTCTTTAAATCAACCAACCTACGTGTCCAGCTCCTGCGCAGAAACCCTTCAATCTACCCAGCAGCTCTACTTCACCCCCCTACGTGGCTTTTTGGCTTGAAAGAAGCAATAGTGAGTACTTCTTTCATCCTTCTGTCCCCATTCTGGTTCCTTAATTGGAAAAGCACTTTGGTACCACCTTCTGTTACGCAGAAACCCATTGTTTGCTTAATCAGATACCACCGTGCTTAGCAGATCTCTGATTTAGAGGGCACCTACAAACACCCCTGCGCCAGCAGGCCCATCTACAAAAAGAATTATATTCTTTTTATTTCTTTCCTACTACTTTTCTACGTGAAATTATCCTACTCTACCCTTACTTTGAACCCTTATCACCTTGTGTAGCTAAAAGGTACTAGCCCTTGGCATCACAGATTTTGACACTACATGTCTCAGTTCTTGATGATTCTGAATATTCACATGATTTAACTCATTTAACTTTGCATCCATTGTTTCTCTTGCAAATTGAAGAAGTTTCTTGGTGTCTGTGGATATACTGCCATTGCTATGGTGGATTTCTTTAATTCTATCCTCTAAATTATTTGAGATAACTTTGCTCATTGGTTGCATTTCATTGAGGTTAACATTGGTAAGCAACCTGATCTCATTGATTTTTGCATCTATATGGGTTATATTCTTAATCAAGATTTGATTAAAAAAATCTCTCACATTCTCAATGGCATCAGGTGGCACTTCTAAATCAGGTGAAGCAGCAGGAATGACATTTCTACTATTAGTAGTTACAGGAGAGGATACAACATTTTCTAATTTGTAGCTTCTTTGACTTCTAACAGAGCTTGGGCTAATTTTGTTACCCTCTTCCATTTTCTTTTTTCCGCGGAAAGCTTATTCTCTTTTTTCTTCTTGGAGGGGCCAGCTAAATCCTGGTTCTCCTCAAAGCGTCTGGTCCGCTTCAGCGGACCCTTCTTGGTCAAAGAATTCCCCTCTGTCTTGTTCTCCTTGTCCTGGGACTTCTTGGGGATCTTGTAGCCTTTTAGAGCCTGCTTCACGGAAGTCTCCTCCTGGCTTTTCTTTGGAGGCGGCACCTTTCCTTTCATCTCCGCCCAAGATTTTGCTATCTTCTGCTTGGTGTACGGGTTGATGCCGCCAATCTTGTTGGTCGTCTCGTTCCATGAATAGAAGCTGCGCACCAGGCGGAACTGTGCGATGACGGTCTGTATGTACCAAGGCAGAAGGTCCCATTCCTCGTCGTTCTGGGCCTTCTTGTACGCCTTCCAGGTTGCTTGGAGGAACTTGATTGAGTCCAATTGGCTCGTCGACAACGCTTTCCCCCCGTGAATGCTGGGTGGGAGTGAGGTTAGCTCTGAGTCCAATCGGTCGTAGTGGTCAGTACTTGGGACTAACCTTTTGGGGCTGTGTCCACTAAGATTTCTAGGCTGTCCTCTCGCTCCTCGCCCTCTTCCTCTTCCTCGGCGGGAGGTGGAGGTGGTGGGAGGGACGCGCTTGTAGCTTCCTGACCTAGTGTTCAACATGGTTGGGTGTTAGTCTACCTCGATGAGCAATTTTTTTTTTTTTTTTTTGGAGAAGGAGAATCAAAAAAAGTATAATTACTTTCAAGTAAGTCCTTTGCTGCTGCTATGGCGTCAAATCGCTCTTCTAGCTTCTTTGCTGGTAAGCTGCTAGGGCAGTTGCTGTTGACGTTCTTCTCGGTCAAGGGACTAAGTAAGAATGCTGGCGGGACCAACTTTTGTTGGCTAACTTTGGGCGATGGGTGGAGCTCGGGTGATGGGTGAGACACTACAAAGAGCGCTGGTAAGCAATTATATCCTAATCTTGGGATACTCCAAGCAAATACCCTTACTGTTTCTCTGGTTTCAGGAAGTATAGTACTGGTACGTTCGTAGGATATAGACTAGAAAAAGCTGTCGACAATGCGGATGAGTGTCTGCTTGGTGATGGATATACTGCTCCAGACCAGTCCTATTTATAGTCTCTAACTGTAAGCTGACTGCTCTCTACACGCTGACTACTGACTCTCAGCCAAGTCTTACAGGTGCTATACGGCTGTAGATCTTCTCACGGCTTCTTCTGTTGAATAAGAGCACTGCCGCTTCACTCGCTACTCAAGCACACGCGTACTCTGTGAATTTTACAAGGCGCAAAGATCACTACGCTTGTTACCGCAAGATCTACTTTGTCTAGGGTAGTTCTCACTGCACTGCACTGTTGGTATTGGTTCAGAGAGCTTCTCTCGTGTCCGCTGCGTACAGGTGCAGTTACTGAAGTGTTTATTATTGTTTTTTACTTTATTTTAGCACTTTTTCACGCGTGAATTCAAGTTCTACACTTGTTACACTCCTGGAAGTTAATTCCACACTAGTGTTACTCGTATAAGGGACTTCCACACTTGGTTTTCACCTTGTTATGGGATTTTACACGAAACAAAGATTTTTCTGTAGATCAGAAAATTCTTTGTAGGTTTTTAGTGTTTCTACTACTGGGATTATAGTAAAATACACAATTTTGTGTAGGGAATTTTCCAACTTCTTAATTGGTTTGGAAATAATCTAAGTTCTTGAGGCAATGTGGGTACACTGCTTCACTGAGATTCTTTCTGTACGTCAAGGGTAAATATAGATGAGGCCCCCACTTGTCAGCTTTGTGTATGAAACACTCTACTTATGAATATAAATAGAGGTACTATCACTGTGCTGATAGGTTATTTAAGAATGAAATTACTCTCAATTCACCCTCTTGATAAGAGGTTAAACCCACACTCCTTTATAATTAATCCTTTTGTTATACAAAAGTACTAACAGGAGATTTTGTAACAATAGAAATTGCCACTCTAGTAACACAAGGTGTTACAAAAAGGTAAGAAGGAAATAGTAGGCAAGCACTTGAGCTGATTGGCTCTTGCCAGAAATGGGAGTCTTGCTGCTACTACCTTTTAAGGATGATAGAGATGCTGATAAATGAGGAGTTTATGGAGTATGACTAACAATCCAGTGGTGAGGAAGATAAAGAAGAAGGAAGCTCTACACTTAAGTAGATGGAGGATATTCACTGGGTACTGGGTAAAGTATGATGGGTGAATAATCTGAGGGATAAGATCCAAAGAGCCCAAGAGCTCCTCCTTTTATATCTTCAGAGGCCAGTCTTTGTGTGTCTCAAAGAGGCATTAAGTGGATTTTACTTATTCATCTATGTTCTCATGATGTAATGAGAAATTAATGGTTGTTTAAGTACAGTACAATCTACGTCCTCATGACAACATGATGTATTGTATAGCCAATTACATCATATGTCAACTCAAAGTAGAATAGTACTTAGAATTAACTATCTTGGTAGGTAATTCTGTTCTACAAGTGTGTAACTTGTTAGAATAGATCTTATTTAAGGTTCTAACCAATTCAAATGATTGTTTCATTGTTTAACTTGTGGTTGGCACAGTCCACAGCAGGATTATGGATTCCTGTAATTATTGCTTCCTTTGAGGTGTCAGGAAGTATGAGAAGGAGTAGGAAATCTAGGGTATCTCTGGTGAGGGACCCTACTTAATAATGCATCAAAAGTCCATTTCTTTAATAATATTTACAAAATAATGAAGGGTCTACAGTCCTTTGGATAATTTATGGTATCTCTAGGGCTGACATTAATACTTGCTTGGCAAGCAGGTTAATACTTGCTTGGCGAGCAGGTTAAAGCCTGCTTTCCAAGCAGGTTACAGCGTGCTTGGCGAGCTGAATCACATCCACACACGCTGGCAGGTGCCTGCCAGCAGACTCTGGGCACCTTCCAGCAACCCACAAGAGCATGCTTTGGTGGGTACCCGCTGACAAACCCGGGTATCTGCAACTTTTTTCTAGAATCCTGGACACCCAGACCCGCACACAGACATGCCAGCAGGTGCCTGCGCAGCCATGGCGGGTACCTGCTGGGGGATACCAGGTACCCGCAACAGGTTTGACAGGGCCATCTCTAACAGCCAGGTACTCCAATAATTTTGGAGTGTCAAATAGGGCACTCCCTTTTTTCCATGGAGTGCCCAGATCATGCACTCCAAAAGGTTTGGCTGCAAGCCAATCTGTGGAGTGGGGTCCCTGACACTCCATAAAAATTGGAGTTCAAATTTGCCAAATAAATATTATTTGGAGTGCAAGCTCAAACATACCCTTATAGGGGTACTGAACAGATTTGTACCCTTTACCCTTATGAGGGAACTGTTGTAACCTTATCAGGGAGATGTTTTACCCTTATGAGGGTACTGTATTACTCTTGATGAGGGTAAAAACCGTCCCCCTTTGTATCATATGATGTATTGTCCAGATGGAATGCACAAATGGAGGTTGAGCATGTGTATAATCTAAATTGATTTGAGTAAATAAACATGAACCTCCTTCAAAATTCCAAAAATGTGTGAAAAAGCAGTGCCCAGATGATTAATCCAAAATTTTGGGAGTGCACTGCAAATATTAAGTCTATTTTTGGAGTATCCACCGGGTGACTCCAAGAAATTTGGAGTGGGAGAGCCCTCACTCCAAGAACTTTGGAGTGCATGGAAATTTGAGCCAAAATTGGAGTGCACATAGCAACGCCGCAACTATTACGCTAAATTACATTAGCAGAGCTAATGTTGTAGCGTAGTGGTCCCCCGCTAATCTGAAGGGAAGTTAGCGGTAGCTGTAGCGCCAAAATGCGCTACTTAGTCTTAGCGACGTGGGGCACTCCCCAATCTTTCCAAGCCCTCCACTTAGCGTAGCAACCTTGGGGACGCTAACGCAAAATCTAATTGTTATTTAGCGATGTAGCATTTGCCAGCGCTAAAACGCTAAACCTTGTTTCTTTAACGATGTAGTCGCTAATAATGCAGCCAATGACAAAAAATCCAATCAGTCGGAGCCATCTGTCCAGCTTGTAGAGCAGGTCTGGCTACAATCCTATCCACCGTGGATCGGACTGTAGTCTGGCTACTGTCCTTTTTGCGGGGAATCGGACAGTAGCCTGGCTACAGTCCAATTCCCCGCAAATCGGACAGTAGCCTGGCTGCTGTCCGTTTTGCAGCAAAACAGACAGCATCCTGTACAGGCTACTGTCCAATTCCCCGCAAATCAGACAGGTAGTAGGTGCCCTCTGAGCAGACAGCAGCCCTCCTGGTGAGCAGGTGCTGTAGCTGGTCGCCAAGCAGGCAGCAGCCTGCTTGGTGAGCAGGTGCTGTAGCTGCTTGCTGAGCAGATTCTAGGGGATCAGTCCGACTGAAGCAATGTCAAGACAAAAAAAAGTCCCTCTTGTTATGTACTCACGCACAAGAATGCAAAAGGCTGGGGGATATGTATTATATTGTAGACCTCTCTTTGTAGATTTTACATGTTAGAGTACTCACACCACATGTTTTTATCTATTGCAAATTCTGAATACATAAATCTGAAACAATCTCGCTAATTAGCGTTTCCTGCCGCTAATCAATTGCTAAATTAGCGGCTTTGCCGCTAAAATAGCTGTAGCGTAGCCGAATTCATTGCTACAATTGCTCAAAGTTAGCAATTAAAATCTTGAACATTTCTCTGGATTTTTTTGTAATAGGAGCTGTAGCTGGGAGCTCGCTAAAGCTACATTGTAGCTTGGCAGCACCTAAATTACGCTAAAAAAATTGTTACATGCGCTAAACGTAGTGTAATAGTTGCGGCGTTGCACATAGTAAATCTATTGAGTACATTTAGCTTGCCCCCAATTTTTTCTATTTAAACAAATCCCCTGAAGAGATAAAGTGTTTGAATTGGATTTTTGCCCATATGAAAAGCCTTTCTTCTTTAGAATTTCATCATGATTTGTGCCAAACTTTTCTCATCATCTTATTATTTCATAATTAGCTTACAATATCATTATTAGCACCATGAAAAAACAATTGTCGCTTGTTATCAAGTGACATTACATAACTTTGGTTACAGCTTCAGTGCAACTCCACACCTACTCTCCTTGTATTTGTTGAAAGGGCTCAACTATGCATAAGCTACGTGTAACCTCAGCAAGGACCCAATGGCCCTTTGACTGAATGGAAAACACTGTTGATGACTGGTCTCTGTCATCACGAGGAGTACTCATTCCTTTTGATTACCAGTCTTGACCAGTGTAAGCACTCCTCTCAATAACCAGTACTGTACCGGTCATTGAGAGGAGTGCATACTCTCCTGAGTGACTGGTACAGTACCAACCTTTGAGAGGAGTGTACACAGTCCTCTCTAGGACTGGTACAGAACCAGTCATCGAGAGGAGTGCGTACACTCCTCTCGAAGGCCAGTGCTTTACCGGCCATTGAGAAGAGTGCTAACTCCTCTTGGTGACCGGCACAGACCGGTCATCAAGAGGATTACCCCTCCTCTTGATGACCGTTACGGTACCGCCGGCTGACTCGGTGAGCAGGGATACACCTGCTCACCAAGACAGCCTGGTGTATCCCTGCTCACCGAGCTGCTCGGTGAGCAAGGATACCCTGCTTGCCAAGACAGCTTGGTGAGCAGGGATACACCAGGCTATCGCGGTGAGCAGGTTTATCCCTGCTCACCAAGTCAGCCCGGTGAGTAGGGAAACACCTGCTCACTTGAGGTTTCTTGGTGAGCGGGGATGCACCTGCTCGCCTGGTGAGCAGGTGTATACGGTGAGCAGGCACATGCACCGGCTCACCGAGATAGCCCGGTAAGCGGGAATATGCACCTGCTCAACAAGCTGTCTTGGTGAGCAGGTGTATACACCTGCTCACCAAGACAGCTCGGTGAGCAGGCATATACACCTGCTCACCACGACAGCTTGGTGAGCAGGGTATCCCTGCTCACCGAGATGTCTCGGCAAGCAGGGTATCCCTACTCACCGAGATGTCTCGGCGAGCAGGGTATCCCTGCTCACCAAGATGTCTCAGCGAGCAGGGTATCCCTGCTCACTGAGATGTCTCGGCAAGCAGGGATACCCTGCTCACCAAGATGTCTTGGCGAGCAGGGTATCCCTGCTCACCGAGATGTCTCGGCAAGCAGGGTATCCCTGCTCACCGAGATGTCTCGGCGAGCAGGGTATCCCTGCTCACCGAGATGTCTCGGCAAGCAGGGTATCCCTGCTCACCGAGATGTCTCGGCAAGCAGGGTATCCCTGCTCACCGAGATGTCTCGGCAAGCAGGGTATCCCTGCTCACCGAGATGTCTCGGCGAGCAGGGTATCCCTGCTCACCAAGATGTCTCGGCGAGCAGGGTATCCCTGCTCACCGAGATGTCTCGGCGAGCAGGGTATCCCTGCTCACCGAGATGTCTCGGCGAGCAGGGTATCCCTGCTCACCAAGATGTCTCGGCGAGCAGGGTATCCCTGCTCACCAAGATGTCTTGGCGAGCAGGGTATCCCTGCTCACCAAGATGTCTCGGCGAGCAGGGTATCCCTGCTCACCAAGATGTCTCGGCGAGCAGGGTATCCCTGCTCACCAAGATTTCTCGGCGAGCAGGGTATCCCTGCTCACCAAGATGTCTCGGCAAGCAGGGTATCCCTGCTCACTGAGATTTCTCGGCAAGCAGGGTATACCTGCTCACCAAGATGTCTCGGCAAGCAGGGTATACCTGCTCACCGAGATGTCTTGGCAAGCAGGGTATCCCTGCTCACCAAGACATCTGGGTGAGCAGGTATACCCTGCTCACCCTACCAAGATGTACCGGCGAGCAGGGTATCCCTGTTCACCGAGCTGTCTTGGTGAGCAGGTATACCCTGGTCACGGAGCTGTCTCGGTGAGCAGGTACACCCTGGTCACCAAGCTGTCTCGGTGAGCAGGTACACCCTGGTCACCGAGCTGTCTCGGTGAGCAGGTATAGCCTGGTCACCAAGACAGCTCCTGCTCACCAAGACAGCTCTTGCTCATCAAGAGAGCTTGGTGAGCAGGGTATACCTGCTCATTGAGAGAGCTCGTTGAGCAGTGTATACCGGCTCACCAAGACAGCCCGGTGAGCAGGTGTATCAGGTGAGCAGGAATACACCTGCTCACCAAGTGAGGTGTCTCGGCGAGCAGGCATACCCTGCACACCAACGTTTCTAGGCGAGTAGGTAAAGCCTTCTCACCAAGAGAGCTCAGTCAGCAGGGTATACCTGAGGACTGAGGTGTCTTGGTGAGCAGGTGTATTTGGTGAGCAGGTGTTTACCTGCTCACCGAGGTTTCTTAGTGAGCAGAGATACACCTGCTACACCGAGACACCTCAGTGAGCAGGTGTTTTTTCCCTGCTTACCGAGCTGTCTCGGTGATCAGGGTTGATTACCTTCTCACCGAGCTTTCCCGGTGAGCATGGTTTCCCTGCTCGACAAGACACCTCGATGAGCAGGGTATACCTGCTTACCAACTGGCAAATGTCTGACTCTTGGTGAGCAGGTTCATACCCCTGCTCCCTGAAGTGTCTCCCTGAGCTGTTGAATCTCACAGAGACAGCTTGGTGAGCAGGAGTATGCATGCCTGCCAACCAAGCCGTCTTGGCAAGCTGGTATTCACCTGCTAATGTATGTGTTCAGCTCGGTGGATCTGGTTGTATGCACCTTGATGAGCCAGTGGCCACTGGTACCAGTAACTCAACAACCCATTTTGCTGGACCATGGCCCAGTGGCCCACTGTGTCATTGATGCCACAGCTGTGTGGCCTTTCTGAGTCACATGAATGGGGAGTACTGAAATGTATAAATACATAGCCCCTTGTGGTACAAAACTAGGCTGGATAGATAGCGTATAGATTGCTGGAGCTGGCCAGATGTCACTTGATAACAAGCGACAATAGTTTTTTCATGGTGTAGTAAGGTCACTGAGGTTCCTTTTTCTCTTTACAGATATCTTTTGTTTTTATTCTTCTTTGTGATAATTTCAGAAGCTTGAATGTATGCTAAGGCTTTTTAAATTGTTATTTTCTGACTTCAAGATTAATTTGAAGTTTTTGATCCTCTGAGACATGCCAATTCTGGACCTATCTGACTGAGTCAAGAAAATCCCCAAATCTGCCCACCCTTTTAATTTTTTCAAACAGGTTTTCCAACCTTTTGGACTTGTCAACAATGTTTCAAACCATTTTAATTGGTTCACTTAGGTGGCAAGGGCCATCCATCATTCTCCCTCCCTTCCACTCCTCAATCTTACTATCAATCAAATCTCCCTAACACCACTTTCCACCCACATCAAACCATCTTCCACAGTCATTCCACAGAATTCAATCCACTTTTTTTGACTCCCATTCAAGCTACTGATCATGTCTCAAATTTCCTCAATGTGTTCTGATGCAATAAGACCAAGGCCCCATTTGTCAGCGTCATAAATATCAGCGTAATAATGTGCAATTGATTCAATACAACCTACACCACTCAACATTACACAAAAAACTTTTTACTAGGTAAAGTTGAGCTACTCCTTTCAATATTTCCATGAAAAAAATTGAGGTTCCAGGCAATCTTGATCACCATATAGAGATGGCCCCTTGCACCCGGTTACTTGCGACGGGTGCGGGTACCTCCTCAAAAAAAGGGTCAGCCTCTAGGCACACCAAACATTTACTTCATGTACACCAAAAAGGTGTACTTTGATCATGCACACCAAAGTTGTTGGTGTACACAAGTATGTACACCAAAAAAGATGGTGTACACCATAGCATACCCCAATAGTTTTGGTGTGCACTGTATCTCACACCAAAAGGTGACAAATTAGTGGTGTGCACAGCAAGCTCACCCCAAATAATTGGTGTGCATTGATCTTGTACACCAAATTGCCAAAGATTTACAACCTGTGAGAGGGGTGAGCCCCTCTGCACACCAGATATTTTTGGGGTATCCACACCCTGCAACCCACCATCTATCACCCACAAACCATCTTTGGTGTACATGAAGTAAATTTTTGGTGTGCCAAGAGGCTGAATCATTACAAAAACCATGAAATACCAGATAAAACTTCAGAAACACATTCTACAGGAAAAATGACCCTAAGAAACAACTAACAGAATCTTTGTTGCATGGATGGATCAGGAGTTATGGACAATACAAGTTCCAACACCCAGTTTTACTTCAGTATATACAAAAATAATTTCAGACATCTACATCTAGTGACACCCATGAAAGTGAGAGATGTTTTCTTTCATTTCCTTTTTTCCATTGTTGATTTTTTGGTGTGCCACTTGTGCAACCTGATGTAGATATTGGTGTACACTACTTGTGTACACCAAATGACTTGGTGTGCATACCAGTGCACACCAATTTTTTGCCTTTTTTGGGGTATATATGCATGTACACCAACATTTTTGGGGTGCATGTCTATGCACACCTGCTTTTTGGTGTGCATTATGGCCTTACACCAATATTATTGGTGTACACACTTGTGCACACCAAAATCTTGGTGTACATGAAGTAAAAGTTTGGTGTGCCTAGAGGCTGACCCCAAAAAAATAGCCAATCTCCGGCACACGCACCTGTACCTGCACCCGCAGTGGTCAAAGAAACAGGTACCCAGGTACTTGTGGCAGGTAACTGCGGGTGTGGAGCCGGGACAGACCCCCCATTGAGGGGAATACACACTCCCCTCAATGGCTGGTACAGATGGGTCATCATGGGGAGCACAAAATCCCCTTGATGACTGGTCTGTACCTGTCATTGAGAAGAGTAGGCCCTCCTCTCAATGACCAGTGCAGACCGGCCATCATGAGGAGCATGTGCTCCCCTTGATGGCGGGTTTGAACCGGTCATTGTGAGGAGTATCCACTCCTCCCAATGGCCGGTCTGCACCGGTCATCAAGAGGAGTCACTCCTTCCAATGACCGGTACCTGTACCGGTCATCAAGAGGGGTCACTCCATTTGATGGCCAGTGCTGACCGGCCATCGGGAGGAGTGGACACTCTGTCCAATGGCCTATATATGTGTATACATATAAATATGTATATATATATATATATATATATATATATATATATATATATATATATATATATATATATATATATATATATATATATATATATATATATATATATATAATATATATATATATATATATATATATATGTGTGTGTGTGTGTGTATATGTAAATATACATATATAAATTTATGTATATACATATTCATATGCATATGTGCATTTAAATTATCACTACAAACATTTTTAATTTCACCTAAAGAAAAAACTACTGTTTGGGTTAAGCAAAATGTTAACTTTTTTCAACAAAATGGCTCAGTAATAAAAATTGAGCAAAACTGAGCATGCTCAGCAAAATCCCACAAAGTTGCCATAATGAATAAAAATCATTTCTGCTCAGTTTCTAAAAAAAAAAAAAATTGCTGAGCATGCTCAGTAAAGCTTATTTTTCACTTCTGACCATTTTCTGTAAAATTGGGTATATGTTTTGCCCATCCCAATTTTACATTTTCTTTCTGGGCAGAGTTGCAAATGTTTGTAGTGTATGCACATATGTATGTTGGTGGGTGCAGGCGGGTGTTTGGCGGGTACCCACCTGTTTTTTCCCCAAAATCCAGGCACCCGCACCCACACCTGGCACCTGTAGACGGGTACCCGCCAACAGCTGGCAGGTACCTGCCAACAGGGCCAATGGGTACCGGGTACTTGAGGCCATCTCTATCACCATAATACAAACATTACGCTTAGAACCCTTATAAAGCAATATATTGCAATTTTCAGGCTGAAGATCAACAAAACTGTCAATCTTCTTCATTGTATTATTGAGAGGATTAGTTCTTCTTCCCAAGTTAAAAATTTGGTTGAATTTTGTTCAAGAGTGTAGTTTTTATTAAATAAAATGTCCAATATTATGCTGTTATTTATGACGCTGACAAACAAGCCCTAAAAAGAAGCATGACACAGTGAGTGAGTGAGATGTGAAAGGATAAATTGCATCAATGAAAAGAAAAGAAAGAAAAAAATGAGCGTGAAAGAAACAAAAGAGAAGTGAGAGATGTGCCTGGAGCAGCATGACACAATGAGTGAGTGATGCATGAGAGGATGAGGAAAAAGTTTTCCACGTCAGCTGCTCCAGAGACTAAATACTAACTGAGATGTCACAGATGGCAAAATAGAGAGACAAGCAATAGACAGATGTGAAAGCACATAACAGAAAAGAGAAAATTCAACAGTGACACTCCTTCTGATTAAATCTCATTTATCATTTCTGGTATTTCATGTTGCTAACATTGAATTTTGATGTTATCTCTCTCCCTTCTTTCTCCTGTGTTCTTTGCTCCAGTTGTGAATTCTCAGTGCCCCATGTGCTGTTCCCTATGTATCTCACATCTACAATGGTTTGCAACTCTTTTTAATTATGTGCCTCACTGGCTCTTGTGATGTTCCATCAAATTTTTACCAACATTGTAAGTAAACTTTGTTTTTATTTCATGTGCATGTACCACATGAATTGCAACAACCAGCAACAACCTCACACATAGACACATGCATGGTGGCCCCAGAACAAGACTTGATTGATTCTACTGAAGACAACTGTTGCTTTATCATTCAAGAAATCTTCTGAGTCACTGAAATTTTCGTGGCGGGGGTCTAAGTACGGACTAGGTGTTTGATCACTGTGAAGCTGAGATGTCTTGAGTAGCACTGTTTGGCAATAAGGATCTCGACAAGTTTCAAAATTGACGGGAGATCTAGCGGAGTCACCCTAGTCAATATGCGATCTAAATGCAATTCGGAGATCGGGATAAGATGTCGTACATTTCACGAGCTGGCTTGTTCCAGATGGCAAGCAGCTACAAGTGGAAGCCAGCCAAGGCAAGATGGGATATTGTTGGCTTGAAAGAGCAAGTCAAAACAGTGAGATGTGATTTGAAGATTCATTGGTAGATTGATTCCGTTTTCAATGATTTCAGTTCTCAGTTGTTCCGCCGCATTACGATCATCTGGAATTAGATAAACTAGTCGTTCAAAAAGGCTTGTATCTAGCCGGGATTTTAGGTCAAGCACGTTGTGGTCGTGAGCTTTGGTTCGAGACGTGTTATCGGCGGTGGCTTCTACTGGCTCGAATAAGGTCAAATTGGGCCGGAAAGGAAGATGCGCGTATGCCCCCGAGGTCCAGTTTTTGACCTGAGGCCGCCGTGGGGTAGATTTCGACCACTGAGTAATTGTGAGATCAGTTCAGGACCCTCCTGCGGCTCATCTGAGTTATCTCCTTTTTCTGGTTGAGTGATGGTATGGCATCATTCCGCTTGGCCCGCTTGAGAACCGCTGAAGCTGGTGGCGAATTGATGGACATCTGTCGACGAATCCAATTCCAAGTCGGCACCGATCTCATCACGTCGTACATAGCCAAGTTTTTTACGCACCGTCCCTTTCAGTCTTGCCGCTCCGACCTTCTCGTTTGTTTCGTCACTTCACGGTCTGATACCTGCCAACAATATGTATTTGGACACCGGAGGCCGGGCACTCTGGGCCGAACCTGACCGAACGTGTTACTTTGAGAGAATTCCCGTGCCCCTTGCGCGGAGGGTTTCCATAAGCCACAATCCGCCTAAGCCCCCTTGCAGGGGTCCGGCCGGGCCATGTTGGCCACAAGGATTCCAGCTTTCCTGGATGCTTGATGAGACAGCATCACCGAAGCTCCAAAACTATGTGTATGATATCAAAAAATACAGTTGCAGGCTGTTGCAGGACGTGAATTATGTGATAAAATCAATTTGGGTGCCAAGATTTGGACTCGCACCGTCTGACTTGTAAGTATGTATGCATGTTCATTGCGGGATTCTCCTACTTCTTTCTTGGCACCTTTGGTTGTTGAGACAGTCATGTCATCTCGACTTATGTATATCCATCACTATATATATATAGTTCAAGCTTCTCGTGTTGTCATTTTAGTACCGAGATTTTGATATGCTGCGGTCTGATTTAGGCAGTATCCCGTGGTTAGCTTATCCTACTTCTTCCTTGACACGTTTGGTATCTTAAAAAAACCAACTGTGGTGCCGAGGTGTTGACAGTTGATCTACTCCGATCCGGCTGCTGTCAAAAGTAGTATCAAGATGTCTTGACGGAGTCCATCCGACGCTATATAGGCACAGGTCTGGGCAGTAGGTTGTGGGGCATGTCTGACGGCCGGTCCATCTTGTTGTACTTCACTTGACTCTGCTACTTTGTTGACGAACATCCGTTGTGCTACTTTGTTGACGAACATCCGTTGGGCAATTCATATAAACTGAGTTTTGGTTAAAACTTTACAATTACTGAAGTGTTTACTACACCACTCGCTTCAATACCACTGCCTGCTGGAAAATCAAAATCATGTACTCAACCAAGCCCTTCCTCTCATTTTTTATCTGCCTAGTGATATATTCTACCGCTCACTCATCACATTCACTCCCTGCCTCACATATAATCCACAAGCGCACGGTGAGGGCCTCTGGGACGTTCCTGTTGCGGATCAATGGCACCCTTGTGTTTGAATTTCCAGGTTCCGGATCTTGTTTTTTAAAAGCTACCCGAACTCGTGTGGAAAATAAACTAGCAGACTTGCATGCCAGATTTTGCCAGCAGGAAGAACCCTCTTCCAAGCCGCCGGAACAATCCTTTTGGAAAAAATCGCTTCATAAACTTAGACCCATTATTGATCCAATAACTGCCATGAGAGGTAAGCATTGATCCATTTTATCTATCAAAATCAATTTCTACGCCTCTCCTTCTGCGCCAGAAAAATGACCCAAAAATGCATTTTCTCAACAGAAAGCGTTTGGGAAAGCTTGAGAGGCCTGTCGTCAAAAATTTACAATAAAATTAGAGCCCTTTGGAAACCAGAGACACGCACATTTCATCACGAATCACCAGATGGAGAGACAGGTAAACTCATACAAAAGCTTTTAGAAGATCATCCTAATTTAAAAAAGACAGCGCCACAATTCTATAAGAATTTGGACCCTAGTATAAGACAATTGCTAGATACATCCCAGCATTTTAGGGATGAATTAAGTAAGGATGACGAGTTGATAGTGAAACGGAATGAAAATATCAAGACAGCCATTCAAGAAATTCTTCATTTGAAATCGGATGAAAACCTAGATCCCGTTGAAATAATTGGAAATAATATGGCCCATTATCATTCATAAATTTTCAAAACATATCATAATAGTGAGTTGAAAGCTAAATTTCACTTTCACTGGTGTATACAATATCCTGCCATCCAGAGGCATCTCATGTTCAATTTTAGGTCTTGTTGCTGACTTTTGGACACAGTTCTCCAGGATTGTTTACCAGAGGAGCAAAAATATCTCAGCAAAATCATTGGTTTCATGGGACCCAACAATGTTTTTCAACCATTGATTAAGTTAGGATTCAGTGAATACTTCAAACAAGAAGCTGTGGCTTATCATAATTCTTCACATATACTCAAAAGCATTTGGAAAGAGATGTGGGATATGAAGCTTAAATTTGCTGAAGTAATCAAATACAAAATTTTTTCTGATCTTTCTCATGCTGCTGAAGATTCCCTGGTGGTATTGGACTATCAAAAGTTTTTGAAAGACATTGATTCTCAAGAATCATACTTGCTTCGTCTTTTTGGTGGTCATGAAAAACTGGAAAGAGCAATTGAGATGGTAGAGCATACCAATCTCTATCAGCGTTTTGCACAGGAGTTAAAGAGTGAGTCATTGACAATAATTCTCCTTAGGAAGATATTTCATCCATCTAACCTTCCAACTCCAATCTCACATTTTTCTAAAAGGTCCAAGCTCACCAATTGGATATCAACTTCAATTTGTACAATCATCAGAGTTACACTTGCTTTATTCTCAAGATATTCCGGAGCAATATATCATTTATGAACATGGGATTTCTAAAGAAAAAAGGGATTCCATTATAATCCGAATTAAGCATGAGGGAGATATTTCACTGGATAACATCAAACATAGAATAGAGTTTTCTGCAAAGCTCAGAGAGGAGAGGCAGAAGATACTGAATATTTTAAATCTCAAAGACTATAAGAATATAGTTCAATATGTCAACAAAAAATCACAGGTCAAGAAATTATGATGCATGATTATTTCGTTATAAATTTTGAGCTTTCTTTCTTTAAAAAATCAACATTGTCCTTGTTGTGTCATGTTTTATCTCTATATTTTCTCACACCCATTTTCTCATGCTTTTAGTTAGTTTTTGCATATTTTCTCATCATCTCAAGTATGTATTTAGATCTCTTTGGTATATAAGCTCTCCGTATCTGAAATACAGTTTTCCCTTTGGGGGAGTTTCTTTTCATCTACTTCACATCCAGCTCTACAGGTTATGAGCCCGCGCTGTTACCAGCGGGGTATCTTTAAACTTTAAAGCTTATAACACTTCTCCGCATTATATACTTATTGGCATAGTTAATGTTCAGCCTCATCAGCCAAATTAGTGTTAACGTTTTGCTTCACCCGCAAAATTTTATGCCAGGCACTAGATCAACCAACCCTGATCTAATAGTACCCGACTTCAACGTTTGAGTTACACCGCCCCATACTACCACACACCACACCCACCCCTTGGCGTCTTCATCCGACGCTACCCCCAACGCTTCATTTTTCACTGTCAACAGCTCCTTCAACATGTTGTCCAACGCCCCTCCCAATCCCCTCAACAACAACAACCCTGAAGGATTGTCTACTCCCAAGCCCAAACTGTCCACCAATGCCCAGGATGCCAGAGACAAGACTCCCAACCTTGATGAAATGCTTGCGCAGGAAGTCAACCGCACCGGCCTTGGGGATGTCGACATCAACCTCCTGAAAGCTCTTCTCATGAAGAAGCTTATCACCGAGCCCGCCACTCATCAGCAGGCAACCTTGTTGTCGCTAGGGGACATAGTTTGATGGCAGAGACTAGGGACGGACCTTGAGCCAAAACTAACGCTCGATGGAACCAACTTTCCTGCGTGGTCATCTGCTCTCTGCTCCTTGGTGGATTTGGTTACAGGGTCCCGGGATTATTTTTCCATTGACCGCTCCACGGCTGACCCCACAACGTCGGTACGAGTGATGGCCTTAATTTTACACTTGGTTGACGTTTTGCTACGCACTTCCCTCAACGGAATGAATGCGTATGGGGCCTTCTCCTTGCTCAAGGGTCGTTTTGCCGGGTCCTCATGGTCTCTCCTCCTAACCCGCTGGTCTGACATCGCGCAGGCCCCAGATTTGTCAGACTCGGTGTCTTCGGGCTATGAGTCTATTAAGAGGAGCCTGCTAGACTTAGAGGAGAGGCTAGGGGGATGGACTACAGATAAGTTGTTGTCCTTGTCCTTCCACTCTAGCCTCAAAAGCTACGCAAATCAGCTCGCTGATTCAATGGACTCTTGCATGGCCATCGACCCCTTGATCCAGGTCAAGTCCACCAACCTCCTCACGGTTGCCACTTGACTCCATCAGGCTCATGTTTCTTCCTCGCCTGCTCCCGGACTTATGGCGCTGTCCTCTCAACGTCCAGTCCCCTCCTTGCCTCCTTTGGCAGGTTGTGGAGGGCGTGGTCAAGGTTCTACTTGCGGCGGCAGAGGCTCTGGACAACCATCAGGCAACCCCTCTGCTGCACCGTCTTCCGACCCCGCCAACCCGCCCCCTGACAGCTGGGGGAAGAACTATCTGACCTCAGAGCTTCCTTGCAACGTGTGCTGGAAATGAGGGGACTGGGCACCCAATTGCCCTTGCGTGAAGAATAATCAACCTCCACTTGAGAATCTGCGGCTGAAGAATCCGTCCTGGCGCCCCAAGAAGTTCAACGTCCTTTCCCGACGACTGGTGTCCAAGCAAGAGGACCTGGCTTCCGTCTTGGCTACACCAGACCACGCGGAGGATGTGCTCTGCAACACATGAGCCACTAACACCATGAAAAAACTATTGTCGCTTGTTATCAAGCAACATCTGGCCAGCTCCAGCTATCTATCTGCTATCTATCCTGCCTAGCTTTGCAATACCACAAGGGGCTATGTATTTATACATTGCATCAATCCCCATTCACATGGCTCAGCAAAGTCATGCAGTTGCGGCAGTGATGACACAATGGGCCATGATCCAGCCAAATGAGCCATTGGGTTTTACCAGTTGATGGCCGCTGGCACCGGCCACGGCCATCACCTCTTAGCTGCAAGCTTGGCTTGTGGCTAGGGAGAAAAGCTAGGTACAATCCCTTGAAGGCCGATCTCGGCCATCAAGTGTAAGCTTGCTACTGAGTCAGAGACAACCTGACAAAGCAACACTAGTATTATAGAAATTAATGAAAATACATGAAAAATAAAAACAACATTATTACCATATGTACAAACCCAGAAAATAGTACATATGCTAATAATTGATACCAAATAGACATGAAAGAACTATAATAATAAGGAATAATCATAAGGTAACCATAGTAACACATAAAAGTAAGAATAATAACTAGTAACCTTATTTTTACCCAAAAACCTTAACAAAGTTCTGGACCCTTAAAAATAAGTTAGAACTAAAATAAATAACCACTTTTTACAGAAAGTGTGAATAACTTCTAAACCTTGAGGATAACTTGGAATATTATGTCATATTCTGAATCCTCATGTAAAATAATGTAGGGTCCCTCACTGGAAGTACCCCCAAATTCCTACTCCTTCACCTTGAACCAATTACTTGCAAGAATTGGCCACACCCACGTGTCACAGATGCACATTACACATGTATGTACTTGATATATATGCATACTGTATCACTACAAACATTTGTAATTTCACCTAAAGAAAAAACTACTGTTTGGGTTAAGCAAAATGTTAACTTTTTTCAACAAAATGGCTCAGTAATAAAAATTGAGCAAAACTGAGCATGCTCAGCAAAATCCCCCAAAGTTGCCATAATGAATAAAAATCATTTCTGCTCAGTTTCTAAAAAAAAAAAAAAAATTACTGAGCATGCTCAGTAAAGCTTATTTTTCACTTCTGACCATTTTCTGTAAAATTGGGTATATGTTTTGCCCATCCCAATTTTACATTTTCTTTCTGGGCAGAGTTGCAAATGTTTGTAGTGTATGTGAAAGGACCAATTATGGACTTATAATTGAGGTGTTGTGTATAGTTTGAGAGTTAGGCCCAATTGAGGTTTAAACCTCCAACCCCGCGCGTGGATTATATAATCCAATTACCTAGTTACCAGGTATGTACAAGCATAACCAGTGTACAGGTAGATTCTACATGAAGGATTTGCAAGGTATAAGTAATAAAAACCTTGAATACCTAAGATTAACACAGCCAGCGTGGCCTTTAAAGATTGGCCATAGCCATTTGTGGCCCATTTCCGTCATCTGTGGCCCATTTCAGATCCAATCACACGTCAGTGTTGCTATGTACCTTGGTTACAATGACTAAATAGGTTATTAAGGTCATGGAAAGCACTTGTGACGCTGAAATAATGACCAGCAGTGCCATTGGGATGAGCCTTGTTAGTGCCAAACTCCCAAATTGGCCACATTGCTCTGGAATTCAGCAACTACAAGCACACAGGCAGGAAAGGTTCTCTACTATGAGCAAAATTAGTATATATAGAGCCCTCTTTCCACGCCAAATGTTGTTCATCATCATCATTATATATTACAGTCAATCAGTTACGCCGTGTCCTGTCCTATTTCAGTTACTCTGCT
Source organism: Puccinia coronata f. sp. avenae (assembly GCA_002873125.1). Lineage (NCBI taxonomy): Eukaryota > Fungi > Basidiomycota > Pucciniomycetes > Pucciniales > Pucciniaceae > Puccinia > Puccinia coronata. Next base: position 53,414 of record PGCI01000179.1, on the reverse strand, counting down.
CTGTTTGCCTGTTTTATTCTTGGTGTTCCTTCTTCAACCAACCCTTCAAAGTGTCCAGCTCCTGCGCAGAAACCTACCAATCTACCCAGCAGCTCTACTTCACATCCCTACGTGGCTTTTTGGCTTAAAAGAAGCAATAGTGAGTACTTCTTTTATCCTTCTGTCCCCATTCTAGTTCCTTAATTGGAAAAGCACTTTGGTACCACCTTCTGTTACGCAGAAACCCATTTTTTGCTTAATCATATACCACCCTGCTTAGCAGATCTCTGATTTAGAGGGCACCTACAAACACCCCTGCGCCAGCAGGCCCCTCTATAAAAAAGAATTATATTCTTTTTATATCTTTCTTTACTACTTTTCTACGTGAAAATACCCCACTCTACCCATCATTTGCACTCTTATCACCTTGTGTAGCTAAAAGGTTCTAGCCCTTGGCATCACAGAGGCTCACATCAAGCGAGTCTACTCCTGTGTATTCTCTCAACGGCCAATTTTGGCCATCAAGGTACTCTCTCAATGGCCAATATCAGCCATCAAGGGAGTCTTCACTCTCTCAATGGCCAATCGCCATTAAGAGTGTCAGCACCCCGCTAGTGAAGACAGCGCCGGGCCCCAACAACCCAAGTAGAGCTACTGGCGCCGGCAGGAAGTACGGTAGGTAGGTGTAGTTAAAGTATGTAACCAGCCACAGGCCGCTCACAGCAGGGCCAAGAAGATGGCGAAAGGTAAGCCCTAACTCCTTTAAGTACTGCGAGACGCTCGCACAGGAAGCGCTTCTCAGAAAACCAAGCCCCATTACCGGATAGACAACTACGTCTATCAGGTGATGGGGCCTTTCCTTTCTTTCTCACAGTATCCTTTCTTTCCGGTCCACCCCCAGTTGCGATCACCACCCTTCCCTCTCCTTTTCAGTTCTCCCTCCCAACACGGTTCAGCCCGGCCATCCCAGTAGTCATCAGGTAGGCCGAGCTATCTCCTTTTCCTTTCCTCTTACCAGCTCTCTCAGGCCAGGGCTCTATATATACTAATTTCACTCATAGTGGAGGACCTTTCTGCCTGTGTGCGTGTAGTAACTGGTTTTCAGCGCAATGTGGCCAATTTGGGAGAATGGCACTAACAAGGCTCATCCCAATGACACTGCTGGTCATTAATTCAGCGTCACAAGTGCTTTTTCATGACCTTAATAACCTATTTAGTCATTGTAACTAAGGTACATAGCAACACTGACGTGTGATTGTATCTGAAAGGGGCCACAAATGACGCAAATGGGCCACAAATGGCTAAGGCCAATCATTAAAGGCCAAGCTGGCTATGTTACTCTTAGAGCATCTCCACCGCTGATGTTAAAGTGCGCTGCTAAATGGCAACTGCAGCGTGTAGTATAGAACCTCATGCAAGGATCCTTTCCACCGGTAGGTTTGCATTTTAGAACCTTGGCATGTGAAAGAGCGAGGTGGACGCGGCATGTGCTGTGGAAGTAGGAGTAGTGTCAAAAATTTTACCTGTGACCCTTGTGTTGTGAGCTGCTATCGCAATCCTACATTTGAGATCCGTATAGAAGCGGAGGGGGAAGATCTCATGTTTTTTGGAGCTTTAGCAGCCCCGGTGGAGCTGCTAAGTGGTGTTTGGGGTGCTATGTTCCGTATAGCAGCGCGGTTTAACACCCGCGGTGGAGATGCTCTTATGTATTGAAGGTTTTTATTAATAAAACCTTGTAAATAAACCACGTAGAATCTACTTTTACCCTAGTTACACTTGTACATATGTGGTAACTAGGGGATTAGCTATTCCCACGCATTTGGCCAATTTCCAATTGAATCATATAATCCACGCGCGGGGTTGGAGGTTTAAACCCCAATTGGGCCTAACTCCCAAACTATACACAACACCTCAATTATAAGTCCATAATTGGTCATTTCGCATATAGTATGCATATATACCAAGTACATACGTGTGTAATGTCTGTGTGACATATGGTTGTGGCCAATTCTTACGGGTAATTGGTTCAAGGTGAAGGAGTAGGAATTTAGGGGTACTTCCAGTGATGGACCCTACATTATTTTGAATGAGGATTCAGAATATGACATAATATTCTAATTTATCCTCAAGTTTTAGAATTTATTTAGTATTTTTGTAAAAAGTAGTTGTTATTTTAATTTATGACTTATTTTTATGGTACCAGGACTTTGCTAAGCTCATTGGATAAGAATAAGTAAACTGAGTTTTTGGTGCATTATTAATCATATAAGTGGGTCTTAATACTGTAGTAATAATGTCTCTTTTAATGTTACTTTTGTCAGGTTGGCTCTGTCATAGTAGCAAGCTGACATTCCCTCCCTTTAAAATGAGACTTTAGAAAACAAAATTTACTCTATTATCTGTAGTGAAAAAAAAATTCTCAATTTCTCTTGGAGGCTCTATAATTTCGTATATGTATGGGACCATTGGGTATGTTATCTTCAGGAATCCATTCATCTTTTTCTGCTGATTGTCCTTTGTACCTTACTAAGTAGAGTCTAATATCTTTTCCATTGATCCTTTCTTTCTTATCCTTTAATATCTTATGTACTTTGAAGTTAGAGGTGTCTAGAGGTTCAATTATAGGTACAGGTACATGTGTTACTACAGGGGTATCCGTGCCTCTACTAGTGTAAGGCTTGATTAAGCTAACTGGAAAAACAGGGTGTTTTCTGGAAAATTCATCTGTTAAAATTACTTCCACTGCATTTTTTCCATGTAATTGCTTAATGGTAAAAGGTCCAACAAAGGAAGGTTTAAGTTTCCTGTTCCCTCCCAAGTTATTAAAATTTACAGTGGAAAATAAGACTTTGTCTCCAATTTGGAAGGATGGTTCTTTATGACTTTTATCCCATCTTAACTTATTATATTCAGCTGCATCTTGCACACATTTCTTAGCATGTTCATGTGTTATATCAAGCATTCTTTTGAAGTCTAAGGAAGTGGGATGTACGTGTGGTAATTTGTTATTAATATGGTCTTTGGGCATTCTGGGTATCCATCCTCTTTCCAAAACATAAGGGATTTCTTTGGATGAAGAATGTTTACTACTGTTATAAGCTATTTCTAAAGCAGGGAGTATATAAGCTAACCCAATCATGAGTATAACCATCACTGTTCTTGAATTCTAAGCCAAAAGAACAGAATCTTCTGAGCATATCTTCCAGAGTTTGGATCATTCTTTCAGCTAATCCATCAGTTTGGGGATGGTAAGGATTAGAAAAAGCTAATTTAGTGCCTAACATATGATGTAAATTTCTCCAAAATTCAGAAGTAAATTTGGGGTCTCTATCACTAATGATTATTTTGGGTATTCCTACATCAGCCATAATTCTGTTCCAAAATAGTAAAGCCACTTCCATAGCTGTATCGTCTTTGTGGTTAGGAATAAATCTGGCCCTTTTTGAATATCTGTCTACAACCACTAGTACAGAGTTGAAGGAGTAAGACCCTCCAGGAGGTAAACCTGTAACAAAATCCATGTTTATTATTTCCCATCTTTTGGTAGGTTCTTGGATGGTTTGAAGTAGCCCATATCTCTTACCTGTTTGCTTATTTGATTTCTGGCAAGTTTCACAGGATTTTATATAAGTAGCTACTTCATTAGGCCAATTATTCCACCAAGATGTGGTTCTAACTCTTTCAATAGTCCTTTCTCCTGAAAAATGTCCAGCACCAATATTGTCATGGCATTCTTTCATAAGGGCATCAATCTGAAGTTGATCACATAAGACTATTACACTGGAATGTCTTTCTTTGAAGTATAATATTCCATCTAATAGAGAGAACTTACCAGAAGAGTAAGGTTTGGATAACCAGGGAGGTAAACTAGCAATCAATTCATGGGAGCTGTTTTTGTCAGCTTGCTACTATGACAGAGCCAACCTGACAAAGGTAACATAAATAGAGACATTTTTACTACAATATTAAGACCCATTTGTATGACTAATAATGTACAAAAAACTCAGTTTACTTATTTTTATCCAATGAGCTTAGCAAAGTCCTGGCACCATAAAAATAAGTAATAAATTATAATAACAACTACTTTGCACAAAAATAACTAAATAACTTATAAACCTTGAGGATAACTTAGAATATTATGTCATATTCTGAATCCTCATGCAAATTAATGTAGGATCCCTCACTGGAAGTACCCCTAAATTCCTACTCCCTCACCTTGAACCAATTACCCGTAAGAATTGGCCACCAACATATGTCACACGGACATTACACGCGTATGTACTTGTTATATATGGATACTATATGTGAAATGACCAATTATGGACTTATAATTGAGGTGTTGTGTATAGTTTGGGAGTTAGGCCCAATTGGGGTTTAAACCTCCAACCCCGCGCGTGGATTATATAATCCAATTGGAAATTGGCCCAATGCGTGGAAACAGCTAACCCCCTAGTTACCACATATGTACAGGTGTAACTAGGGTAAAAGTAGATTCTACGTGGTTTATTTACAAGGTTTTATTAATAAAAACCTTGAATACATAAGAGTAACATAGCCAGTGTGGCCTTTAATGATTGGCCTTAGCCATTTGTGGCCCATTTGCGTCATTTGTGGCCCATTTCAGATACATTCACACGTCAGTGTTGCTATGTACCTTAGTTACAATGACTAAATAATTTATTAAGGTCATGGAAAGTACTTGTGAAGCAGAATTAATGACCAGAAGTGTCATTGGGATGAGCCTTGTTAGTGCCAATCTCCCAAATTGGCCACATTGCGCTGAAAACCAGTTACTACACGCACACAGGAAGAAAGGTCCTCCACTATGAGTGAAATTAGTATATATAGAGCCCTCTTTCCACGCCAAAAGTTGTTCATCATCATCAATTATTATTACAGTCAATCAGTTACGCTGTGTCCTGTCCTTATTTCAGTTACCCTGCCCTGTTTTGCCTGTCTTATCCGTGGTGTTCTCTTTAAATCAACCATCCTACGTGTCCAGCTCCTGTGCAGAAACCCTTCAATCTACCCAGCAGCTCTACTTCACCCCCCTACGTGGCTTTTTGGCTTGAAAGAAGCAATAGTGAGTACTTCTTTCATCCTTCTGTCCCCATTCTGATTCCTTAATTGGAAAAGCACTTTGGTACCACCTTCTGTTACGCAGAAACCCATTGTTTGCTTAATCAGATACCACCCTGCTTTGCAGATTTCTGATTTAGAGGGCACCTACAAACACCCCTGCGCCAGCAGGCCCCTCTATGAAAAAGAATTATATTCTTTTTATCTCTTCTTTACTACTTTTCTACGTGAAATTACCCCACTTGACCCTTATTTTGCACTCTTATCACCTTGTGTAGCTAAAAGTTACTAGCCCTTGGCATCACAGAGGCTGACAATAACTCATACAATGACTAGGCTAAAATAGCAAATTTCTCAATATGTTTCCTATAATAACCACAAAATCCAAGGAAAGATTGCATTTCAGTGATATTCTGAGGCATAGGTTTGAGCATTACAGCTGCTACTTTATTTTGGTCAATAGCTAGGGACAGACCAGAAACAATGTGTCCCAAAGCTTTAAGTTCACCATATCCAAAATTGCACTTTTTAATAGACATTTTTAGACCAGCTTTAATGGAAGTTTCTGACACTATTTTTATCTTTTCTACATGTGTTTCCCAGTCATCTGAATAAATGATTATATCATAAATATATATCATCATCCAACACTGACGGATAAAAGATCCAAAAATAGAGTCCATCATTCTTTGGAAATGAGAAGGTGCATTCTTAATTCCAAAGGGCATCCTAAGGTATTCAAAAACACCAAGATGGCAGATAATTCTCATAAATTGGCGGCTATTAAGTTCAATAGGTATCTGGTGAAACCCTTTAAGAACATCCATACAGGTTATGTACTTAGCTTTGGATAAATTATGCAGAGAATGGTCAATTCTTGGAATGGGATAATTATCAGCTTTAGTGTAATTATTTAAAGCTCTAAAATCTCCAACCATCCTAGACTTATCATTATGCCAGGCAATAATAACTGGGGTAGTAATTTCCACTTGCTCATTATGGCCCACTTTTCTGAGAACACGTAAATCTATAAGCTCTTTAATGTGTGCTTCTAAGGCTATTCTAGATTTAGGGCTAGAAGGGTAGGCTGCTTTTCTAAGAGCAGGTGGGTAAGGAGGTTCACAAGTTAATTCTAATTTGATATCATGTCCTGTGACATTGCCAATGGGTTCTTCAGTGGTACAGAAAGCTTCTTTATTCTTGTAGCATACTTTAAGAACATCTAATATCTGGGCATTGGTTAGTATGTCACTTATAGCAGCTTGGGACATATATTCTTGATTAAAATCTTCTAATTCCTTGGGGTCAGGTTCCTGAGAAACAGGGGCAATAGTCTCAGAATGAATGTTGCAAATTTGGTATTTCCTTTTCCAATCTCCTCCAATGGTAAAATATCTATCTTTGGACTGGAAAATGTCAATGCCATACATGCAAAAGGTATCATTACCTAGTATAAGGTAGTCACAAATAGCATCTGAAAGTACTACAAATTCTACACTTAATCTGAGGGATCCCTTAGTGTGAGGGAATATTAAGGGCAAATTTATGACACCAATGGGTTTCATGGTGGAGTTACAACTGCTAAATGTAGCTTTGAGAACAGGTTATAAATGTTTCCGCCATTCAGGGTATATTTGTTGCAAAAATGTAGCACTGGCGCAAGAACAAAAAGCTCCTATATCCAATATTGTCTTAACTGCTAAGTCTCTGAAAATAACCTTAGTGTAACTGGTTTTTCCTAGAGTGTAACACCTTCCTTCCTCAGGTTTGTTAGTTAATAGCTTAGCATCAGATATATGACCAATATCCATATTGTCTTCCCATTTCTGGGGTAAGTTAGATTCACCGTGGATGGTATTAATGCTGAAGTCATTGCCAATATCAGCATTAATTACCAACACTGCATGACCACTAGATTCTGAGTCATCATCATCTTGACCATAATGTGTATTACAGGGTTCTTGTTGTATGATATCAAAGGTACCTTCAGAATCTGAATCAGGGCTTGCCTGCACATTATTGATTTTTCTCCTAGGTTTGGTACATTCAGTACTTCTGTGGCCAGTTTCTCCACAATTCCAACACTTAGGAGTCTTTTCTTTTCTAATAGGTTCAGCTGGCTTAGATTCTAACTTTTTGGGAGGATCTGTTCTAGGAGTGTAATCCTTTTTATCAGAAGGATTGTGCTTCTTATTGATCCCAGTCATTTCTACCACTTCTTCCATAACACCTAGAAGAGTGGATAAGTCACAATCCATGTCATTGATTCTACATCTGACATTATGTTCTAGGCTGCCTTTAGTTTGATTAAGTATTAAATCATTTATTTGTTCCTGATCTAATTTAGGATAAATGCATTTAATCCTCTTTTTCTGGTTCAGGCACCATTGATGAGGATTATGTTTGACTGGGTCAAAATAGTCATTCTCAAAGGCTCTGCGCATTTTCTTTTCCCAGAGTCTAGTGCCAAATTGTTGTTTGATCAATTCTTTCCAAGCTGGCCAAGATTTTTGTCCCATGGTAGCTTGTTTACTAATAAACCAGTCAAAAGCTACTCCTTCAAATAATCTGGGCAATCTTGTAAGGATAGCTTCATCAGGAGCTCTGTAGACTGTTGATATATGATCAATATATTTAATGAAGTTAATATGGTCATAATCTCCCTCTCCTGAGAATTTGGTCCATTCTTTAATTGGTGGCAACAATTTATTCAGAAGGGAAGGGTCTATAAAGTTGTTAGTATTGCTACTATATACTTGGTTACGTGAGGAATGAGCATGACTGCCTTGGCTCCCATTATGATGGTTATTATGAGTAGGGGAATTAATAGGAGGGTAATTGTTATTAAGAGGCATGGGTGGACTGCTATTATATTTGGTATAGTTGGTTTGACTATTATTGTTCTGTTGTTGATTAGTATGAGGATAGTTGTTATTATTTCCTCCATTATTTTCAGGTATGGTTTCCATATAAGGGTTGTTATATTTGGGCGTGGAGTTATTAGCAGGAATAGCTCTGGTAGGAATTTCTTTAATTAAGTCTGCTAATTCAAATTTCACGTCTAACAGATGCTTTAATAACAGAGTTCCATTAATATTTTTGTTGTTTTGATCAGATATTCAGGCTACTTGAGCTTGTAGTTCAATCATCATTCTTTTCACGTCCATTTGTTCCAGTTCTAATTTAACATTTTGGGCGTGTAAAGTGTTAATGACATTTTTATTAATTCTGTTAATTATATGTTCAGTATTAGCATGAAACATGTCTTCCAATCTGTTAATTTTATCCGCCAAATCATCATTAGAATACTTGGAATGTTCATCTTCAAGTTCTTCTAATTTTTTGGGCACATTAGGGATCTTTGGCTCAGAAGTTTTAGCCTGAAAATCAGATTCATTATGCGTACAGACAGACTTAGGTGAGTTAAGAAATGTAGAAAATTGATTTAAAATGAGAGAAGAGCTAGAAATATAATTCTCTAAAGACTCAGGCGGAGGAGGAGCCTTATTAAAAAATTCCAAAACAGTTTTGTGGCGTGTTTTAGCATTTTTATCTAACAAAAGAATGTTATTATGCGCAATTGTAAGAGAATTATCTAGGGCAGAAACACCTAATCTAAGCTGTTTTAAAAGCTGGTTATGGTGCTGCTGATGTTGGCCAATTTCTTCCACTTCTGAGGATTGTTGTAATGACGGTTGTTCATAGAAAGACTGCTCATATTCTTTCCCTTGTTCTTGTTGGCTGTGTGAGGAAACAATACTCTCTTTTCCTCCCAAGGGTTCCATCCCTTTGTGTATTCCTCTACTTCCTTTTTGGAGATAAACTTCTGTAATTCTTTCTGACTCTTCTGGGCTAGTCCTAAAAGATTCAGCATCATCTCCTGGGTGGCCATGGATTTCTGGGCTTACACAAATTTCTGATGGTTGGCCACGTGTATCTTGACCAATCTGGCTATTTTGTCCTCTTTGGACATACCTATCACCTGGATTTCCAGGTCCTCTTCCTCCGTTTGGGGTTTCTGGGTACTGGCCAAGGAGGTGGAAGGGGTTGGTTCCACGTCCACGTCCATGGCTTGAGGATTGGGGTGACTGGTGGCTTTCTTCTTGAATGCCAAGTTCTGGGGCAACTTCTCTGGCTCTAGGTTGCCTAGTGGCCGGGGGTAATTGGCCATGGAGATCAGTGTTGTGAGCCCTGGTAGACTTCCTGACAGGACTATTTTCACGTGACACATTAGTGAAAAGGGCCACAAAATATTAAGTAGGCGTAATTAATAAACTTACTGGTTGGTGGAGCCGTAAGTGGAGTAATAGAATTGGCCACAGAGGTAGGTGGGGCCGTGGTAGAAGAGTTGGAAGAGCTGGGAGTAGTAGTGGAAGACACTAGATGATATTCAGGCGTAAGAATAAGTCTTTTTGGTGATTTTAATAATTTTATTAGAGATAAAAAAGAATTAAACTGACTATTGTAAAACTGCTGTTTATATTCCAAAGTTCTTTGAAGATCTGCATGCCTCTTTTTCACTTGATTTCTTCTATTGATGGCGTTGAGTTTGATGAGAAGTTCAGTGTCCTTTTGAGCACGTTGGTGAGAGTGAAAAAGAGCAAGTTGAAACTGTTCTGTAGGCGTAAGTTTTTCCCAGTCAGAAGGTTGATAGTTAGCTATTTCCTCTTCTTTGTGCAATCTGAGGACTTTGAGATAGTGTTTGATTAATTCAAAGTGGGCAATTTGGTCAAAAGGAGGATGAATAAATTCAGGAGTGGAAATGAGAGATTTAGTGTATTGGTTGACTAAAAGAATGCGTAAAAAATAAAGCAGAAGGATAGTTTTTAGTGGATTTATTTTGTGAATGATTTTTAGTGGTTTGGTGATTTTTTGCGTGAGTGAAAAGCAAGAGTAGGAAGAGTAAGTACCAGGAGTCAATTACCACGAGTGGATATTGGTAATTTCCCGGCCAGACCCCCAATTGTCAGCCTCTGTGATGCCAAGGGCTAGTACCTTTTAGCTACACAAGGTGATAAGGGTTCAAAATAAGGGTAGAGTAAGATAATTTCACATAGAAAAGTAGTAGGAAAGAAATAAAAAGAATACAATTCTTTTTTATAGAGGGGCCTGCTGGCGCAGGGGTGTTTGAAGGTGCCCTTTAAATCAGAGATCTGCTAAGCAGGGTGGTATCTGATTAAGCAAACAATGGGTTTCTGCGTAACAGAAGGTGGTACCAAAGTGCTTTTCCAATTAAGGAACCAGAATGGGGACAGAAGGATGAAAGAAGTACTCAATATTGCTTCTAATTTCAAGCCAAAAAGCCACATAGGGGGGTGAAGTAGAGCTGCTGGGTAGATTGAAGGGTTTCTGCGCAGGAGCTGGACACTTAGGTTGGTTGATTTAAAGAGAACACCACGGATAAAACAGGCAAAACAGGGCAGAGTAACTGAAATAAGGACAGGACACGGCGTAACTGATTGACTGTAATAATAATTGATGATGGGAACAACTTTTGGCGTGGAAAGAGGGCTCTATATATAATAATTTCACTCATAGTGGAGGACCTTTCTGCCTGTGTGCGTGTAGTAACTGGTTTTCAGCGCAATGTGGCCAATTTGGGAGATTGGCACTAACAAGGCTCATCCCAATGACACTGCTGGTCATTAATTCAGCGTCACAAGTGCTTTTTCATGACCTTAATAACTTATTTAGTCATTGTAACTAAGGTACATAGCAACACTGACGTGTGATTGTATCTGAAATGGGCCACAAATGGCGCAAATGGGCCACAAATGGCGCAAACACTACAAACATTTGTAATTTTACCCAAAGAAAAAAATACTGTTTGGGTTGAGCAAAATGGTAACTTTTTTCAACAAAATGGCTCAGTAATAAAAATTGAGCAAAACTGAGCATGCTCAGCAAAATCCCCTGAAGTTGCCAGAATGAATAAAAATGATTTCTGCTCAGTTTGTAAAAAAAAAAAAAAATTGCTGAGCATGCTCAGTATAGCTTATTTTTCACTTCTGACCATTTTCTGTAAAATTGAGTATATGTTTTTCCCATCCCAAGTTCACATTTTCTATTGCAAATGTTTGTAGGGAAATGGGCCACAAATGGCTAAGGCCAATCATTAAAGGCCACGCTGGCTATGTTACTCTTATGTATTCAAGGTTTTTATTAATAAAACCTTGTAAATAAACCACGTAGAATCTACTTTTACCCTAGTTACACTTGTACATATGTGGTAACTAGGGGATTAGCTATTTCCACGCATTTGGCCAATTTCCAATTGAATCATATAATCCACGCGCGGGGTTGGAGGTTTAAACCCCAATTGGGCCTAACTCCCAAACTATACACAACACCTCAATTATAAGTCCATAATTGGTCATTTCGCATATAGTATGCATATATACCAAGTACATACGTGTGTAATGTCTGTGTGACATATGGTTGTGGCCAATTCTTACGGGTAATTGGTTCAAGGTGAAGGAGTAGGAATTTAGGGGTACTTCCAGTGAGGGACCCTACATTAATTTGCATGAGGATTCAGAAGATGACATAATATTCTAAGTTATCCTCAAGGTTTAGAGGTTATTTAGTATTTTTGTAAAAAGTAGTTGTTATTTTAATTTATTACTTATTTTTATGGTACCAGGACTTTGCTAAGCTCATTGGATAAAAATAAGTAAACTGAGTTTTTGGTGCATTATTAATGATATAAGTGGGTCTTAATACTGTAGTAATAATGTCTCTTTTTATGTTACTTTTGTCAGGTTGGCTCTGTCATAGTAGCAAGCTGACAGAAACCATTACAATAGATGTAATTGTAGCGCCGTGTAACATACCTTAAAAAAGAGGTGCTACAGGTGCTACATTGTAGCGGTATTTTATTGGGTTGGCAATACAATACCACATTTTTTGGTTTACCTATTGCCAGGCCCAATACAATACACAGAAAAAAATTTCTGTGTATTGGCCCACCAATACCACTCCAATCCTTGATGTATTGGAGAGGTGTTGGTGGGATTGGCCTTCCAATACAATACAAAGTTGTCCAAAACTGTGTATTGGGAAGGCCAATACAACACACATGTATTTTATTGGACAGCCAATACAATACACTGGTTCCAAGAAACCAGGCATTGAACAGCCACTACAATACACGGTATTGTCCGTTACAATCTGTGTATTTTAATGGTTGCACCATTGCTACAGGGGGTCTTTAACAATTTTTGGGATGGTCTCTGTTGACACATCAAAGGAGACCATCCCAATGACTTGTCAAGTTCACCCCTATCCACTATGGTCACTGGGGAACTGTCTCTACATGGCCGCACAAGTTTTTGAGCTTTGACATTGCCCATTGGACAAAACATTCACTCAGGGGTTGCATGACTGCCTGGGCAGCCCCTATGACGGCAATAACCTGAATGTCACCATCACAATACTACTTTATCCCAGCAGACGCCTTGGGTCTGGTCCGGGACACCATAGTAGGTTAGAAAAACCAGTTTTTATCTTTTTCTTCTTCTTTTTTTTTTTTGAAAAAAATGACTTAGGAATAAAAATTATTGGGTGAGAGTAGCTTGGAATTAAAAAGTACTAATAGCTAATGATGCTTTGAACAGTAGATCTTCTACGGACAAGAATTATGTCTTTGTGCTTGCTGGTCTCAGCAATGCCATCCAGCACAAGTTCCATGAATTTTGGCCCCCTTTTTGGCAAGAACTTATATGGCCCCAGACCCTGATTCTCCAACTAACTGCCAGACATTCTAGGGTTAGGACCCCTGGTTGGATGCCCATGCAATGCAGGCGCGCATGCTTCACAGGACGCCATGATGAGAAACATGAGTACGTCACCTGTGATGTGCTTGGTTGGCCCATTTACTTTTGCGGAAGGGTGATGTCACCTGGGCACGCAACACAGCCTGTGGTGTAAATACCCACCAGGCTAGTGTCCGTAGACGCGTCTACGGACACTAGCTTGGCAAGAAGTAAGCCTGCTTGCCAAGCTGGTGTACACCAGCTTGGCAAACAGGATCACCTGGTTGCCAAGCTGGTGTACACCATCATGGCCAGCAGGATCACCTGCTTGCCAAGCTGGTGTAAACCAGCATGGCCGGAAGGATCACCTGCTTGCCAAGCTAGTGTACACCATCATGGCCGGCAGGATCACGTGCTTGCCAAGCTGGTGTACACCAGCATGGCCAGAAGGATCACCTGCTTGCCAAGCTGGTGTACACCAGCACGGCCAACGGGTGAGCCTGCTTGCCAAGCTGGTGTACACCAGCATGGCCAGCAGGTGAGCCTGCTTGCCAAGATGGTGTACACCAGCATGGCCGGCAGGTGAGTCTGCTCACCAATCTGGTCTATGCCAGCATGGCTGGCAGGTGAAACTGCTCGCCGAGCTGGTTTACACCAGCATGGCATGCAGACTCACCTGCTTGCCAAGCTGGTATACACCAGCTCGGCGAGCAGGCTCACCTGCCGGCCATGCTGTTGTACACCAGCTTGGCAAGCAGGCTCACCTGCCGGCCATGCTAGTGTACACCAGCTTGGCAAGCAGGCAATCCTGTTCGCCAAGCTGGTGTACATCAGCTTGGCAAGAAGGCTCAACTGCCTCGCCAGGCTGGTGTAAACCAGCTTGGCAAGCAGGCTCACCTGCCGGCCATGCTGGTGCACACCAGCTTGGCGATAAGGCTCACCTGTTGGCCTTTCTGGTTTACACCAGCTTGGCAAGCAGGTAAGCCTGTTTGCCAAGCTGGTGTGCACCAGCTCGGCAAGTAGGTTCACCTGTTGGTCTTGCTGGTGTACACCAGCTTGGCAAGCAGGTGAGCCTGTTTGCCAAGCTGGTGTACACCAGCTCGGCAAGCAGGCTCACCTTTTGGCCTTGCTGGTGTACACCAGCTCGGCGAGCAGGCTCACCTGCCTGCCATGCTGGTGTACCCCAGCATGGCAAGCAGGTGAGCCTATCTGCTGAGCTGGTGTACACCAGCATGGCAGGCAGACTCATCTGCTTGCTAAGCTAGTGTCAGTAGACGCGTCTACGGACACTAGCCTTGTGGGTAGAGTTCCCAGCATCTGCTGGGGCGCACCTGCCAGCGTTTCCACGGACTTGCTTGCCAAGCAGGCTATACATCCTGCTCAGCAAGCTGGCGGCAACGTGCTCAGCTAGCAAGCTGCAACCTGCTCTCCAAGAAGGCTGCAACCTGCTTGCCAAGCACTAGCAGGCTGCAACCTGCTTGCCAAGCACTAGCAGGCTGCAACCTGCTTGCCAAGCACTAGCAGGCTGCAACCTGCTTGCCAAGCACTAGCAGGCTGAAACCTGCTTGCCAAGCAAGCTGAAACCTGCTTGCCAACCAGGCTGCAAGCTGCTGGCGGCGGCCAAGTCCAATTCCCGGGGAATCGGACTGGAGCAAGCCACAGCAAGAGCTGGATCAAGTCTGATTCCCCGGGAATTGGACTGGGCGGCTGCCAGCAGCGTCAGAGGCTGCTGAGCAGCAGAAGCCCCCAGAAGCAGCAGAGGCCGCTGGCGGCGGCACTTGGCCCCCACCAGCGGCCACTGCTCAGCAGGGTCCTCTGCCAGCCTCAGCAGCTGCCATCTTGCTGCTTCTGTGGCTGGCTCCAGTCTGATCCCCGGGGGATCGGACAGGAGCCAGGGACAGGAGGAGCAACATGGTTCCTTTTGTGGCTGGCCAAAGCAGGCTCCTGTCCGATCCCCGGGGAATCGGACTGGAGCCAGCCAAAGCAGGAACCACATTGCTCCTGCTGTGACTGGCTCCTGTCCGATTCCCCGGGGATCGGACTGGGCTGCCCCCAGCGGCCACTGCATAGCAGTCTGCAACCTGCTTGCCAAGCAGGTAGCAGTCTGCAACCCACTCAAAGAGCAGGTAGCAGTCTGAAACCTGCTTGGCGAGCAGGTAGCATTTTGAAACCTGCTCGCCAAGCAGGTAGCATTTTGAAACCTGCTCGCCGAGCAGGTGCATGCTGCGCTTGCAAGCAGTAGCAGCCTGCAACCTGCTTGCCAAGCATTTAGTAGCCTGCAACCTGCGCAGCAAGCAGGTAGAAACCTGCTTGGCAAGCAGGTTGCAGCCTGCTTGGCAAGCAGGTTGCAGCCTGCTTGCAAGCAGATTGCAGCCTGCTTGCTGAGCACGTTGCAGCCTGCTTGCTGAGCAGGGTGTATAGCCTGCTTGGCAAGCAAGACTGCGCAAACCCTGGCAGGTGCCCTCCATAAGATGCTGGATGCTCTACCCAGAAGGCTAGTGTCCGTAGACGCGTCTACGGACACTAGCCTCTGGTGGGTAGGTGTCTAGCTTAAATAAGCCTCTTGAAGGGAGGGTCCCGGGGCCCCGCGCAGCACTCACCGTAGGAGGGGCTTATGGAAGAAAATCATTATGGGACAGACTGACAATCCACACTATCATGCTTATTATCATGCTTTGAAACATCAGGATTGAGATGTTCCATTGTAAATACCGATTTGCTCTGCACACTGCAAGGAAAACTTGATAAACTGCTGCCAGTTAACATGTGGGAAACTTGAGTTTTACTCAAGTGAGTAGGTGCAGTCCCTCAGTAATCAGGAATGGCTAAGGGGGGACTGTACCTGCCAATGGGATTTTATCCATTCACTAGCCTGATGGCTTTTACATTTCCCCCTTAGCCACTATGGTTGCTGGGCGACTATCTCTACGCACCAGGCTAATGTCCGTAGGCGCAACTACAGACACTATCCTGTTGCTGACAGATTTTACCCACCCAGCGGGCTAGTATCTGTTGATACATCAACAGATACTAGCCTGGTGGGTAGGTACAGTCCCTCAGCAGCCAGGAGTAACTAAGGGGAACTGCAACTGCCATTGGTCTGGTCAAAGGACTGTCCATTGATGCATCAATGACACTAGCCCAGTGGGTAGCACCACCTTTTTTTCAATCAGGTGGGCTTTTACCCATTGCTTGAGCTGGTATCTATTGACATATCAAAGGATGCCAGCCTTATGGTTTGGCACAGTCCTGTAGCCACCTTGTGGCTACAGGGAAACTGTACCGGGCTCCCAGGCCAATTTCCCCAATTGCTCCTCCTCTTGCCTCTCTTTCACCACTGAATCATCAGGCACCAACTGACATCCAAGGGGGATTATAAGCCTTGAAACCTTCTATCTGCTCAGCAATCAGGTTGCAGCCTGCTTCCTATGATACACCTGTGGGTACCTGCCAAAGGTACCCAGGTACCTGCTTTGTGCCACCTCCACAGGTGCAGGTGCAGGTGCAGGTGTAGAGAATATGAAGTTTTTTTGGCAGGTGTACCAAGTGGAATCTTAAGTAGAAATCACCATTGGGCTGGTGTCCTATGATTTGTCAATGAAGCCCAGTCCAATGGTGGGTACAGTCCCGCTGTATCCCTGGTCAATGGTGACTGTCTTGAACAGATACTACCCCTGTGCGTAGATGCAGACTCAGTCCCCCAGCAACCAGGCTAGTGTCTGTAGACACGTCTACAGACACTAGCCTGGTGGGTAGGTACAGTCCCCCAGCAACCAGGAGTGGCTGTGCATTGTATAAAAAGGAGTTCCTGAACATATGACCTCCCAATATTGAAGTAACAACCCCACTTTACTGGGGGGTTGTCCATGCAAGCCCCCCCCCAGGATTGAGGGGTCTTTTTTTCAATCTTGGGTTTTTGTAGGTTCAGGACCCTATAAAGGATGCATTTTTCTCCTTACTAAGCTTTATTTGTCTTTAATCCTGATTGATACACCCCTCTTATCAATCTATAAGAGATATCTTGTAAAAATTCAGTTTTGTTGATCAGTTTTTTTTGCAAATAAATTGAATTATTAAAATTGAAATAACTCCATAGTTGGTGTAATCAGACATGTGCCTAACAAGGGGCCCATTATTACCAAGTATGTTTTTCTCACTCAGACAACTCTTTTGCTAATCAAAGCTTGAAAAAATGATGTGTGCAGCATGCGTGCAGTGCATGTATTTCTTGCGCCGCTGAAAAAATTCCCGCAGATCCTTATTGCAGTGAACCCCCCTATTGACTTAGGGTGTTAGAAATTGCCTAACACAAAAAGTAATATGTAGATGTAAAATCAAATTTGGCAGGGAGCTGCCATTAAATGAGATTTATGTAATTTGACAGCTCCCTGCCAAATTTTGACTTTAACTTTGTATATTTTTATTTTATGCAATTTTGAACACCTTAAGGTTAACTATTACAGCCATAACAGGAAAGGATGTGATTTGGAGAGGGCTGATTTTACTTTATTCAGAAAGCTCAACTTCAGCCACAGCTCCTGTATTTGCTTGCAATTACATTAAATCCAGCTGGACAGGAAGTCTATCTTGGCCATTTTTCACATTCAGGTCTTTAGCACCAAATGATTCCTGGTGTAAAAATAAACAATGAATGACTCAACAGGCATGGGAGCACCAACCCCAGCACCTTCCTGGGTAGTGGGTTAGTGCTCATATGACCACTTAATGCAGGTTCCGGTTGAGCCCGTATGTCCAAGCTGTACAAGTGGGTAGCTGAAGTTGAGCTCCAATTTTGGAGCTCAAAAAAGCAACCCACATCTGCATCCTTTCTTGGTATGGCTGTATGTATTTTTATTTCTTATTTCTTATTTCTTATGTATAATTTATTATGTATTATGTATTATGTATTATGCATTATGCATTATGCATTATGTATTATGCATTATGCATTATGTATTATATATTATTTATTGTGTATCATGTATTATGTATGATGTATTATGTATTATGTATTATGTAGTATGTAGTATGTATTATGTGTTATGTATTATGCATTATGTATTATGTATTATGTATGATGTATGATGTATGATGTATGATGTATGATGTTTGATGTATGATGTATGATGTATGATGTATGATGTATGATGTATGATGTATGATGTATGATGTGATGTATGATGTATTATTCTTTGTGCATTATGCATTATGCATTATGCATTATGTATTATGGCTATAATGCCTGATTTATGAAACATGATTTATGGGTTTTGTATATATTATGGTCTGGAGAATAGTGAGAATTGATTATGTACTAGGGCAATGTTCCAATAACTCCATGTAGAATTGAAGTGACTTCCTGAAAACCTCCTGAGTGAATTTCTAGTGACTTTTATAATATGTTTTGAGTAAATCCATTTTCCACTTCAGTGAAACTCAAAATAAATTCATTTTCTCACTTTGTGAAATGAATTTGAATCTCATTTTCCGTGACAGAGTAGGTACACAATCATTTTAGGTGAATTACTAGTGACTTGGAATCACTTGAAAGCCAGTGAGCCCAGATTTCCCATGGTGGGAGAAAGGAAAGAAAAATCAAGAGTCGGAGACAGTAGAAGGAGTATTGGTGACGTTGATGGAAGCAAGGGCTTC
This sequence comes from Puccinia coronata f. sp. avenae, assembly GCA_002873125.1. Taxonomy (NCBI): domain Eukaryota; kingdom Fungi; phylum Basidiomycota; class Pucciniomycetes; order Pucciniales; family Pucciniaceae; genus Puccinia; species Puccinia coronata. Next base: position 34,950 of record PGCI01000179.1, on the reverse strand, counting down.
CCGATGTTTGGTCGCCGCCAGATGCTTGGTGAAGATATCGGCCAGTTGGCCAGAGCTGGAGATCCTGAACAGATTGACCTTATTCCAGCAAACAAAATCGTTGACAAAGTAAAAGGCGCGTTGAAGGTACCGAGTCTTTTTCTTTAATGCGTTATTGGTTGCAACAAGAATTGCGGCTTGATTGTTGCAGAGAATTTCATAATCGCAAACAGGATCAATGTTGTCAAGCACAATTTTCAAATTTGCCAGGTGTTGGGTTTTGATGGACAAGGCAATGTATTTGGCGGCGCAAGTGGACATCACAATGACATCTTTACGTTTGGACCCCCACGCAATGGGATTGCCATAATGTTGAAGGATGAAACCGGTTGTTGAACGTTCATGTTCCCCCCCCCCAAGCCGGCATTGACAAAAGGTTTTACAGAGGGCTGGTGAGGATTGAAGGAAACACCACGTCAAGGATTCTTCTTGATATACCCAATGAGGTGGTCAAGGGCGGACCAGTGTTCTTCAGACGGATTCTGACTAAAACGTGCGAGTAGATTGACCGCGTAGGAAATACCGGGTTGCGTCCCTCAGGCAAGATACATAAGCGAGCCAAGCACGGAGCAAAAGGAGTTTTTATCAACGGGAGCGGAAGTTGATGTGACTAAGGATGATTCAGGAAGGGGAGTATTTTGATGTATGGCGCAACAATGATATGTATTTGCCACTTGAGTGGATAGGAGATGCTGCTTGAGATGAATTCCCGAGTCAAGGTGGGGGACATTCAGGCCCACAATTTGGTCAACAGTAGTCTTCCACTTGACCTCAAGGTGTTGCGTCAGGTTGGAGCAAAGAGCTTCAAGAGCAGCCGCGGAGTTGCTGACAACCAGGCCGTCGTCAACATGCATCCAGATGTAGATGGAGATGTCGTTGCGCTTGTAGACATAGATAGAAGACTCCACCTCAGAGGCGGAGAAATCAAGACCAGAGAGGATCTTCTTGAAATGAAGCCACCAGCACCGGCCGGCTTGCTGGGTGCCATAGAGAGCTTTGTGCAATCGGAGGACCTTTCCTTTGAGGGATGGACAAAGTTCGGAAGGAGGCTTCACATACACCTCTTCCTCGATGGGGCTATAAAGATAGGGAGGGCTAACGTCAAAAGAGTGGGTGGTAAACCCTTTTTTAACTGATATGGAAAGTAACAAACGGAGTGTAGCCAAAGACGCAGTGGGAGCGTATGTGTTCCCACAGTCTTGGCCTGGTTGTTGATTGAAACCGTGGGCAAGATAGCGGGCTTTGAATTTGGTGATTTTGCCCAATGGATCCCGTTTGAGTGCAAAAACCCACCGGGTGCCAATGACTTTCCTCCCTTTGACAGGTTCAACAACAGACCAGACACCAAGTTTCTCAAGATGACACAGTTCAGCCTCAGCAGCCTGACACCACTGATTGCCATCTGACCCAGATAAAGCATGATGAATATTTGTGGGAATGGCAATGTCGGACCGGACTGGGAGGGACTGGAGAGCAAGATCTTGTGCTGATGCCATTTTGTTGGTGGGAACTTCACCAAGGTGCAGGTTATTGATTTTGATGGTTCCCTGTTGTGCAATGGTGTTGAAAGAAGAGACGGGGAGTTGTTGATAGTCGGGGAACACAGCGTCTGCCAATTGTGTGATGGTTCGGAGGTTTTTGTTGTAGAATAGCCAACCTTTTCCAGATGGAGGGTATCCGATGAGGAAGCTTTTGTCAGCGTGAGCAGAAAACTTGTTATCCCATTTTTCGGTGGGACAAAATACAAGAGCTTGGGCACCAAATGGGAAGATGTAGTCAGGCATTGGCTTCTGATTGAAAAGGACTTCAATGGGAGTTCAGGGAGAGATGCGGGAATGGGGAATTCAATTATGAAGGTATGCTGCAGTCTGTTGCACGTAGCTCCAAAATTCAAAAGGAAGGCCAGAGCTGTTGAGCATTATTGGGCCATGTTGTTGATGGTCTGATTCACGCGTTTGGCCTTGCCGTTTTCTTTGGGATGGTAGGAAGCAGAGGTGACTATCTGAATGCAGCGTTTGGCAATTATGTTTTCGAAATGTTTGGAAGTGAATTTGCCGCCATTGTTGCAGCGTAGAAATTTGGGATAGGGTCCAAGGTGGTTGTGAACTGTCTTGAACCAGGTTTTCAGGCGTTCAGGTACATCCACTTTAGAGTGCATAGGCAATACAAAAGTGAACATGGAAGCATGATCCCGGAGGGTCACAGCAAATTTGAAACCGTGGACGCTGTTGTCAAACGGTCCCATGACATCTGAGACGAAAAGATCAAGGGGTTCTTCCTTAGGCATAATGGAGGGTGGTAGGAATTGGTGACCTGTAGCCTTTGCCAGTACGCATTTCTCGCAGAAGAAAGGCTTCCATGCAGGTCAAATATTTTTGGGAACAAAAAGCCGGAGGAATTCCTGGACAATCTTGCCGTTGGCATGGCCGAGGCGTTTGTGCCACTTGACACAGTCCATGGACGGTTTTTGTCATGGAGGATACAATGACGGTGGAATTGGGAGGAGTAGGGGGAGTTGTTAGGATGCTAGATGGTGAGCAAGAGGTGATGAGAGTCCAACAGTTGTTGGAAAACTTGGTGTGGAATGTGTATTTGTGAGCCTGTGCCTCTTATGTGGCAACAGGAAACAAAGAAAAAAGCTTATGTTGAAGCTTGAAAATCCAAGGATGTTAATCCTGAAACTTTACCTTGAATATCAAGGGAGTAGCTGTCAAGTGTGGACAACCTCTGCCTATGTTTAAGGCCTGCGTGGATGCAATTTAAGGGCAGATGGCAAGATTATAACTTAAAGGGGGAGGACAGATTTATAATGATTGATGATGATGAAGTAAAGGTGATGTCTTACATAAGACAAATAAAGGTATGTATTCTAAAAGGTTATTGAGTTTGACAGAGATTTGTTCCTGATGGTGGAGGAAGGGATGTGTCAAAGGAAAAACCTGTTTAGAAAAGTGATGTTTATTTGTGTTATTGATTATGATTGTTTTCTTCTTCTTGTTCAGCCTTTTCATTTATAGAAAAGGTATTCAGCCAGTTCCTTGCCCCACTTGTGGTTCTCAACCTCCCATGTTGAATCAGAAAGGGGGTGGAACATTATAGAAGCTGATGGCAAAGATGCTAATGTTTTTATGCTTATATATATATGTATTTTCATTTAATCAGTTTTAACTAATATTATCCCAACTATTAGCGGTGTCAAGGACATGTCACTCAACTTAGGTGAGTTGAAATGTCTCTGAGGCTGACAGTATTGTTTGAAATGAAGAGACATGCCACACTCGTTGTCAAAAATGGGTAGCATGCCGTGAGTAGCAAGTATGCCAAGGGAGAGGATGGTCTAGGGAATATTGGGGTGGTGGTACACGTTGCAAAAGTGGAGGGTGCCATTAGAAGTTGGGATTTTCAGACTTCCCACACCAGTCAAAATCAAGGAAAAATCGCGGTATGCCAGCAAAACAGGGATAGGCTTAATCAGCCTACGTTCAAGCGTGAAGAAGGGAGAATCCCCGCTTACACAGGCTGAAGCTCCGGAGTCAACAAGGACAACATCATTGGAGTTCTCCCTGGCATCAATGGCGCGGATGCGGACCTTGTTGGGGTTTGGGTTCCCGGATGTGGACGGCGCTGGACCTGGATTTTCCTGGAGCCAATGTGGTGCATCAGGGTGCAACACACGGAGATCCAGTGGTCGTTGTGTTAGCAGTAGTTGCATTTGGATCCCTTGTTGGCCATCTGAGAGGGTGTTGATGCAATGCCCTGGAAAGCCAAAGCGTTGGTGATGGCTCGGCCGGCGGGCTGTGGTTGATTGGACTGGTGTTCTGGTCTTTTGCCTCTCTGGTTGTTTGGGTTGGTGGGGGTTTTTTGTTGGATTTGGTTGATGGTGATTGGGTTAGATGAAGAAGATCCTGCAATAAGTTCTCCTTCAATGTCAGCCTCTGTGATGCCAAGGGCTAGTACCTTTTAGCTACACAAGGTGATAAGAGCTCAAAATAATGGTAAAGTGGGATATTTTCACATAGAAAAGTAGTAAGAGGAAGGTATATAAGAATATAATTCTTTTACAGAGGGGCCTGCTGGCGCAGGGGTGTTTGTAGGTGCCCTCTAAATCAGAGATCTGCAAAGCAGGGTGATATCTGATTAAGCAAACAATGTGTTTCTGTGTAATAGAAGGTGGTACCAAAGTGCTTTCCAATTAAGGAACCAGAATGGGGACAGAAGGATAAAAGAAGTGCTCACTATTGCTTTTTTTAAGCCAAAAAGACACGTAGGGGGGTGAAGTAGAGCTGCTGGGTAGATTTGAGGGTTTCTGAGAAGGAGCTGGACATGTAGAATGGTTGATTTAAGAGGAACACCACTGATAAAACAGGCAAACAGGGCAGAGTAAGGACACGGCGTAACCGATTGACTGTAATGCTAAATAATGATGGGGAACAACTTCTGGCGTGGAAAGAGGGCTCTATATATACTAATTTCACTCATAGTAGAGGACCTTTCTGCCTGTGTGCTTGCAGTAACTGGATTTTAGCACAATGTGACCAATTTGGGAGATTGGCACTAACAAGGCTCATCCCAATGACACTGCTGGTCATTATTTCAGCGTCACAAGTGCTTTCCATGACATTAATAACCTATTTAGTCATTGTAACCAAGGTACATAGCAACACTGACGTGTAACTGTATCTGAAATGGGCCACAAATGACAGAAATGGGCCACAAATGGCTATGGCCAATCATTAGAAGCCACGCTGGCTATGTTAATCTTATGTATTCAAGGTTTTTATTAATGAAACCTTGTAAATAAACCACGTAGATTCTTCCTGTACTCTAGTTACACCTGTACACGTGTGGTAACTAGGGGATTAGCTATTTCCACGCATTTGGCCAATTTCCAATTGGATTATATAATCCACGTGCGGGGTGGGAGGTTTAAACCTCAATTGGGCCTAACTCTCAAACTATACACAAAACCTCAATTATAAGTCCATAATTGGTCCTTTCACATATAGTATGCATATATATCAAGTACATGCGTGTGTAATGTGCATCTGTGACACGTGGGTGTGGCCAATTGTTACAAGTAATTGGTTCAAGGTGAAGGAGTAGGAATTTGGGGGTACTTCCAGTGAGGGACCCTACATTATTTTACATGAGGATTCAGAATATGACATAATATTCTAAGTTATCCTCCAGGCTTAGAAGTTATTCACACTTTCTGTAAAAAGTGGTTATGTTATTTATTTTAGCTCTAACTTATTTTTAAGGGTCCAGAACTTTGTTAAGGTTTTTGGGTAAAAATAAGGTTACTATGTAGTTATTATTCTTACTTTTATGTGTTACTATGGTTACCTTATGATTATTCCTTATTATTAAAGTTATTTCATGTCTATTTGGTATCAATTATTAGCATATGTACTATTTTCAGGGTTTGTACATATGGTAATAATGTTGTTTTTATTTTTCATGTATTTTCATTAATTTCTATATTACTAGTGTTGTTTTTTCAGGTTTTCTCTGACTCAGTAGCAAGCTGACAATGCATATATAACAAGTAAATACATGTGTAATGTGCATCTGTGACACATGGATGTGGCCAATTCTTACGGGTACTTGGTTCAAGGTGAAGGAGTAGGAATTTAGGGGTACTTCCAGTGAGGGACCCTACATTATTTTACATGAGGATTCAGAATATGACATAATATTCTAAGTTATCCTCAAGGTTTAGAAGTTATTTAGTATTTTTGTAAAAATTAGTTGTTATTTTAATTCATTACTTATTTTTATGGTGCTAGGATTTTGCTAAGTTTATTGGATAAAAATAAGTAAACTAATTTTTTTATACATTATTAGTCATATCAATGGGTCTTAATACTGTAGTAATAATGTCTCTTTTTATGTTACTTTTCTCAGGTTGGCTCTGTCATAGTAGCAAGCTGACATTCAACCTGTGTGATCTCTTGACATACGCGGTCAAAAGAGGGTACGTCGGCAGAAGTGTTATACCAATGGTTCAGGTTGTTGCGGAAAGCGTTCTCGTCAGCAGACACTGGCAGTTTCACGATTGATTGCAGGACAAGGCCAAGAAGATCCTCAATGTTGATGTGCTTCTGTTGTACTTCAACAAAAAATTCCTGAAACTCCTGAATGAAATTTGTGTTGGATACCTGTTGTTTGGCAGAGTGAAAATCACAAAGTCGTGCAACAAGATTTAATTTGTGTTGCCGGTTGCTTTGTTTGCAACAATCACTGAGAAGTTGATAGATGGCAATGGGAGTTTTATCAACGGCCGTGGCGGTGGACAGCACTTGGTTGACTGTTGACCGAAAAAGGATCATGACAGATGGTCGGTGGTCCAGATTCAAAAGTAGCCAACCGTTGGATGATAGGAAGGAGTCAGTGTGGAAGAAAAATTCAATTGTAGCATTGATTTGTTGTTCCCAGAGGTTGTAATTGGCCCCGTTGAATTGTAGGAGTTCAATGTTGGAGTGGATTGATTGGTGGAGGGACATTGGGTCCTTAAGAAAGTTCTTCATATGGAAAGAGTACTTGAGCAAGGACTCTTCTTCCGGCTTGGCGTAGGTCCAGGATGTTGACTCCACATTCTTGGCTGCTGATGCTAACGTGGCCACCTTGGCGTTGACGGTGTTGATGCCGTTGGAGACCTTATTTATTGCTTTAACCATGCGTCCAATTTGTTCTTCCAGTTTGCCAATCCTACAGGTAGTCTGTTAGGTGGCATTCCTGACTTCGGTGCTGGTGCGCATGGCGGCTTTGTTCTTGAGCTCAAGTTTGTAGAGTTGCGTTGCAATGTCATTGGGTTGTGTTTTATCCTGAACATTCAACGGCAATGATCGTATTTTGGGTGTCTCAACCAGCTCTGGTTGCTCTGCTAGTTTTGACTTGGAAGTGGTGCGTCTTGATCCCGACATGATTGTAGAGCCGGCTTTTAACCTATAAGAAGTGAAAAATATGTGTTCATATTTTTCAGACTAGTCAGATGCAAAGAGAAACAATGAGGAAATCACATCTGGCTGGACACAAGCTTTGATGTGGAGAAGTAATGATAGATGAGAGACTAAAACATGACAATGATGAAATGATGTGTCTTGAGGCGTGAGAGTATGACAACGAAACTAAGGAAAAAGAATGAAAAAAAATAAATATGAAATGTACAAAGTTGATATCCCACAGTGAAACCTTACACAGACCGGCCACCGGGAGGAGTGGACACTCTGTCCAATGGCCTATATATGTGTATACATATAAATATGTATATATATATATGTATATATGTATATAAATATATATATGTATGTATGTAAATATACATATATAAATGTGTGTATATACATATTTATATGCATATGTGTATTTAAATTATGCACATATGTATGTTGGCGGGTGCTGGCGGGTGTTTGGCGGGTACCCGCCTGTTTAGCTCAGTCAGAGTGTAATCGCCCAATCTATTTCCACATTATTGTTTATCCTCCATCCATTCCACTCTAATTTCCAATCTGCAAGAGCTGGCGCTAAGGTTTTTTCGTATTTTCCCCCTCTACCTCCCCAATCCTATTCTGACAACTTGAACAACTAAGTTTGGATAAAGCGAAGCAGTACGCCAAACTGTGAAAGGCTGTTACCCTGGCACGGAACAGCGGCTTAAACCTTACAGTTGTGTTGGAAGTCTACTCCCACCATCCTGTCTATCCTTGAACCTTGACATTTGCTCTAGTGGTAAAATTAGCGAGTGTGTTTTGTCCCCTGCACTTCTCCGTCACTTTTGCATGTCCAGCTCGCATCCAACAGGCACCAGGTCCAACCCATCCCGCCCACAATCCATCGCGGAACTCGAAGGCAAAGAACTTGACGCCGCCGTAGCAGAATCCATTAGAGGTACCGAGTCCGCTATTGATCACATTTTCCGTTCCATCATTGGCGACAAGGCCGATAACACCTTACCCACATCCAAGGCTGAGACTACCGTCATCAGCAACCGTATTCCTGGAGCTTGGTCTCGCGCTAGGCCACCCACACCTCACAACTACCCGTCTCTTCCTAGTTTCGATCCACCGGAGCCTTCACTTTTCCAACGGAGCTTTGCGCAGCTTCCACCCCGTTCCAGCACCCGTATACCCTCATCCTATCAACCCTCCATTTTCTCTCTTCAAGCCACCTCCTCCCACATCCATTCTCACTCTTCCCCCCCCCTCTTCTCATTCTAACCGCTCCCATCGCTCCAATTCTTCCCCTGTTCCTGATTCTCCCGTCCACATCAATCTTCCTCCACCTCCGCCACCACCTTCCCCTCCTAACCTTCCTTCCTGATCGCCCACTCCACCACCTTCCCCAAACCCTTGAAACCACGCACACGCCATGGCCAACCAAACCCGCTTCCATGATCTGGCCAAGGCTTGCCAACAGCTTGAGGAATCTAAGATAGTCAGTCAGGATATTGCAGCAGTGACCTCCAAGATCAAAGGGGATTGACTCCTGGAGCCCAATGGTTCAAACTTTGAACAATGGGCTCGTGACCTTCGCAAGCTTGGCCGTGTTCATCTCAATTCGCAGTTATTCTTCGAGAGCCCAAACAGGAACTCCTTTCTTGAGAAAATTGGCCGCGGCATATTGCTAGCGACAGTACATGGATCACTAGTACACAACATCCAGACAGCCGAGAGGTGCAATGTGATGTTCTCCTTCGTCCAAAAGAAGTTCAAGACAATTAGCCGGGCCGCCCAAATGAACGTCTGGCGAAAGTTCCTCAGCTTCAGAATTGCCAACCACCCATCACCCGCTGGACTAGCAACCAAGCTTCAAGACCTGGCCATCAAATGATAGACTCTCGGAGTGAAGTTGGACAAAGACGCGTTCTTGGCTTTTGTGTTACAAAGCAGTCTCACGCCAAACACTGCGATCACCAAAGACTTTGAATGTTGCGTCAAGCTATCCATGCAGCAAGATGTCAACAACCAGGCACCGACTTTTGAGAAGATGGTTCACACCTTCAACATGTGCCAACAACAAGATGAACTGACTCGCTCGAAGACTCACATTGCTCCTGGTACTAGCGCAACAGCGGCTTATGAAGCTGTACCGACGGACCCACCAGCGACAGAAGCTTTTGATCACTCCATGTACCTGGCCAGCATTCCTAAAGAACAATGGCCTGAGGCAATGAACTTCTACAAAATAACGGCAAATAGATGCTTCAGCTGTGGGAAGGACGACCATTACATTCGCAACTGCCCGAATCGTGCTTGTGGTTTTGCTTTCAACAAGCGTGCGCGGGGTCCAGGTGCCTTATCGTTCCGTTCAGCTCAAACCCGCCAGCCATTACAGCAGCAGGCTCCATTCTATCCTTTTGTCGGTGCGATGTATCCTCCTCCTGGACTTCCCTTCCCCGGTCAACAGTACCAGCAAACACCTTTCCTCAGACAACAATTCCAACAACCTCAGTTTGGACCGGATCCCAGGTTTCAACAACTGCCGTATGCCCCCCCTGAGTCCGGCCAACAACCAATCCCTTTGTCCGGCAGACCACTGGAAACCGTTGCCTCGGTCTCATCAATCTTCCAGTCAACGCTCAAACCAGCCTTCCTCCAGATCAACTACGTCGGGGGGGGGGCATCGGCTAGGATGGTGGACGCTGATGCTGAGAACATCAGCGACCTACTGTCTGGGATGGATTTTCATTCCATGACGGCCGGTCTTGACGACGTGAGTACATCTGCCATTATTGACACGGGGGCTTCCCATAGCCTTACCGGTGATTGTTCCTTGCTTCATAATTTTCGGGAGCTTAAGGTGCCCATTCCTCTGAATGTAGCAACCAAGGGATCCGGAGCCACCATATCAGGTGCAGGGGAACTTTGCTTCCGCACAGCCCGAGGGGACACAATAGCTCTTAAGGAGGTACTCTATTGTGAGCAAGCACGTTCTACTCTAGTGTCTCTGGCGGCTTTGAAGAAAGCTGATGGTCTTTTTCTATATGACCTGTCGAAAGATTCTTTCGAGATATTTGACAAGCATTGACGGCACTTGTTTAGCTGCGTGCTTGAGCGGGACGAAAATTGCTGGTGTATACCATGTCCGATGATCCGATCTCCCCTTACTCTTACTTCACCCTCTGTTTCCACTTCTTTGACTGTCTCTTGCAGTTTATCTCATCCTTCTCCTGACAACCCTTTTGTGACACCTTTTGAGAGGGTTTACCCGTCTAACTGGAACCTAGATTCCCTGAAAGCAGCAGAGAAACAGTTGCTCTTCTGGCATCGTCTGTTTGGACACGCCAGCCTGAGGAAGATACGCTCCCTTGTGAAGCACCAGATAGGGATCAGGCTTCCAAAAGAATTGCCCGCCGGACATATACACTGTCCTGTCTGCGCTATCAGCAAATTGACCAGCGTTAATCCTGTCACTAGCTCCATGAGAAAACCAGAGAAACTTGATATTTTGTGCACTGACCTGATGGGCCCTTTCCCGGAACCTACTCCTGAAGGAGCCCTTTACTTACTAACACTATGGGATGCAGCAACAGGCTATTCTTATGCTCAATTGCTAAAGACTAAAGACAAAGCTAACAATGTCTTAGTTGAGGTGATCACGGAACTCAAGACCCAAGTCAAGAAGAGCGTGAAGATTCTACGGAGTGACAACAGGGGAGAGTTTGCTAACAAGGTTCTAAAAAGTTTCTTGGCAGGAAAGGGCATCATTGCCGAGCGGTCTCTACCCTATCACCATTCTCAGAACGGGGTGATTGAACGTTTCAATAGGACAATCGCGGAGATGGGGCGCACAATTCTCAGTGACAGCAAGCTTCCACGCAGTTTTTGGGGATATGCCTTCCAATGGGCAAACCACGTTCTCAACAGAATTCCAAACAAAAGCAGTGGTGAAAAGACCCCGTTTGAGAGGATGTTTGACAGGCCACCAGGATACGATGGCTTCCGGGTGTTTGGCTCCAAGGCTTATGTTCACATCCCACCAGAGAACAGAAGAAGCTTGATGATTGAGAGTATGAGGCATTCGTTGTTGGTCACCTAGACGCCAGCAAGGGCTGGGTATTTTATCTTCCGGTTGAACAGATTTTTGTCTCTTCCTCAATGGCCCGTTTTGTCAACAGTCTTTTGCCATCAAGCTCCATGATCAAGCTGCCTCTTTTCTACGACCCAGTGGTCAAACAACAATATTTAAAAACGGAATAAGCCACAACAAACGGAAAGAAGGTGTTAACTCAGGTCCCCAGTGAAACGGAACGTTTGGTAGCACCTTCCTCCACGTTTGAACAAAGAGTTTCATCCAACCAACTGGGCAAAAAACTGCGCCTGCCTTTCATTGCAAATCAGCTGGAACTTGGAAACTTCCAACATGAGCTTGAATTCAGGAACCAGGAACTTATCATTGACTGTGTTCTTGAATCCTGTCAATTTTTTGGCGTCGATATTCCCAACACTTATTGGCAAGCAATGAAATTGGATGATGCGGGTTCCTGGAAAGCTGCAATTGCCAAAGAACTATCCAACCTCTCTCAGATGGATGTGTGGACATCAGCAAGGCTCCCTAGCACCATCAAAGCGTTTGATGGCTGTTGGGTTTTTGCTAAGAAGACCAACCCAGACGGATCCCCCAACCGCTTTAAAGCACGTTTTGTGGCCAAGGGTTTCAAACAGATCTCTGAGCTCCATTTTGCAGAGACTTTTGCCCCAACAGCCACTTTTGTCTCACTACAATTACTCCCGACGACGGCAGCCGCCTACGGCTGGCCCGTGCACAGCTTCAATTTCGTGGCCGCCTACCTTAACTCCCCTATTGACAAGGAAGTCTGGGTGAAACCTCTGGACGGCGTCACCCTGCCTGAAGGTCACGCGTACCGTCTGAAGAAAGCGCTTTATGGAACGCGACAAGCAGGGCGATGCTGGTGGCTTCATCTCCAAGGGGTCCTGGACAAATTGGGTTACTCTCCTTCCCAATACAACACAAGTCTTTATGTGCTGCGCAACAAGGAGGTCCATGGGGTCATCTGGATCCACGTGGATGACGGTGTTGTCACTGCATCCAGCGCGTCTCTGTTGCTGAAGCTAGAACAGGATCTGAAGGACGTCTTGAAGATTAAATGGGCGCACGGCCTCGACTCTATTGTTGGACTTAACATTGAAAGGAACGCGCGCGGTTTTGTTCTCAGTCAGCCAAAACCTGTGAACGGGCTTCTTAAATCCGAGTGGGACAGGGTGCTCAAAGCAAAGACTCCACTTCCCCCAAACTTCAACGCACCGACTGAGGATGGAGACCCAGCCACGGCCACCAAATTCCTGTCTATTGTCAGCACGCTCAGCTATCTGGCAGTGGGCACAAGGCCTGACATTGCTTTTGCCGTGAATTATCTGGCCCGCTTCTCAGCGAAACCTTCCGTGACTCACTGGAAGGGTCTCCGACATCTGGTAAATTACGTTGCTTGTACCACTGATTTGTCTCTCTGTCTTTATCCCCAGAAGCAGGAGACTCCCCTTCTCACGTACTGCAACGCGTTGTGGGGTGAAGAGTTCTCTTGATCCTCATACGGGGTGCTGATCAAGTTTATGGATTGCCCAATCTTGTGGTTCCCGCGGCAGCAAGCTACAGTTGCAGCATCCACTTGTCATGCGGAGTACATGGCACTAGAATCAGCAACGAGACACACACTGTGGGCAAGGCACTTATTAAAGTATATTCTTGGCGAGGAGTTTGTGGGTATGCTACTGTGTGACAATCAGGCGGCGGTGAAAGTCAGCTTGGATGACGCGTCCAACAAGAGGACCCATCACACTGATTGTGATTTCTTCATTACTAACAACGAACTTTTCAGGAAAATGATACAGCTCAAGTGGATCCCAACTGGTGAGCAGTTGGCGAATATCTTCACCAAAAGCCTTGGTCCGGAGTTATTCTGGAAGATCAGACCCATGTTGGTGAAGTCTGGTTGATGTTGCTTGGTTGTCTCTCAATTTACCGGTCTTTTGTCTTCCTTTACTCATGTTTTCCTTTTTATCAGTCTTGTTTGGAATTTTTTCTCTCCTATTTAATGGACTTCAGTACATCTCTAGTTGTTTTCATTTCCCATTATCATGTGTATGTAGAGTCTCGCGTCTTGGCGAGCGGGGGAGTGTTGTGACCTAACCAAGGTTAGGTCGCATATGATGATACTTGCCACCCGCCGAGACTGAGACACATATATATTGAGTATCAGACTACTCGATATATGGTCTTATGCATTCTATTCTGTCTTCTTCCGTCTCATTTTTTCCCCCAAAATTCAGGCACACGCACCCGCACCCAGCACCCGTAGAGGGGTACCCGCCAACAGTTACCTGGGGCCATCTCTATTCCTGATGTTCCTTGTGATTGTATTTTATGCTAAAATTAAGCAACCAGAAAAAAAATAGGCAAGATTAGAAGCTAAAAAGGCTATGGTGAACCCCCCTACTAGAAGGATCACTGAGATTAATTTTTCTCTTTTCAGATATCTTTTGCTCCTGATTTTTTTTTGTGATAACAGAAACTCTGAATATATACTAGGGTTTTTTAAAATGTTATTTTGGGTCATCAAGTTTGATGTGAAGTTTTTGATGCTTAAAGACACGTCAATTTTTGACCTATCTGACTTAGTCATAAAACATCTTTCCGCTCATCAAACAGGGTTTCTTCTACATCAGCTGCTCCAGGGACTAAGTACTATGTAACTGAGATGTCACACATGGTGAAATGAGCAAGACACAGGATGGACAGATGTGAAAGCACACTAGACAGAAAAGAGAATGTAAACTTTATTTTGATTTCATATGTATGTATGTACCACATGACTGATATGTACCACATCAATGATATGTTCCACATGAATGATATGTACCACATCAATGATATGTACCACATGAATGAATGATATGTACCACATGAATGGAGAGCCAACAACCACACACACACACTGTCACACCACATCCACACATGCCACTAAAAAGAGGTGAAACCAACCTGGGGCACAATGATGAAAGAACTGGTGTGCATTGTGCAAAGAGGTGCTTGATGCATAAACAAATTCCTATCAGTTGCCTTTTTTCTGTGTCATCTCTCTACTTACTGTGCGTTGTGTTGAGTATAATGGAAAAAAGAAAGAGAAAACAAAGTATATGTATCATTCATGATCATCATGCAAAGAGAATAAAAGCATTCAGAAAGAGGGGGAAAAAAAACACAGGAAGAGGGAAGTGTTACGTAAGATAAATGTGAAAGAATATCAGGGGAGAAAAGAGCCCTGATTCTTTTTTTTTCAGTTGTGTTTGAATGCTTTAGAATACCTCTGCAGGAATCAAAGAACATCAGTAAACGCAACTTTGGACCAGTATGATCCTCAAGTATGGTAACAAGAAGGGGAGACAACAGCTTACTTTTCTTCTCGTCAACAGAAATGCCACCAGGACCCATGTTCACTAAGAGAACAAGGCCTCCCACAATCGATAAGGTTTGGAAAAAGTCGTACCTTTGTTTTTGCAGATTAGTGAAAGAGAGGTCAGATGAGAACATGAGGATCGGAATAGTGAGGAAGGGGAGACTTACTTTAAGAAGTCACGATGTGGGTGGGCAGAGTGGACGGACCACCAGTTGTTTACGACGATGTTGAGCACGGAGAGGACGAGAAGCAGGAACATGGCGGACCACTTGGCCTTGAACCCCACGGCCACCATGGCACTAGCGACCAGACCGATCAAGGAGACAGCAGCACGAGTGGGGGTGAATTCACCGCTAACCAAGAAGCCGACGAAGAGCAAGACGAGCAAGATACGGCCGGCGAGTTGCAGGTAGGTACGTCGCTCGGTCTCTGTTCCTAACGAGTTGGGCAAGCCGGCAAAGATGGCATTCGCTTTCGGGTTGTTCCTCTTCGACAACGAGTCCGATAGACACATTAACAAGCCCCCAATCACCGATAAATTTCGCAGGAAGAAGTTCACATCCGAGATCAGCCCGTAGCCAACTCCTTGCGATATCACCACCCCCAAAAGCCCCAAAACCGACGATAGCGGGTACTTCTTGGCAATGATCAATGTCGAGCAAACTAGCATGACCTGTGAGAGTATGGATGGAAGGTTGTCTTAGTTGACGTGATAAAAAGGCTTTGCCATGATTTGTCGAAGCATGTGGAGACTTACGAGTACGTTGGATAGAAGGAATCCATGACTGACACCCCAAGGAAAGTGACGATGTTTCTGTAAGAGACAACGAAAAAAAAAAAAAAAGATGAGTGAGTTAGATGATGGTGATGATGAAAAGGGGGAAGGAGAGAGAGAGGAGATGTTGACATACGTGTAAGAAGTACAGTTGGTCGTCCCACTGAGTACCGATCCGTAAGGCATCCTCATAGAAGGTGACGACGATCAAGAACCTTCCGAGGCCAGGGAGGTAGGGTTTGATGGGGTGGGAGTAGAGTTCTATGAAGTCTTCGATAGTAGCTGACCATAGCTGCAACTTGTTGAAGAGCGAGTTCCCGGTAGCAGGATCGCCAGGGTGGCTCGGCTGGCGTTGTAGTCCAATGCTGGGGTGGGTGGCGTAGGAGCTAGCAGCGGGAGGGTACGCGGGTGGGGCGGGCGAGCCGGACTGCGAGTACGGGGCAGAGGGGTAAGTGAATGCGGCAGGACCGCCGCCTGGGCTGGCGGGTGGGCCGGACGGATTGGGACTGCCAGTGGCTTGGCGGCGCATGGTGCTGGGTGGTAGTGCTGTGTTGTAGGGGGTGGCTGGAGTGACGTTGATCTGGGGCGAGGACATTTCTTCCGGGCAGGGCAAGCAGGGGACAATCAAAAACTATCAAACAGGCTACAGCTGGAGCGGGGCGCAATCGGCTGGTGGTCCCAATGCTAACTACTTACTTCAAGTTACTAGAGGGGATTAAGCTTAAACGGAAACTTAAATGTAGTGAAAGACTCTGATCTGTAGTACTCTCAAGTACTCTGCCGCGATTCGCTTGCTCGTTCGTTTTTATTGCAGTTTCGCACCGGAAAAAAAATATGTACCATCTGCATAAATACATAATTTCAAATTATTTACTAAATACCGCATCACACTGCCACGTCACCACCAGAAACATCAGCACACATCGGACCTCATCCTCCCATCAACAACAATCTACATATTTCCAAGGTTGTAAAGGGATGAAAAAATATGTAGAACTGATACAAACGAAAAAGGAATTGCACATATAAACAGGTCAGCTTCTGATCATGATCAGCTGCTTCACATACTTACAGGATTGATAGCCCTTCCTACCTTCTCCTATCTTTGAAATTTAAAAACAAGATCACCGGATACCTCAACATACCCATCATTTGCATCTTGTGTTAGTCTTGACATTCCCAACGACCTGCTATAAAGAGCAGTGTTTGATTTGGTTACAAATTCTAAGAGATGATATGATAAGACTGTTGTGTATGTATGTACCATGAAAGCTGGTACATGTGTCTTCCATCAAGGGAGATTTGCATCTGGATCCACTCTAGCCTTGGAGAAGCTGCTGTCCCATGTAGATGTGCAAGCTATCTAGGTCACAGGCCCTTTGGCTGACCCATTTCATTATAAAATGTTGTAGTGCCTTTACATATAGCTTAAGGATGGCTATAGGGCCGGGCGTCCAACGGGCGGCCCGTTTATTCGCGGGCGGGGGCCGGGTTCGGGCTGGCGCTTTACGGAATTTTTTAATACGAGCCCGGCCCGCCAAGCCCGACCGTCGGGCCGGGTCTTAGCGGGCAGCCCGTTGGGCGCCCACGGGCCACCCCCGTCCGGGCTCCCCGGTGCTCCTGGGGCCGCAGTGCTGGCACCTGCTGGCACCTGCCGGCACAGTGCTCCCGTCTGATAGTTCACCTCAACTCGGCACCCTCATCACCAACCACGAGCTTTGCAATGGCCAGGACTAGGTCTCGCCCTGAAAACAATGACAATCCGGACACCAATGAAGATATCCCTGTCAACAGTGAATCCCAAAGTGCTACTAGCAACCCAAACAATCGTGATCAAGAGGCTACTCAACTACCCAGTTCATTGGCAAACTCCCAGACACCTGCTGCAAGTGCCGCTAGTAATAGTGAATCACAAGAAGAAACTCAAGCCGCTAAAAAAAGAAAACTTACCAGCAAGGTTTGGGACCACTTCAGCAAGATAGTCCAGGGTACGTTAACATTTGATTCTTTTTTGTTTTATATTTGGAACTTCCATTTGATTAACATTTTGATTCATTGGATTTTGAATCAGAGAACGGTGTGGAAAAGGCGCAATGCAACTATTGCAATGCAAAGCTTTCGTGTGTTTTGTCCGCAGGGACGACCCATCTCCATCGACACTCTCTGCAATGTGTTTCTCTCAACGGAGCGGGAGACGCTGGTCAATTGACACAAGGTCGCCTTAGCTTTACTGGATTGTCTCAAACCACAAGCAATCGGATCTGGATCTTTTTGCAAGAAGAAACTCGAGAGAACCTAGCTTGCATGATTATCCAGCATGAATATCCATTCTCGATGGTTGAACATCAAGGCTTCATTGACTTCATGCGGTCGGCCCAACCCAACTTTGTCATGCCTGGACGCAAGACCATTCGTAACGACTGCATCAAAATCTTCAATACAATGAAAGCTCAGGAAATGCAACGGATGGCTAGAACGAACCGTATCTCTTTAACAACCGATTTATGGACAGCCTCGGATCTCACGGGCTACATGGTGGTAACAGCCCACTACATTACCAATAAGTGGTTTCTTGTCAAGAAAATTATTGGATTCCGCCCACTTCCGCCTCCACACACTGGAAAATCTATTGCTGATCGCCTCACCCAGACGTTACTTGATTGGAATGCGGTGAGCAAGATAGCATTTGTCACTCTTGACAACGCTAGCTCAAACACCTTGGCAATGTCCCGTTTACAACGATTTCTCAACGATCAAAGTCAAGTCTCCAGATCTGCAACCTCGCCGTATTTCCACGTTTGGTGCTGTGCTCATGTCATCAACTTGGTTGTCAAAGATGGACTTGCGTCGGTTGGCACTGCGGTGGAACGACTGCGTGAAAGCGTGCAATACATTCATGGCTCTTCAGCTTGCATGGATATGTTTGAAAAGGCACTCGTGGCGGTCAAAATTGATATTAATAAGAAGCATCCAAGCAAGGACGTCCCAACGCGATGGAATGCAACGTTCTTAATGATACAGTCTTCGATTCCATGCAAGCTGGCCTTCCAGCAGCTTGAAGTCAAGGACAACAAATACGAATGTTGCCCGAGCGAGCTCGAATGGAAGGAACTATTGGTAATGGAAAAGTTCCTTGAGCCATTCTATAACGGTCAGTTGTTGATTCTCTCAATCTGCATTAATGATGATTAGCAGAATCAAAAGCGACTGACATTTGACTTCGTTTTCTAGCTACAATGGTCTTGAGTGGAACCCAGTACCCCACGATCAACGAAGCCTACCGCGCAATGACCTGTATTCAAAAAACATTGAACGAGTGCCTGAATGGCCAGACCAGTCAAGCTCACCTTGTCAACATGATCGAACCAATGAAGGAAAAGTTTGACAAGTACTGGGGCCCAATGAGAGAACTCACAGCAATAGGACTGGTTCTTGACCCACGATACAAGATGCGCTACCTGCGCTTTAACCTCGATCAGCAAGCACTCCCATCAGCCAAAGTGGATGCGTTTGTAGAAAGAGTGAGATCTGCCCTATTGGATCTCTGGAAGATGTACGTTCCTCCACAATCTTCGGTCACGTCCCCGCCCAGCTCAACACCTTTGTCCACCAAGAAAGTCAATGAAGACACATCAGCCTTTCATCAATACATGGCTGGGACAATGGGGGGAACTCAAACCAACGCACCTGGGGCCGAACTTGATCTGTATCTCGAAGAGAGGAATGTCATCCTCACCAACGATGATACGTTCGACATACTCAGCTGGTGGAAGGGAAACTCAGCCCGATTCCCCTCCCTATCTGAGTTCGCAAAGATCATACTAATGATCCCAATGACCTCGGTGGCGTCTGAATCCGCTTTCTCAACTGGCGGCCGGGTGCTTGACGATTATCGGATGCGGCTCAATGAGGAATCATTCGAGGCATTATTATGCGCTCAAGACTGGATGAAGACTTCTTGATATTTTTCCCTCTATTTTCATACATCTTTATCTCAAGTCAATACTAAATACACGCTGGCCCCTCTCTACTACTCTAGCAAATATTAAAAAAAGCAATAACCTCTCTTGTTCCCCTTCTTAGAGCTGGCCTCACTAGGCCCACGGGCTGCCCATGGGTAGCCCGGAGGGCACCCGCGGGCTTTGGCACACAAAGAGCCTGTGGGCCGCCCACGGGTAGCCCGTGGTCAGCCCGATTGCTAAACGGATTCAGGCCGGGCACTGTTTTAGTGCAAATTGGCCCGGCCCGGCCCGTCCGCTAAGCTCGCGGGCCTCCTCGGGCTGGCCCGCGGGCGGCCCGAGCCCGCCCGATTGGCACCCTTAATATAGCTCAGTTATTTATGTGCCATATAAAGCTGAACTGATCTTTTGAGAAAAGTTTTACTATGATATCCAAGTGGAGCCTCAATTAGTAAGAACTACAAGATTTTGAAGCACATCATTACTTTATTAAATGTAAATCTGCAAAGGCAAATTAACGACAAAGCTAAGCAGATTAAAAAAGGCAAGCAATTTGTTTTGTGGGAGGGAGGTGACACATCCTTATTTGA
This sequence comes from Puccinia coronata f. sp. avenae, assembly GCA_002873125.1. Lineage (NCBI taxonomy): Eukaryota > Fungi > Basidiomycota > Pucciniomycetes > Pucciniales > Pucciniaceae > Puccinia > Puccinia coronata. The sequence goes on along the minus strand of PGCI01000179.1, from coordinate 15,171 downwards.
TTGATATATTTAGATGAACTATATTGGATAAGCAAAAAAAAAAAAAGAGAGAGAGATAGAAGATGTATATATATGACATATACATATACATGAAAAAAGTAAGTTGATGATCTCCTAATCAACCTGAAACAGTGAGGATAAAGGATTGTAGCTGCAACAATAATAAGTTATAAATAAATATCAACACACACAACTCAACACAACACAACACAACACACACAAGCTCTCATTTAAGTAAGTAGCTCAAAAAGAATCGCAGTGAGAAGAAGAAAAACAAGTTGGTTGAATCACCCTTTTCATTTTTTTTTTTTGGTTTGGTTTATTTTGAAAAAAAAAAAAAAAAAAAATGAGGAGAATGATCATGAGATTGAAGAAAAATAGAAAGAAAAAAAAGGTGAAACAGAAGAAGAAGACTTTTTTTTTTCTCGCAAGGTTAGACGTCAAGATAAATTAATAATGGTTCGCCACTACCAGTAATTTCGGGTATCGTGCACTATGATGTAGAGATGAAGGAATAAAAGAGTCAGCTGGGGCTTGTTCTCGTTCGGGTGTGAAGATCTTTTGGTGTGTGGCATATGAGAGAGAGAGAGAGAGATAGGGTAGGTTACGAACCTTTAGATCAAATGCTTTAGATAAAACGATTTTGAATATCTTTTGTACATTGATTGAGTGGGAAGTGGAACAGAATATCAAGGGCGCTCTCATTGCTTTTGCGAACCTCCGGGACTGAGCGAACGAACGAACGATCGATCGATCGGTCGGTCGGAAAGAAGATGATAAGCATTTGTTTATGGTTCCGATGGCTCTTACATACAGAATTGAACCAAGATATAGAAAAATGAAAAAAGAGATGCTTACTTGACGAGTAATCTCTTCTTGTTCGTCTTTGGAAAAGGCTGCGAAATGGTCGTATTTTGTTCCGATTAGAAACGGGATGGCCGTCTTTTGCGAAAAAGAAACAATAAATCTAAGATATATGTGTATCGGAGTAAGCGAGTGATCAAGGTATGCACATACCTTATTGAAGCCTCGGGCTTGTCGATACCATTCTTTGATCGAATTCAAGGTAGACTTTCTGCTCAGATCAAACATGAACAGTATGGCCACCGCATCGTTGCATACCAGTGGCAACATGTTCACAAATTCTCTCTGTCCTCCGAGGTCCCAGATTGAGAAGGTTATCTCCGTGTTCCGAATCGAGATGGTCTTCTCCATAAAGTTGACACCTTTTTGTTGTTGTTGTTGTTGTTGTTGTATACAATCACAACGGTCAGTTGGGTCTGTTTGTTCTTGTCTGTCTATGAATCTTGATGAGCGAAAGACTGACCGAGCGTTTGTATGTAATCCTCATCGAAGCTTCCTTCCACATATTTGACCATCAAACTAGTTTTCCCGATTTGCGAATCTCCAACCATCCCGACCTAACGAGAAAACAGAGAGAAGAAAGATGAGTGTACGTATATTTGCTTATTCTGGTGTTGAGTGTCAAATGAATCGTACCTTGATGACTACCGAGTTTTTATCTTCATTTTGAGGGTTGGCTTGTGAAGGGTTGTTGTTGGTCGGTAGTCCGCCAGTTGTTGAGGATGATGATGATGAGCCAGTGGGCATGGACGAGTTGGAGTGTGACATGAGGATGGTGGTTGTGCGATAAAACGAGATGTCGATTCCACCAACTTTGTTGAGATCCTTTTTTTTTTCTTTTTTCTTTTTTTTTCTTTCAACTGGTCAGATTCGTCGTACTGGCTGAATGAATGACTTAGGGGAAGAAGCAGAGGAGTATGTAGAGTGTTGTGTGGGCCGGATCGGGCGGGGGTTGTATTCTACGGGGCAAGTCGGTGCTTGAACTGACGAGCAGCTGGGCCGAGTTCCCGTGTGCTACTCGTGGCGGTGGTTGTTTGAGGAGAGAGGTTTGTGAGTGGATGCGATGATGGACGAGGTGGAGATAGCCGAAGATCGGGTGGGAAGTTTAATGTTGGTTGCGGGAAGAGTGTTTTGGTTCTCGGGACAGATATCCTTTTGTGAACTCGTCTTTATAATGATGTGTGTCTTCGTCTCGACCGTTTTGAGTCTTAACTTTTTGGGTCCTGCAAGTTGAAAATATAAATATCGACCCTAAATAAATATGTAAATAAATTATATTTATGTATCCCTCTTGCTTCTTGCTCTTCACCTCTTTCTATCATCTCCTTCTACATGCACGTTATCTTCTGCTGCATCCATCACTTAATGTTCGTCAACACATCCTCACGGCAACTCTCTCAGTGGACTCTCACTCTCACACTCTTTGCATCATTAGCCTCGCACCATGCCAATGATATATGTCCTTGTCTCATGAACATCTTCCTCTCAGCTTGATACCCTCTAGTCAACTCTCAAGTCTATCCTAGTCTCCATATTATTAAACAAGGGCATAGCCCCCAATTTTTGGGTTCTACGGGGAGTTAAAAGTCAAAGGTCTATCTAGAGCTGTAATAAGACAATTCACGTTGGGATTTTACACATTTTAAAACCAGGTTTTTTTTCACCTTGAGAGCATGATCCGCATCGGTCGCAAATTTCAACCGGATTTAGGGACTTATAGCCCTTCGCCGCAAACGCACCGGGCCGGACTACAGTTGCGCAAGGCAAAAAACAGCACAATTTTTTTGTTGGTCCGGACAGTTGGGAGGGGAAAATTGGTTCAACTAGGGGGTCCGGAAGCTCAGGGGCAAGTCAGTTGCCTGTATTTTGAGGACTGTCAGGCTACGTGATGCCAAGGACTGAACCTTCTAGCTACACGGCCGGCAAAATAAATAGATAAGGTTTATAAAAATATAAAAATAGTAGGACGGTTCACATTGGCCCAAAATCAGCAAGCCACATGTTCATTTTAACCACCCTCAAATAAAGTTTAGCCACCCATGACATACACAGTGCATTTATAACACGTTTATCCCCCCGTCTGCTGACATCTTCTCACCACCCAATCTCCTTGATGTTCCTTGTCCACACCTTTGTTTGTATCTTTTCTCACTCATCACCCCTTTTTTCTGACACACAACTGACCTTTGTCACATTTCAGCAACCAGTCAATGGAAATGGAGATTGACAACACTCAAACAGAAACTCAACTTTCAAATTCCTCAATTGGTGTACCTCCCTTACCACCGCCATTGTTAAATCATAGTCAAGATTCTACACAGTCTGTTGAGAATTCCAGCCAACCGTTGACACAAAGAGCAGTCACGCAATCATATCCAATCTCAGGAAATCCAGCCAGCCAGAGTCTTGGTATGTAGTGTTTCTTATCTTTTCATTGGTTGGTCTTATGTTTGCTTGACTTCCTTGACATTACATCCTATAGCTTCATCAAATTCACAGGGGACCCGCAGTAAGCGTCAAACAAAATTGGAAATGGCCAAAGCCCTTGCTGATCCAAACGACCCTTACAAAGGCCCCAGGAAGAGAGGCAAGAATAATTGTAGCAAAGGTCAAACAACACCAAGTTCTCTTGCCTTGCAGTTGCAATCCTCAATTTCAGTGCAGACACAAGCAACTGAGTCCAAAAATTCAAACGAGTTGTGTCAGCTTGCTACTCTTCAGAGACAATCTAACAAAGAGTACATGAAAAGATAAAATCATAATAAAAACATTGAAAATTAGAAAATAAATTGTATTACCAAAGTTAGAGACATTATTACATGTGTAGGAATTTCTCTCACTTTGTAATGAATTATGGCTTTGTTATGTATAAATACAAAATAAGAATAAACATTGAAATACCCTGTCAAAATCATGTTTTACACAAAATATTACCATAACTCTTAAACCTTAAAGAAAACTTAGAATATTATGGCAGATTCTTAATCTACATGCAAAATAACCTAGGGTATCCCACTCATGGTACCCCCTAATTCTCACTCCTTCACCCCTTTTACCCATTTCCCCCACATGTAGGATTGCACGGCATCCATGCGTAACATGTTGGTTGACTATTATGATACCAACTGGGAAATGACCAAAAATGGACGTCATTTCGAAGTGTTGTGTGAAATGGCTGAGTTAGGCCCAAATGGGGTTTAATGTTCCAACCCCGCGCACTGGTTACACAAATTGGCCCAATTCACTAAAAAAAACCCTGCATGAACTACACAAATACATGTTACTAAGGCAGCATGTATGTAAATAGGTTTCAGGAACCTTGCATCATATATATAAACAAGGTTTCCGCCTTTAAAACCTTAATTACACATGTTTAACACCTGTAGCGTGGCCCAGTCTCAATATTTGTGGCCCTTTTCAGGCGTAACCACTCCTTCAATGCTACTGTTGACTAAACCAAGCCAGTAGTATTGAACCAGGTTGGTCTACATGGTTATTTGGCGTCAACAAATTCATCATAACCTTGTGTATTCACCCATAAGCAGCTGTGGCTTGCCCTTTTGGTCCAAACTAGCGTAACAATGGCCTGGTTTGGTTTGAAATGGGCCACACCTGCAATTGAGGCAAATTACCACGCACACAGTGGCCCAAAAATTGATATTTAAAGAGCTTTGTTTGCCCACTTTTGAGAATCCCCATCATCTTTTATCATACCAGCATATACCAACGCAATCAACCAGCCTTTACACTAGTTATTAGCCTTTTTATACCTGTTATATTGGATCATCACCTCAACCAACAATTACCACGACAAATTCCCAGCTTTCCAATCAGTTCTTGCCTGCTTTTGACGCCTCAAGATCCCTGCTAAGCTTGAAGAAGACCCCTCTGCGTGGATTTTAGCATTAGTGAGTAAAATTCCCCGTAGCGCTTCTTTCTTTGTCATTTCTGGGCGTACTCCTTGTCAAAGGACCAGATAATTAGAGTACCCCTGATATTTCAGGATCTAATTCATAGAGGGCACCGTAAACACCCCTGTAACTCAGGCCCCTCTTTGATAAAAAGCTTTTGCTTTTTGTTATATTTCTTTCTCCTTTTTCTACTTTACCCCATTTCACCGTGAGACCCACGCGTGAAACCACCTTTTTATATCTTTGCACCACGTGTAGCTAGAAGAACTTTGTTCTTGGCATCACGTAGGCTGACAAGTTGCTATCTGAAGCTTCAACCAACTTATCTGGCCAGACCAATGTATCTAGCCAAGATACCTCTTCAAGTCAACAAGATTCTACACGCCAATTCACTTGCGTGGACTACAAGCATGTTTGTTTCTTCTTAGAGACTGAAGAAAATTTCAAGCAGATTTTTGGTAGCGGGAACCAAACATCTGTTGGAGGTGTCCACTTGACTTGAGCACAGGCCTTTGATCGATTTGCACAGTATTTGAATCTGGTGATTCCCGACTTGTCTCTTACTGGTACCCAACTTTGTCAGCGCTTGGATACCTACAAGAATAAGTACCGCAAGGCCAAGGACTTCAAGCAGAACACTGGCGCTGGAATTGAGGAGCAAGAAGGGTACAGTAGACTGAAGCAGAAGCTTGAGGTCATCTGTCCTTGGTACAATTGAATGGACGCCTTGTTCAGAGAAAAAGCAGACATTACATCAATGAGTTGTTTTGATTCCACAAAAGGCACCGGGATCCAAGATTTGACACCCAATGACCTGGCCAATGGAGTGAGAAATCCAGTCCTAATGAGCTCTCAAGATTCACAATCTGCAGCCGGTCAAGACAAGTCTCAGCCATGGACCAAATGGATGGAAAAAAAGATGGAAACTCAACCAACCCCCCGTGCAAATTGTGTTGGAGATCTGTCCAGCAACTTGTCTACCGATATGGCAATTCCCCCTCTGTTGGATTTTGACTCTCCACAAGCAGGACATTCACAACCCCAGGAATCTCCAAACCCATCTTCCCAACACTCTATTTCCCAAGACAATCAAAATCAACCTGCATCTTCTCTAAGCCCCAACTCTGTGACTGGCCCTGAAGTAGCACAAAACATGGTTCCAAACTTGCACCAAGCAAGCAGTTGTCAATCTGTTGTCTCCTCAGTTTTTCTTCTGTCATCTTCTGCTCAGTCTTTGGTGTCAGTGCCCCCTGGCAAATCAGGTGTTTTGACCTCTGCCTTTCAGGCCTCTAGCATGCAGAGTCAACTCAACCTAGATAACAAACATTATGAGTTAGAAGTGCAAGATTGGTGCGAAGCAAAAGAGGATTTCCAGGCCCAATGTGAAGCACTCAAACAAGACCGCGCTCAAGATTGTGCAGATTGCCTTGCCGAACTCAGCGAACAGAGAGCAGAGCCCGATCAAGAGCGACAGGAGCGAAAGGAGATTTGGGATGTGCAAGAGAAAGTACGTGTGGAACGTATCAAACTCATGACCCAGCTGTATGGAGAGGGACTGTTGCCAAGAGAGATTCAGCAGATGTTACAGATGGGCTTTGGCTCCTGAAGTGTGTCAAACAACCTCTCCCTCTCACTTTTTTGTGTTTCTGTCTGACCATCAAGTCTTTTCTAAACACAGACAATTTGGATGAGAACTCAAAACACAAATACACATTGTTCTCCTTCCCGGGCTCATTTCTTTCCATTCCCTCTTGCCTCAGATATCCACATAGGAAAAACAAAAACGCACAAGGAAAAAAACATACAGGGCTCCTTATTTCTTGTCTTGCGTATTGGGTCAAAAATACACATAGCCCTCCTTCTTTCTTTTCTTGCGTTGCAGATATGCACTCGCCAAAAAAGAGCAAAAAATACATGTGTTGTCTTGCATTTTGGGTTAAAAATGCACCTAGCCCAACTTCTTTCTTTTCTTGCGTCTTGGCTATGCACTCAGCAAAAAGAATTAAATGTTTTCCTTTGCTGTGATCTCAAATGATCAAGATAGAAATGATATGTTGCAGTCAACAAATGTTCCAAATGATCAGATGCCACACATATATCAAGATGCTGAACTACTTGGGGCCAATATCTCACAGGATTTGGATTGCTTGAATGTTTCAGTTCAAACGGACAACTGATATTGGAATTGACAAGTGAAAACAAGAAGACAGAGAAAATGGTTGTAGAGAGGGGCAGCAAAGTCTATAGGTAGATATAATAGATAAAGTCCCCCTAGACCCCTCACGCGGTTCCTGCCTGGTTTTGGAAGTGCTGAAGACACTTTGTTTTCACCTGACTTTGCATGTTCTCTGATGATAAGGCCGGTCCTTGAGGTTCACTGTTGTCAAAAGTGATGTCGCCATTGTTTACCAAATCCTCCCACGCATCTGACAGCTTTGTGAGCATGTTATGCAAGATCATGCACGCATAGATCCATTTGATGTAACTGACCATGTGATGATTGGAGTAAAAGTGCAGTCGCATCTCCTTGAGAAATGCAAATTGGCTCTTCAGAATGCCAATGCAGTGTTCATTTTGCACCCAAGACTTCGCCAAGTGGAAATTGAATTCAGTGTTTGCTTGTTGGTACGCAGCAGGGGCCTTGTAAGCTGGGACAACTGTTTGACTGAGCTTATATGCGGAATTGGCCAGAAGGTATTGGCCTAAACAGAATCAAATCAGCCACTCGGAGCTAATCATGCATGGAAGCAAGATGATTTACCTGGGTGAAAAAATCCTGCTTGGTGAGTGTGCAGTTTCATTTTTTTGAAGACAAAGCTATCTGCACATGAACCAGGCCAACCCGCGATGAATGCTGTTATGTATTTGTCGCAGTCACAAATTACTTGAGCGTTTAGCAAGTATCTCTTCTTATGGTCAAAAAAAAACCTCGCCGTCTTTGCCAGGCCTCTGGAAGATGGGAAAAGTTGTTCCATCAACAAAGCCAGCACATCCCTCAAACCTGACAGCTATTTCTATGAGATGTTGGTCCAAAATGGCCCAAATCACTATGAATGTGCTGATAGAACAGTTTAAAGGACTATTACTAGTCCTACCCCAATAGAATAATGGGTTAGTTCTGCACTCCTGTTACGCCAAAAGTTGATATACAACAGTTTGGGTAGGAGAACAACTATAAATAGTTGTTATTTTGAAGCTATAAAACAACAAAAAGGACAATAGTAGGAAAGCACGTGACAGAATGGCTGCAGGCAGAGGTGGTGGTCTTTCAGCTATTATTTTTAAGGAGGATTTAGGCGCAGTAATTGTGGATAATGATGCAAGCTAAAAGCTCCAGTGGGAAAGGATTTAGATAGAGAAACACTACTCTAAAAGTAGGAGGAGAATACTCACTTATACTGAGTTTATAGCTAAGTATGTGGGTGAATAGGCTGAGGAATCCATCTTTGGGCGTCAGAAGCCTTCCTTTTAAGGCCTAGAGGTCCCTTTGGGCGCCAGGAGGAGCCTCTGGGAGTTTAAACAAGCCAGGGAATGAGCACAAAACTTCTACGTGAAGATTTGTGGCCAATTCTATGGATGTGAAAATTTATTATCCTGTCCCCATGACATCATGAGTATATTTATGAACCATTTACTCATGAAGCCACACTAATAAGGATAATGAATTAAAAGAATTACCCACGCTTTCATGGGAAAGGGTAATTCTATTTCTATAATGAGGGAATATCTAATAAGTAGTATATTTCCCATAGAAATAAATTCTCAGCCAAGGAAGACAAGGTTTGTATTGTTTCACAACCTTGTTTATGTGCTTTCTCTGCGCCAAAAATATTCTTATACTATGTATTAGCATATTTAAATACATTACATTTTAATGTTTTGTAGTAGTTTCTCCGTGGTACTTTGAGAATGGTCAAAGTACCATAAGGAGTAATAATTCAGGGGTACTCTCAGTGGGTAACCCTACATAAATTTACATCAGAAATCCATTTCTGCAATAATGTTCAAGGATTTATTAATATTACAGAAGATATAAGTGAGTTGAATATAAAATAGCAGTCCTTTGGATACTTTGAAGTATCTCTAGGGCTGACAAAACCCTTTGTTCTTCATAACAGCCAATATTTCTGCCCTTTGAAGTGCATCTGGCCACTTCAAAAATAAAGATCCAAGCAACACCAATGCCTCCAAAACACGCCGGGTGGCTTTAACCACTGTTCCCGTTGCAACATTCAGATTCCGCAAGAATTGGCCTACGGACGCACTGTTGCCGCTGGATCCCAGTCGCTCAAGAGTGAGAGCAAGCTAATGTGCAACAGGAAGCTGGGGTCTGAAACCACAAGGAGCAAAGATATCGTGATACTCAATTTGCCTGAGGACGTAGAGGAATCCGTCTTTGGAAGTGCGGAGCGTTTGCTTGAAGATATAACTCAGCAACACCAGGAAAACAGTTGGGTCACCTGCATGCAGGTGCCTCATTGTATCCAGCTTGTATCCTCACAGTAATATGACCCTCTCTCTGCCCAATGCATGTTCTATCCATGATTCTATCCAGGATTCTATCTGAATTATGTGATCTCAAATTCTAGGCTGTTTCCTCCCATTAAGTAAGCATAAAAATAAGATTTTCTTTGATCATTGATTCAAAAACACAAAAAGGTAATCAAATCAAATTTTCAAGTAATTGAATTCAACAAAGCTAATTATTATCTAGAGAAAGTTCAAATTCACAAACTCATTTTTTTCAATTTCATCTGTTCAAAAAACTTGCCAAAAAGTAAGTATTTCAAGAAGGGAAAAATTGGAGATACTGGTTTGATTTCCCATCGATCAAATATCTGCAATTACTGGATTATGTGTTCATTTTTTCACTGTTCATTTTTTTGTTCATTTTGAGGGGTTTAGATCAACACCACCCACTTGAATCAGGCAGTTGAATTCCTCACCACACCAGTGTGTATATCCCTCCCACTCTCCAATTTGAAGGGTATAAACCCCTCACCAATCTTTCTAACCATGCAATTGGGATATTTGTACTCATTCAATGGGAACTTTGAGGGGAATATTGTCAGCCTTAGAGACAACAATGTTGCCCAAAAGGCTTCAACAATGTTCTCTTCTTATTCCTCTCTTCAATACGAGTATTTCCATACTATAATATCCATACTTTGTTGTGTATAAGTGTGAAATAATATGAGAGTGAAGTAATTAACCAGGAAGTTCACATAACATCTAGTCATTTTCTAAGTTCAACCTCATATTGCATATTCACTTTGATAAACATGGTTCATCACTTTCAAAGTTGGGCAGATGAAAATTTTCATCATCACTCATCAACCAACTTAGAAGAAAAACAGAACAGCTAGACAAACACTCCTCACTACTCAACATCCAAGGTCCCATCATTTTCCCTTGTTGTATTGTTGTGGTCATCTGGTGTCATCTGTCTGACTAGTAAGCAGCTTTGCCAACTTCTCTTTTTCTTCAAGTTCCTCTTGAGCTTGATCTTTCCACCCCTCTTCTTCTTCACTCTCTTTCTCTTCATCTCAAAGAGGCACCATCATCACTTATCCTTAAAGGATCAATCATCTTCATCTTAGTCTTGTGGTACTTCACACCCACACAGGTTTCCTTATAAAAAATCCTTTGCCTTTGGCATAAAAAATAAGGCAGTCCCTGACTGTACCTTCTGTCAGAATTCTAGCCGGGTTTCTCCGCTCTCTTTCTCTTTCCCTTCATCATCACAACTCCTATCCTGTTCCTGCTCATTTTTAAGTCATCATATAGTCCAGTAATTAGAGTCTCTGATTGAATGACTGTGTAGTTCCCTCAATCAAACTCTTTGTCCTATCAACAAGCAGTGTAGTCTTGTTCTTAGATGAAAATTGTCCTGACACTTGTAGCTGTCAGATGTCCTGTTGTTTTTCCTGTCACAATGTGTGACGGATGATTGTCTGTTTTGTTCTGCTCCGCACTCTTGAAATTAAATCATCGAGTTTGAGCAACTTCACCACAAACCACCTGTCCCCAGCTCCTTGTTCAAACCTCCCATCTCATCAACTCTCCTTCTTGCTTATTGACAGCTATTTCTATGAGATGTTGGTCCAAAATGGCCCAAATCACTATGAATGTGCTGATAGAACAGTTTAAAGGACTATTACTAGTCCTACCCCAATAGAATAATGGGTTAGTTCTGCACTCCTGTTACGCCAAAAGTTGATATACAACAGTTTGGGTAGGAGAACAACTATAAATAGTTGTTATTTTGAAGCTATAAAGCAACAAAAAGGACAATAGTAGGAAAGCACGTGACAGAATGGCTGCAGGCAGAGGTGGTGGTCTTTCAGCTACTATTTTTAGGGAGGATTTAGGCGCAGTAATTGGGGATAATAATGCAAGCTAAAAGCTCCAGTGGGAAAGGATTTAGATAGAGAAACACTACTCTAAAAGTAGGAGGAGAATACTCACTTATACTGAGTTTATAGCTAAGTATGTGGGTGAATAGGCTGAGGAATCCATCTTTGGGCGTCAGAAGCCTTCCTTTTAAGGCCTAGAGGCCCCTTTTGGCGCCATGAGGAGCCTCTGGGAGTTTAAACAAGCCAGGGAATGAGCACAAACTTCTACGTGAAGATTTGTGGCCAATTCTTGGGATGTGAAAATTTATTATCCTGTCCCCATGGCATCATGAGTATGTTTATGAACCATTTACTCATGAAGCCACACTAATAAGGATAATGAATTATAAGAATTACCCACACTTCTATGGAAAGGGTAATTCTATTTCTACTACTTGGGAATTTCTATAAATAGTACATTCCTGGTAGAAATAAATTCTCAGCCTGGGAATAAAAGGTTTTATATTGTTGTACAACCTTGTTTATTCTTTCTCAGCGCCTAAATATGCTTGTAATTAATATTAGCATATTTGGTTTATTTATTTTTAAGTATTTTCATCTTGTGGTACTTTGAGAATAGACAAAGTACTAGAAGGAGTAATAATTAAGGGGTACTCTCAGTGGGTGACCCTACATAATTTTACATGAAAAGTTCATTTCTGAAATAATATATTAATATTCATAATTATTGAAGAAGTTATTCATGTATTAAAGTAAAAATAGCAGTCCTTTGGATACCTGAAGTATCTCTAGGGCTGACACTTATAATATTAACAGATTTACAGTCTCGTACTGCTTTATCTGTGACTTATCCTATCTTCTCTCAAACCCACCCATCATGGGCAGCTCCGAAAAATACCACGTCCCCGAATTGACTGCTGAAAACTTTGTAGATTGGATGATCAAAATGAAATCCGCACTGAAGGCCAAAGAACTCTATCAGCTTGTTCTTGGGAAGGAACCGACTAAAGTCCGTGGCAATGATGGAAAACTCTATGACGTTGACCAATCCCTTCGACTCGACAAGGCCCATGCTCTGATAATCACTCATGTACACTCTTCTATCTCCGGTTGTGTTCGTAAGGATGGTGGCAATGATGATCCCCAGATACTGTGGAAGAATATCCTTGCGTTCGGTGCCTCGAAAAAGGAAGCGAACGTTTTTAAAGCCTGGTACCGACTCCTACACCTTCAACTGCGGTTGGAAAACGTTCAAGATTTCATCTCTAAGTTCTGGGACGGTGTGGCCGTTCTTCAGTCTCTAGACGCTACCGTTGACAAAAAAATTCTAGGACATATAATACTGATGAAGATTCCCCACAATCTCAGCCATTTTTGGAATGCCATTATTGCCTCCGGAACTACGTCAACGAGCAAAGTCACCTACAAGTCTGTGCTGGAGATGCTTGACAGTCAGGTCAAAGCGGACACCTCCTCAATCTCCGTTCAAAAGAAACCAGCTGAGTCGATCAAGATCGATGATGCCACTGCCCTCTTAACCAAGCGTGATCACTGTCCCCCTGGCAAACACCTCAAGACTGCCACACACTTGGCGGCCCAATGCTTCTCCCTGCCCCCCGATCTCTTGAAGAAATACAGAGAGCAACTCAATGACCGATTCAAGGAAGCCGAAGCCCACCTTGCGAGCGCCGAAGACCCTGTCCTAGGCCTAACCACTGCATTTTCCGGTCTCTCGTCAAACGCCTTGGACAACGATAACCAATCCAACGGGCACAAATCTTTAGCCAGTCTCCTCTAGTCAATTTGGTCAATCGCCTGTTTGCGAAGGGGGGTGTCAGAATTCTAGCCGGGTTTCTCCGCTCTCTTTCTCTTTCCCTTCATCATCACAACTCTTATCCTGTTCCTGCTCATTTTTAAGTCATCATATAGTCCAGTAATTAGAGTCTCTGATTGAATGACTGTGTAGTTCCCTCAATCAAACTCTTTGTCCTATCAACAAGCAGTGTAGTCTTGTTCTTAGATGAAAATTGTCCTGACACTTGTAGCTGTCAGATGTCCTGTTGTTTGTCCTGTCACAATGTGTAACAGATTATTGTCTGTTTTGTTCTGCTCCGCACTCTTGAAATTAAATCATTGAGTTTGAGCAACTTCACCGCAAACCACCTGTCCCCAGCTCCTTGTTCAAACCTCCCATTTCATCAACTCTCCTTCTCGCTCAAAATATTAACACCTTCTCCTGTTTCTCATGTTGAAGAGACTGTGGCTCTGCCTGGTTCTGTTACTCTTGCTCTCCTCGAGATTGAGCTCATTACCAGTCTTTTCAGACTCATCTTTATTCTTCTTAAGCCCTCCCCTTTTTGTCCTCATCTTCCCTTGAAATATATGTTTGTGCCCCCCATATCTTGTGCCCTGTTGTCACATAAGAGACCCAGGCTCACAATTGGGGGCCTCATTGGGAAATATCTCACTAATAAAGACCTCTCCTCTTATCCTATTCAATCTGAAAAGAATCATAACTATTAAATTAAACTAATCAAAATAAGTTTTCCATAAGGCCTCCCTACTTCTCCCTTTTTATCAACAACAGCTAGAATTGCTGCCAAAATTTTCTTATCTTCCTCATTTTGAAGAACTACTCCTAGAACCTCTGCCAAAATTCTTTGGTCTTCTGATTCAGAACTAATCTGATTGAATATTTCTTCTCCTTTCACGCACTATCCTCCTTCCTAAATTAAAGAAGTGAAGACTTGTCAGCTGAAGACTTATTAGTCTTTTCATACCTGTTGTCATCTACCAATCAATTGAAAAAAAAGAGACTAGTTAAAACTTCTGATCCTATCTGTTTTTTCTTATAAACTTGCAGCCATGCCTTCCCATTTGAGGAATGGCAAGGACTTGTCTTTTGAACAACAAGAAGCTGCAAAAAGAGAATCCAAAAAGGCAGCCAAGAGAGCCCAGCAACGGCTTCAAAGAGCTACAGAGTAACAACAACCAGAAGGCGCAAAATTAGCTGCCAACCTTGATCACTCCAGTCGGGTTGATCTTGGAAGACTTTCCGAGCTAGTTAGCTCTTCTGACCTTGGTACAACCAAGCTCCACAACCCTTCCAGTCATAGGAGCGCCGCCGGGGGCTACCTGCCTGTTGGCTATACCTTTAGCCTGGCTGCACTTGAGCGACTACGCCGTGCGCGAGAGCAACAGTTAGATGCTGATGGGTCTCAAGGATATGGATCAGCTCTAGCTACCCCCAAGACCTCAGGATAGACCCAGCGGAGAAGCACTTGCAAGAGACGTCAGCGGCGTTGGAGCCCAACAGACCCACGCCGGTCCCTTGCCCAGGGGAGAGACAAGCTTTTGCCATCATGAGGAGAGGCTTCCCTCCTCCATTGATGGTCAGGTATACAACACCAACACCAAATCCCACTTGAGTCCCAAAGTACCAACACACCAGAGAGACGTCAATAGATCTTTCTTCCTACAATCAACTGACAATCAGGGATCGCGCAATGTCCCTGGCCACAGACTCGCTAGTTCAAGACAAGATAGTCTTTATCTTGAAAACCTACCTGGAACAATGGCCCCTGCTTGCCAACGCCAAGGGGGCCAACAATATGTTCCTTATGAGGATAGCTTTGAATCTAGCCATCTCCACGCTAGATACCATTGAGGGCCTGTTGAGCACTTGAAACATGTTGGAAGTGTCACACCACTGGCTAGCCAGAGACAAACTAGCCTGCCTGGACCTAGTTTTCCAGCAAACTATCTCACCCCCGAGAGAGCCATCAATTGCGAGGACCCTCTTGAGACTGGCGATAGCCAGTACAAGAAGAAACTTGTTTGAGTACCAGGAGCCTTTTGCTCCCCAAGGCTCTCCAGCGCATCCAGCGCCAACTCAGTACTACTCTCCTCCCATGCATATAGTGCCTGCACAGCTACACCAGCAACAGTTGTTGCCGCTGCCTCCGCCGTTGCTGTTGTCTCTCCCAGCGCCAATACAGATTGCTCCGCAGGGAGTCCCAAGGCAGATTGCTCAACTGCCA
>PGCI01000178.1:175000-190297 GCA_002873125.1 Puccinia coronata f. sp. avenae | reverse complement strand
AATCAAATGTATTCCTGTATATACTAACTTCAAAATGCAAGTGGAATTGATTATTAAGGACATATGCTGATTTCCTACAATTTCCTACTTTTAGGAAATCAAAAGTAGGGAATGTACTGTGTTATAAAAGCAAGGGGATACCCAAAACTACACATAATTGAGAAAGGATTTTTTTCATCTTGGAGAAGAATTTAGAGGTATATATTTACAGTGCACTGAACTAACCAATGTAAAAGTACTGCTTTTTTGTCAAAACCACAAAATACTCAATATACTTCAAATGAGTTCCTCCCAAGCCTCCACAATTTAAAATCAGTCTCATTGGATACAATTTTTTATGGCTTTCAAGGACATGTCAATAGCACATGTCATTTAATCACTCAAGACATTAATAACATTTGTCAAATGAGCAGAAAGTAACAATGAGTTCAAAAACAAGGAATAAATTGGTTGAGAGCCAAGCAGTTCACAAGATTCAACATGAGAATAGAAATAAATCATAAATCATGATAACATAATAAAAAAGAAGAAGTAGAAATAAAACAATCATGAGCAAAAAACAACTAGTAATGTTTATATTTATTTGGGGGGGCTAAAGCTTTGAGAGTATCTGTTAATTCAAAACATTTAGCATATTTGACCTGCCAATCCTTTGCCTCTTGTTCAGCTGCAATCTCCCAGTCAGCCTGAACAGAAGGAGCAGGAAAGAGAAGGGGATTTTTCAGCCGAACAGCAACAAAGTGCGCACCGCTAAAAGTAATGAAGATGGGGGGATTGTTGTTGGGGGGGCACATGGCAGGAAAAAATGTTTGGGAGTAGGATTGGGAAAAAAAGAAAACAGGACAGCTGAATGCATTGGCTATTGGGTCACCCATGCCCGGCATAGTCATCCAGTTCGGAATATTGCATTGCTTCTTGACATACGGGAAGTGAATTCTTCTTAAGATTGCATCAATATCTTCAAAAAAGACATTGACTTCATAGAACCTTCTTTTTTCCATGATGTGTTGACGAAGTTCTTCTCGGATGGCTGAAAAATCATTTTGGCCTTGACCAAGACAGTGCGCCACCACTCGAAAACCGCAATGACCGTCAGATTCAACATTGAAAGTTTGGTCAACATAGTCGGCTAGGATCCCTGGCAGTGCGTTCTTGTAGCTTGAGTCTGCCCACGCTTTGCAAAGTGGGATTCTGGGTGCTTGGGATTTTGGCTCTTCAACAGACGGTTTGGGGTTGGGCAATTTTTTTTTGGACGTTGGTGGCTCTATTGGGAGGCAGGCAGCAACAGCGACGGCACGGAGCTTCTTCTTGGGAGGTGCAGGGGGAGGGTTTGATCTAGCTGCGGCCTTTTGGATGGGTCTAGTTCTTGTGGCCGGTGCAGATTTGTTTTGTTTCTCCAGAGCTTCTTCCTGTTCTTTCTTCTTTTTTTCTTCCTCGTCTTTTTTCTTCAGTTTTTCCTCCCTTTCTTTTTTTCTTTTGATGCCCGCTGCAATATAAGCTTCCCTCTTCCTCTTCTTTTCCAGGTATTCAAACTGTGACGGGTCTCGAGTTGTGGATTTGGGCTTGTTGGTCGTGCTAGTTGTGGATTTCGCCTTTTGGGTGGCGCCAGTCGTGGGTTTTGGCTTGGTTGTTGTAGTTTTTGGCTTGTTTGTGGCGCCTTTGGGTCTTCCACGTCCTTGAGGCGCTTTCTTTGGTAGTTTTATGTCAACAGTGGTTGCAGATCCTTCAAGAAATCGAGTAATGACGTCCAGGTGAGTGTTTCTCTGGGCGGGGTTCATCTCCAGGAGATTGCTTTTGATATCTTTGATCCTTTGTTTGGCAGTAGCGTCAGGATGCCAAATTGCAACGTTGAGGGGCTGGATTTGGCATGGAATTATTATTTATGGTCAGTCTAATATCTATAGATGATTAGTTGGGGGGGCGCTGGATCCATGTTGCTGACGACTCCCATTTCGGATTTTCTTGCTGGCATCATTGTCAAGCCGACTTCTGCCGACTCTCAAAAAAATTCACACAAAACTAAATTAGTAATCGCGACTCCCGCCAACTCTTGAAAAAACAAACGTAACTCACAATTGGGATGCCGACTCCCATTTTTAATCTGTTGACGCTCGGGTGTGAACAACTGCCATATCATTTTTTGCGGGTGACACATTAGACTGCCGACTCCTGAAGACTCCCAAAAAAGGTTGGAAGAAATATAAATTAGCATGCCGACTCCCGTTTTAACAGTGTCAATGGCAAAGATGAATTGACTCACGTTTGGACGTTTATCGCTGACTTTATTCTCTTGCCGACTCCTGGCGACTCCCAAACAGAAAAACACAAAAAGAAGATTAGCCCAGCCGACTCCCATTAAAAGAGTGTGAGAGGAAAAAATGAATCGACTCCCGTTTTGAATTTTTTTGCCAACACTATTAGTTTGCCAACTGCTGGCGACTCCCAAAAAAAGTTTTTGGCAGTAGAAATAGCCAGCCGACTCCCAACGACTTCCAAACCATGAATTGTTCCGCGCCAAAATGGAGTGACAACTCCCAGCAACTCCCAAAAAAACCGACCATCCGGACCAGATTGGGGTGACAACTCCCAGCGCCCCCCGCAAAAAGAAAGCAAAAAAAAGAGAAACTTACTTTAATTTGCCATTGAGGATGAAATTCCTCTGGCTCCACATTCTCGCTGGCGTCAATCAATTGCCTAAGCCGGTGCTTGCAAGGAATACCGGTCCGCTTGAAGTGGCAATTGTTGCAAGTCGTGTTTTTGTCAAGAGAAGCCACAGAAACTAGGTTGTTCTGGGCCTTGCGGAGCGCGTAGTGGGTGATGCGGCCGTGACAATTGTGAAAGATTTTTCCTATACTGCGCAGAGTGTTGATTTTTTGCTGATGGTAGTGAGCTGAAATTTCATTGACTTGAGCTTCCAGGGCATTTGTTAGCATCTTGATGACAGAGTTGAAAGAGTGATTTGGCCCAAGAAGATGAGATTTGATGAAAGAATGGCTGGATTCAATTCGAGAAGTTGTTCTGTGATTGAAATGGGTGACAGATTTTGTCCACGCATTGGAGTATTTTTCAGCCACCGGGAGCCACGTAGATTCCATGTACTGCTGAAAATTGGCGCCAAACTGAGAAGAAAATTTTGAAAAACTAGAGTTGAAATCATCTGGAGAAGTTAACCGGATGAGTTTGTTCCATTGTTGAATCATCTCGTGTTTGGAACTCTTGTTTTTGATGTATTTTGCGCCATTTGTGACCAAGTTCTTCTCAATATGCCAAATGCATAGCATGTGGTAGGATTCAGGGAATATATTGGCGAGGGAATTGATCAGGGCTTGTTCACAATTGGTGAGAAATACTTCAGGAAGGGGAATATTGCTAGAAACAAAGACATTTTGAAGATTTTGAAGCGCCCAATTGTAATAGGGTTGAGTTTCTTTGGCTAGAAAGCAAAAAGCTAGACTGAACGTTTTATTTGCACCCGTCACGCCGGCAATGTGAAGGAGTGGCATTTTGTACTTATTTGTTTTATAGGTGCAATCGAGGAAAAGGACATAGTGGTACAACAAGAGCAGTTCGACCGAGCGAGAGTGGCAAAAAAATAAACCGGTGAGATCGCCATCATCATTAAATTTTGGAGTAGTTGTAAAATCGGATGCTTGGAGTGTCTTTTGCACGTGAACGATAGGGCTGATACCTTGGAGCAATTCTTGGGCAGCTTTCTTTCTGGCCGAGTAAATGGTGGTGATAGTGGCTAGAATGGTCTCTTCCGGGTGACTTTTCTTCAGCGCTTGAAGAATGACAGCGGGTCTCAATCCAGCATCTCCTAGTTTTTTCATTTCTTCAAAAAGGGAAGCGGTGAGTTGGCGGTTGGCGGTGTGGGCTGAGGGATTCAAAGAAGAGGCGTGGTTGTGAGCCGGATCAGTAACGGTGAACTTCCAGTGGTCCTTCTTCTTCTGGAAATACGCTGTTGCACAAAAAGGACAGTTGATCAATTGGGAAACCGTAGGCAGCCGAGTATTGCCTTTACGTCTGTTAGCAGCCGGCGTTCCTCCCCTAGTAAAAACAATGGAAATAAAGTGAGAAAAAATACAAAAAAAATGTGTCAGGAGTTTACTGTATATTATTTCAATGGAATAAATGAAAAATAGAGAGAAAATAAGAATCAAGAAAAGAACTTACCTGAAATCAAAACAAAGATGATTCCAAAAAAAAAAAATAAACAAGTCAGAGGCAGATAAAATAAAATATGGCAATGAGGAAATAATGCTTACCTATCACATTTGAAAGTTACACTTTTTGTACCCACAGTTCTCCTCCTCACAATTGCATAGCCATGTGCTTAATTGAGCAAATTCTTGAATGGAATCCTGGAGGTCGTCAATGCTTGAGTAGATACCATTTGGGGGAGCAGGAAGGTCCAGATTGGGTTGGTGGTCATCCAGATTGGGTTGGTGGTCTTCATTTGGAGCTGGAGTATTATTTTCTAAATTTAAATGATCATCTTTTTTTTCTATTTCTAAATTTTTAGCTATATTTTGAACTGCTTCAATATCATCTTTGTTTTTATTTTCATCTTGCTCATCTTCTTTGTCTTTCTTCTCAAGTAAATCTAAGCAGGTTTGAATTACCTTTTGGGTTCTAGCTTCTTCTTCAACGTCAGTTTGATTTTTATTTTGATCTACTACATTGGTATCTTTTTTTTTGGGAGTATCTTCTTTTTTATCTTTTCCATCTTTTTCATCTGTTTCATCTTTTTTTGAGGATTTTTCTATGTTTTTTAAGTTTTTATTGATTTCAGTATTTTTCTCTAAGTATTCTTGAACAGTCTCTTCAGGCTTCTTGTAAAAGGTTGGGTCTAGAAAAGGGGATGGGCATTCGTTGGGGCTGGACATCTTGAGATGATGGTGTGTGTTGAGGTGGGTTGGGGGTGGTTGATGGTGAGGTTGAGCGGTGAGTGAGTTGTTTGGAGTCGGTTGGGTTGGTTCTCGCTAGAAGTGAGGCCTGGTTTTTTTTTTGCGGCGGCGCATGGGAGTTGCGCTCTAAACTCTAACCGGGGTCGGGGTTGAGGCAGGACTCCCACGCGTAATGGTTTTGGGGGATCGACTTCCGCCTTCACGCGCAGATTTAGAGCAACGACTCCCGCTGGGGTCGCTCATTATTATGATCAAATATCTTGAGAAATTATCTTCCCGACTCCCATTTCCCAAAGGGAATTGGGAAAACGACTCCCTTTACGTCAACGGCTGGTCCACATACAGTCCAGTCGACGTTGACTCTATTTGGGAGTCGTTTGTCTAAAAAAAGGTAGTCGTTTTTCCAACCCCCTAAATGTTTGCGCCATTCAGGGTATATCTGTTGTAACAATGTGGCACTGGTACAAGAACAAAAGGCTCCTATATCTAATAGTGTCTTGACTGCTAAGTTTCTAAAAATAACTTTAGTGTAACTGGTTTTTCTTAGAGTGTAACACCTACCTTCCTCAGGTTTGTTGTTTAATAACTTAGCACCAGATATATGGCCAATATACATATTGTCTTCCCATTTCTGGGGTAAATTGGACTCACCATGGATAGCATTGATGCTGAATTCATTGCCAATATCAGCATTAATTACCAGAATAGCATTACAACTGGATTCAGAATCATCATCTGCTTGACCATAATGCGTATCAGAATATTCATGTTGGATGATATCAAATTTACTTTCTGAATCTGAATCAGGGCTTGCATGTACATTATTGATTTTTCTCCTAGGTTTAGTACATTCAGTACTTCTGTGGCCAGTTTCTCCACAGTTCCAACACGTAGGAGCTTTTTCTTTCTTGATAGGTTCAGCAGGTTTAGATTCTAATTTCCTGGGAAGTTCAGTTCTAGGAGTATAATCCTTTTTATCAGAAGGGCTATGCTTCTTATTGATTCCAGTCATTTTTACTACTTCTTCCATAACACCTATGAGAGTGGATAAGTCACAATCCATGTCATTGATCCTACATCTGACATTATGTTTGATTAAGTATTAAATCATTTATTTGTTCCTGATCTAGTTTAGGATAAATGCATTCAATTTCTTTTTCTGGTTCAGGCACAATTGATGAGGATTATGTTTAACAGGGTCAAAATAGTCATTTTCAAAGGCTCTGCGCATTTTATTTTCCCAGAGTCCAGTGCCAAATTGTTGTTTGATCAGTTCTTTCCAAGCTGGCCAAGATTGTTGTCCCATGGTAGCTTGTTTACTAATGAACCAGTCAAAGGCTACTCCTTCAAATAATCTGGGCAACCTTTTAAGGATAGCATCATCAGGAGCTCTGTTGAATATGTGATCAATATATTTAATGAAGTTAATATGGTCATAATCTCCCTCTCCTGAGAATTTGGTCCATTCTTTGATTGGAGGCAATAATTTATTTAGAAGGGAAGGATCTATGAAGTTGTTATTATTATTGTTATATATATTGTTACGTGAAGAATGAGCATGACTTCATTGACTCCCATTATTGTGGTTATTAGGGGAATTATTAGGAGGGTAATTGTTATTAGGAGGCATGGGTGGACTGTTATTATATTTGGTATAATTGGGTTGGTTATCATTGTTCTGTTGTTGATTGGTGTGAGGATAGTTGTTATTAATTCCTCCATTATTTTCAGGTATGGTTTCCATATAAGGGTTGTTATATTTGGGCGTAGTGTCATTAACAGGAATGGTTCTGGTAGGAATCTCTTTAATTAAGTCTGCTAATTCAAATTCCACGTCTAACAGATGTTTTAATAAGGGGATGTTGATTTTTACAAAGTGGCTTTTACAAGGTGCACACCTTGTAAAAGTGTATGCTATGTAAAATTACACATCACTATGGGTGATGTGTAATTTTACAAGGTGTTGGCCAAAATTTTCACCTTGTAAAATCCACCCTGTAAAATTCCATCTCAGCTTCAAATGGTTGAGATTCACAACCTATTTTTTTACAAAGTCATGCCTTGTAAAAAAAGGACCTTGTAAATTTTTACTTTCAGCCAAAAATGTGTAATTTTACAACCTGAAATTAACAAGTCCTTGTGAAAGGGAAAACATGACAATAGAGGGTGTCAAATATAGGCAAATCCACACTTATGTAATTGACTGGTTTTCAAAATCCACCATTTTTAAAACCTGTTGGTTGCTCATCAAGCACCATTTGGGATGCAGTAATGAAGAAAAAGATTTTTGGATAATTGACTGGTTTCTAACTGTGGATTTGGTATATTTGATACCCCCTAATGTAAAATTCAATGTCACACCCATTTATTTTAAAATTTACTCTGTGTTTTTTTACAAAGTAATTTTTTTTACTGAAGTGAAGTTGCTTTTTCATCTCAAAAAACATAATCCCAGTTTATTAAAGCCACACTTTTGGCAAAACTGAGTGCGTGGGTTTTGCCTCCACTATTCTCAATTTTGATTTATGCATTGCGTTAGCAAAATTTCAATTTTTAATTATTTAACTACATTGCATACGCAAACTTTGGAATTTGGATTGGGCCCTCCAATGTTTAAGCATTAGAGGGGGTCACCTGAGGTTACGCCCTCCGTGCACAAGCAACAGATTACGGGCGTCCCCTGGGGCATCTTTTGAATGAGAAGACCTGTCTGGTTTATGTAGAGCCTGGCACCTGGTCTATCGCAAAACGGAGGGAGCCACTGGTAAGTCTTTTGCGCACCCTTGTTGTTAGATACAGCTTTTTTTTGGCACTAACCCGGTTTAATCTTCCACTTAAGGTTACCATAGCTTTCAACCGCTGTGGTACTTCAATTCAAATTCTTTACGCCACCACCTCTAATGGTTTTGTTTGCCATGGCAGGAATCATCCAGTCCACAATTTCTCCACTCAGCCCTTCACGCATGCCACTGTCTGTCAGCGTCCCCGGACCCTGCTGCCCCGTAGAATGCTGTGCATTGCATTTGGCAACCTCATTGACTTGTAACTGAGCACCAGCTAATCAGCAGAGCTAGACTCCAGGCTCAAAGCTCTGTTGTCATTGCAACTTGGTCCAGTTTAGACCAAACCTCTATCCGTGTCAGTCGTATTAATTAATCACTCAACTGCAGACCTGTATTCCTCGCTCAATACTCCGGGCTAGCCTTTTTTTCGTGATTGGATGTTCCTCGCAGCTTGGCACCACCACGTCACTTCTTGCCGTGGCACCCCCAGGGCCGTTGCCATGCAATTGCCTTGCCTCCTTGCCTTGAAACAACATGAACGGGCAATCCACTTACATAGCTGGTCAGGCAAGCCCTTTATATAAAGCCTTCTACTTCACCCTTTATCCCATTACCAAGCCATCCCACCGTACACCCTTTTATCTTTCAACACACAGAGCCACTCCTACAGTTTCATTTTTACATCTTTTATCTTTTTCATTTTGCTTTCTTCCCCGCCTGCGCCTCATGTACACCTTTATCTTCACTTCGTTTCCTCCCAATAGTAATTGCCCTTTTTTTGACCTTGATTTACCACTTTAGCCTTGGACCACCCAGGCTTGAGGACAGATCAACTTACTCGTTGAATGGCCGAATGATTGCAATGGCTGACAGGACAGCCCCTGTTTTGACATACATAGATACATCTGTGGTACGCGTCCTCGATTCCAGCCTCGCACCACCAGATATGGTCAACAAGACCAACGTGACCGGCCTTGGTCATGTCTCTCACCGTGCCAAGATCATCTTGACGGAGCCGGAGCGTTCCTTGAGACTTGAGGTCACCGTCACTCACAATCATTGGGACCCAATTGTAAGCGCTGTACTTTCACACCACTAAGGTCCAATATGATTATTCATCACAACAATTCAGAACCAAATCCACAGGCGGTTCAGTGCAAAATATGTCGTGCCAGGGACCAAAAATCTTGTGAAGACTCACACGCTTTTCCAAATTGGGAGAGAAGTTCAAGTCGTTGGCTCGCTTGTCAACTTTGATCCTGATACCAACATGCCAATTGTTTTGGTGAGTTCCAGGGCATTGTTCAGTCACACGCACACATTATATTAATTGCATCTGCTTTCCTCCACAGGTTTCATCTGTCAGCGTCACCTGCGGGCACAAAACTGCCAGAAGCATGTTGGCAGGGGGGTCAGCAGCAACACCCAGTCCCAAAACGGGCTGGAACTTGTAAGCGCAATTCCCGCTTTGCACCGGCAGAAGCTGACTTCAATATCCACAGTGTGAAATTCAGCAACAAGACTGAAGCTAATAAACCAAAGGGTCCAACTTTGCCAAAGGCGTTTCAGACTGCTGAATCAAATCTAGCCTTGGCGTCCCGGATCACTAAGGGAAAAGTTAAGTTGGTTGAGCCAGAGTCGGACGACAATGGCTCATCAAGTGACAACAAGGACGACAAGCCTGAAGGGGCGGCAGTCCCAGTGGCTCCACTTCCAGTTAAGCAAGGGCGTCCTTGCAAGGACAACTTAGTGGCAGCTGCAAAGAAGATGAAGCAAATGTGACCCACGAAGACTTTCACTTCCGGCGGCGGCGGCAATGACCCTATCATGTCGGAAGCTCACGTTCTTTTTCATTCTGGTTACCCAATTGCCCCTCCATTTAATATGAATCCACCTTCATCGTCCACCGCTGTACAATGTTGCCCATACCCTTTTCCTGTCTGACTCAAATTTTGACTTCATGTAAATAGATTTAAATTTCATTGTAAATAGATTTACCCTTCATGCTTTTTCTCAATGTATAT
The DNA here is from genome assembly GCA_002873125.1 of Puccinia coronata f. sp. avenae. Lineage (NCBI taxonomy): Eukaryota > Fungi > Basidiomycota > Pucciniomycetes > Pucciniales > Pucciniaceae > Puccinia > Puccinia coronata. The sequence goes on along the minus strand of PGCI01000178.1, from coordinate 180,583 downwards.
TTTCAACTGACCATTTCATAATCACAGCACACCACAACCAAACCATGTACGTGGCTTGCCAGTGCCCCGGTGCCACTGGTGGGGTCGCCTGGAGGAGGTGTTTCAGGACAGGTTCATCCTCTCCAAAAAGCAGTAATAAGCATTCTGCTGACACCTGGTGCTACGGCGGCGGGGGAAATATTGTCAAGGACAGGCGGAGCCCCTCGCGCGGTCGAATTTCCAAGTATCACCAGCGTGGGTTGAGGTTCTGCCGCAGTGAGACCTAACCGCATCAAGCGCATGTGGGGAAGCTTCACTGTGAAATCACACCTAATTGAAGCCCGCTCAAGTTTGAGCACGCCACTCGCCCAAGGGTTTGCTACTCATCAAGTTGTCTGCTGGATTCTACTGTCAAAACCCCGGCCACCGGAATCTCAAATCTATCATTGTTCTCAGTTGTTTGATCCTCAGCCATTTGGGCTATTGAATTGATTGTTGATTTTGCCTTGATATTTATGTTGTATATTCAGTGGCATACTCACCAACAGCTCAAGCATCTGGCTTATCGCGCTCCTAGCACTTGTGCAACGAGTTCCGGCAATGTTTGAACCCACCGCTAGCTCATACCGGAGCTACGTTTGTATTGAATTCAAGCTTGAAGTCATCTCCAACCATTAACAGATCAAAACCTCCACCACCCAGCAAGCCGCCTCCTGTAAGCGACTTTGGAAAATATACAATAGGAGAACCTTGTTGTAGTTTCTTTGCCATGTCAGTAAGCAGTGAGAGGGGTGGTCAAAAGGCGCAAGTCAAGCGTAAGCAGTGAATCAATCCGGAGAGAAAGGAAAAAGCCTACCAACAATACCTGAAGAGGAATAAAACAAAGACTTGCCGGAACAGGTTGGCAAACAAGAGGTACTCCGAGCTCTTACATACCATCTCCAATCAAATGAACAACCATTCAGAACCCGGTCTAGAAGCCTCCGGTGACCCGGAGCCAAACTCAGCCCATGATGATACACTCAGCCCAAGCAACATGCCTGCTCCAATAGATTATACTCCTGTTGGTGTGTTTACCCCAGACCAGCCAGTCATTGAACAACCAACTGGAGGCTGCAACCACCAGTGCAACACAATAAATTACCTGGTCAAATTGTCATTACAAGAAGCTTGAGTTGTATCCTCACATGTTGGGCAAATCCCCAAATCATTGACCGACCCCCACCAAGCTTACCCGTGCCAAGGCTTTAGTGGACAAGTTTCAGTTCTTTGACAACGGAAAAGTTGTGCTAGTTGATAGGAAGGAGAAGTCAAAAATAATGGCAGTGATTGAGTTCACACCTTTTGAAGGGATAACCCCAACCAAGTGAGATGGAATCAACAAGTTAACGGCCTTCTTGAGCAAGGCAAAGGCGTTTGTCAACCCAGTGAAGGCTCAATCACAATCATGGGGCGGTACAATGTTTGCTGTTGGTTGGCAAAAATGCATGGAAGCATTTGAGTTGATTGGTCGTTATTGCAACAAGAAGGCCATACGGCAATCCCGTGACAATTACGACCACACAATGAAATCATCTTGCAATGCGTCAGATGTGCTTGGCCAAATGTTTGAACGGCTGGCTAACGTTGCCTTTGAGAGGAACAAAACCCTGATGGATGACAAACACATTCCCTGTTTTGCTTGCCTTGAATTTGACACCCCACTCAACAAATTTGATTGCGCTCCCAACCTCACATGGACCAAAAACCAATTTTTCAACCAGCCGCACAAGGACAGTAAGGATATATCTGATTTTGCATTGGCGGTCTTCATTCCCATTTCAAAGAGGACTGGCAAGCTTGCACACCCTGGTGAAAATTACAATGTCACTGGCGGAAGGTTTGTTTTCCCTGACCACAGATGTGGAATCTACTTTGCGGAGAAGGGTCTGGTAAAGATGGTGTGGCGTGCAAGGGAGTATTGCCATTGCACCCTGCCTTGCAGGGATTCTTGGGATCACACTCGTCTCGCGATGTCACTTCAGATTAACCAGAAAACCGCCACTACTTCCAAAAGCATTGAAGATGGATCAATTCACAAACGGCCAGCCAACAAGTTGAAAGATCCCAGGGATATGTTTGTGGGTGGCCACAACCATCTAATGGGTGATGCAAGTGATGTAAGTTGGTTCTGCTCTTTGGGGAATATCTCGGAGCTGATGCAAAAAGCTGTCAACAGAGCAATCTTGGCGACAGCAATTCCTCAAGCATCTCCAGTGAATGACCAGCTGCTATATAAGCATAAGCCAGATAAGACAATCTTTTAGTGGGCCATGGACAGATGATATGGCTTAATCATTGAAATGCTTTGGTTCCCATGAGGCGCAACTGGGCAAAGGTTTATGTGGATGATGAAGTTTTGTATACAGTGGAGTAGCTATGATTAACTTTGAATTTGAGGATATTTACAAACGTTTTGGCACTATTTTGCCTCGGCTTTTCTTTCTTTCTTTTCTTTCTTTTCCTTATTTTCTATCTTTTCTATCTTTTCTTTCTTTTTTTTCTTTTTTTTCTTTTTTTTTTTTTTTTTTTTTTTTTTTTTTTTTTTTCTTTTTTTTCTTTTTTTTCTTTTCTTTCTTTTCTTTCTTTCTTTTCTTTCTTTTCTTTCTTTTCTTTCTTTTCTTTCTTTTCTTTCTTTTATTTCTTTTATTTCTTTTCTTTCTTTTCTTTCTTTTCTTTCTTTTCTTTCTTTTCTGTCTTTTCTTTCTGTTTTTTCTTTTCAAACCACTGGGCTTTAATTGGAGATTACATTATTCACCAACAAAGCCTGCAGATTCTCACAAACCAAATTGGGATTCTTAGTCATAAGTAACACTCCCTGTGGTTGCGGTACCATGCAAAACATGGCAACCAAAGAGGAAGTTGGACTTTGATAAGTTTGCCCTAAGGTACTTGTGGCACAACTTGATTGTGTAAGTCTATCTGCATTAAGTAAAGGCTGATAGTGTTGGGGTTTCAGGCTTGGAGGTTAAGGGTAACTAAGAGGCTGATACTTGAACTGGGGAAGGGAGGGCAAGGGGAGCTCTCACTGCTCAGCATACATAGTGATTTTTCTGCAGGGTCAAATCCTTGGTTTTTTCCCCAAGGAAGTGTGGCTGGGCCTTGTATTCACAAAGACTTTTCAAGCCTGGGCTGTCTTGGCGTTAACTTGACTTAGTGTTGCCTACTAAGCCCCAAAACTTACAGCCTGAGATGGGGCACTTCATAAGGTACCCTCATCTTCACATAGTGCTCCCAGCTCAAAAAGACTAAGGCCCAGCTTTTTACACATGGCACAATGCAAAAACCACTTCAGCCTTCTGTATACAGCCTGCCGCAAGGTACTACAGTGGAATTAATTCAGCTTAGAAGTAGAGTTACAGCCCTGTTAAAGAAGTTTGTTTAGGCCTGCGCAACAGGCAAAGACTTATACTGAGACCATAAAGAGCAGAGACAAGGCTTTCCTAGTAATCCTGTCAAGGCCACACAAAGTTCCTTGACATTCAAGACTACAGAGCCAAGCCAACTCTCCCAAAATAATATTGCTATGCCCCAAATTGCCTAGCGCATCCTAAAATGGGATCTGGTAGCCTAGGCCTACAGCTGTTACCAGCTCAGCTTGCAGACTTACCTTCCAGCTCAGCTTTTGGGATGGACTGCCAGCTGATCTGGTAACAGCCCAGCATGCAGGCTGACCTGCCAGCTGGGCTGTCACCAGCTCAGCATGCAGCCTGAACAGGCATCTGAGCTTTTAACAGCTCATGGTTGAGGCTGACCAGCCAGATGAGCTGTCAAAAGCTCAGCATGAAGGCTTACTGATCATCTCAGAATGAAGGCTGACCTGCAAGCTGAGCTGTGACCAGCTCAGCAGGCAGGCTGACTTGCCAGCTAAGCTATGACCAGCTCAGCAGGCAGGCTGACCTGCCAGCTGAGCTGTGACCAGCTCAGCAGGCAGGCTGACCTACCAGCTGAGCTGTGACCAGCTCAGCAGGTAGGCTGACCTGCCAGCTGAGCTGTGACCAGCTCAGCAGGCAGGCTGACCTGCCAGCTGAGCTGTGACCAGCTCAGCAGGCAGGCTGACCTGCCAGCTGAGCTGTGACCAGCTCAGCAGGCAGGCTGACCTGCCAGCTGAGCTGTGACCAGCTCAGCAGGCAGGCTGACCTGCCAGCTGAGCTGTGACCAGCTCAGCAGGCAGGCTGACCTGCCAGCTGAGCTGTGACCAGCTCAGCAGGCAGGCTGACCTGCCAGCTGAGCTGTGACCAGCTCAGCAGGCAGGCTGACCTGCCAGCTGAGCTGTGACCAGCTCAGCAGGCAGGCTGACCTGCCAGCTGAGCTGTGACCAGCTCAGCAGGCAGGCTGACCTGCCAGCTAAGCTGTGACCAGCTCAGCAGGCAGGCTGACCTGCCAGCTGAGCTGTGACCAGCTCTGCAGGCAGGCTGACCTGCCAGCTCAGCTGTGACTAGCTCTGCAGGCAGGCTGACCTGCCAGCTGAGCTGCGACCAGCTCAGCAGGCAGGCTGACATGCCAGCTGAGCTGTGACCAGCTCAGCAGGCAGGCTGACATGCCAGCTGAGCTGTGACCAGCTCTGCAGGCAGGCTGACCTGCCAGCTGAGCTGTGACCAGCTCTGCAGGCAGGCTGACCTGCCAGCTGAGCTGTGACCAGCTCTGCAGGCAGGCTGACCTGCCAGCTGAGCTGTGACCAGCTCTGCAGGCAGGCTGACCTGCCAGCTGAGCTGTGACCAGCTCTGCAGGAAGGCTGACCTGCCAGCTGAGCTGTGACCAGCTTTGCAGGAAGGCTAACTTGCCAGCTGAGCTGTGACCAGCTCTGCAGGCAGGCTGACCTTCCAGCTGATCTGTGGCAGGCTGACCTGCAAGCTGAGCTGTGACCAGCTCCGCAGGCAGGCTGACTGCCATCTGAGCTGTTACCAGCTGATCCGGAAGGCTGACCTGCCAGCTGAGCTGTTACCAGCTCATCAGGAAGGCTGACCTGCCAGCTGAGCTGTTACCAGCTTATCAGGAAGGCTGACCTGCCAGCTGAGCTGTTACCAGCTCATCAGGCAGGCTGACCTGCCAGCTGAGCTGTGACAAGCTCAGCAGGCAGGCTGACCTGCCAGCTGAGCTGTGACCAGCTCTGCAGGAAGGCTGACCTGCCAGTTGAGCTGTGACCAGCTCTGCCGGAAGGCTAACTTGCCAGCTGAGCTGTGACCAGCTCTGCAGGCAGGCTGACCTTCCAGCTGATCTGTGGCAGGCTGACCTGGAAGCTGAGCTGGACCAGCTCAGCAGGCAGGCTGACTGCCATCTGAGCTGTTACCAGCTCATCAGGAAGGCTGACCTGACAGCTGAGCTGTGACCAGATCAGCAGGCAGGCTGACCTGCCAGCTGAGCTGTGACCAGCTCAGCAGGCAGGCTGACCTGCCAGCTGAGCAATGACCAGCTCAGCAGGCAGGCTGACCTTCCAGCTGAGCTGTGACCAGCTCAGCAGGCAGGCTGACCTGCCAGCTGAGCTGTGACCAGCTCAGCAGGCAGGCTGACCTGCCAGCTGAGCTGTGACCAGCTCAGCAGGCAGGCTGACCTGCCAGCTGAGCT
>PGCI01000178.1:0-170000 GCA_002873125.1 Puccinia coronata f. sp. avenae | reverse complement strand
CCATGCGCCTGTTGTGAGTAACTTCACAATCTATGACACTTACCCCGTTTGATGTAGACCTTCACACTTGCCAACAACGTAGAGTTACCTTTGCGCATAATCTTGAATAAGAATCTTTTGGAAAGCTGGAAAGACGTGGTATTAGTGTTTACCTCTAATTCAACAAAACCCCGACCCCAAAAAAGTCGTCTTGCCCCCGAATACACCTGAGGCGGAGGCTGGAGCTCACGGTGATATCACCTTGCGAACTCCAACCTGGGGCAAGACGCATACCTCCGCAGGCCGCCATTTATAGTTTTTCTTTCTTTTGTTCAATCACCTTGCACCGAGTCCCTCTGTCTCCCTCTGTATGACCTCTACTTGACAAATTTGTCAAACAAAAACTTTAAGCTGTTTTCTCCCTTTGACCTTTGTTTGACAAAGTTATTGAACAAAGCTCTTAAGCTCGTTCCTTCCTTTTCAATATTCTATATACCTATGGAAATTTTAACTGTACCCGCATTTGGGAGTAGCTTTTTGACAGAGGCTTTTTCATGACAGCATTTAATTTGAGCACTCGGCCATTTGCGTTACGATGTTAGAGCTGGTAATTTGGCAAACAATCAGGTGACCTTGCGCAAATTTACCGCTGACCACTGGTCACAGCTGCATTGTGTTCAACTACGGCCAGGGTAAACTTGATGCCTTGAAGTTGAAAAATTTATCAACATTAACAACAACGCAGAGTAACAGATGCAGCAGTTGTACCTTTGACGGGCCCGGAAATAGGTACTTCCATTCGTCAGGACCAAAAAAAAGTTATTCCCTGTTCTTTTTGCAAGGTCAAAGACGCATGAGGCAATTACGACGGATTGCACTACTCTTTGTGAGAAGTGAGATTGAACATGCCTCATGTCTTTGGGGTCTCACGTTGTTAGAATCCTTTTCTTGCGCCAGGGGAGGCGGGCGAGTTGACTCATCTGTGATAAACGGAAACATGTGGTGAAGGACTATTATTGACAGCTCAGTTGCCAAATGCAGCTGATTCTGTAGGCAAGGGGTGGACTTTTGCCTTAACAATAGCCGCAAATTCCCCCTTGGGATGATAATACAACGCGGCTTACTGATTTTCACTTGGAAGTATCCGGTTTTGGCACCTAATGCCTTTGGTTTAGGATACTTCGATCCTCAATGATGATGTTTTGATCTGTTCACCATTTTCCAGAACCGGGCTTGAGGGTGAAAAAACTCTGATCAATAAGCAGGGCGCAACAGGCGGCGCAGCCGCCACTAAACGCTAGTTACTTTAAACTAAAGCTTTTTAGTTGCAAGTAGATTTGGAAAAATTACCTTTAGGCAAAACACAAGTCACATTCCGATTTAGAGAAAACCACGAGCTCTCATTGTCTCCTGACCGGATAAACTCAAAAATAAACTTACCATTGGTTCAACATCTCATCTCCCATTGGGGTGACGCCAAAGCAGCACACGTAAATTCATACAGTGGTTTGCAAACCCTTATACTAGGTATAAACAGGCGCACAAATTTTATAATTATCTCAGCAAGCTTAGGTCATGTCAAACTTACTGTCCTGCAAGAATCACTTGCTCACCATTACTTGCATTATTGCACGCATGTTAGCTCAGGAGACAATGGTTAACAAGAGGTGTAAAGTTGTGGTGTTGGAGGCTGAGAACACAGAAGCAAAAATACTCTCAAGTGTCAATTGGACGGTTCCGCATACTTTGAAGGCATGTAACATCAAATGCATCTCATGCGGGGCGTATCACTGGTTCAACAAAGCTACGGAAGACAAAAAGGTCAAAACCAAGAAATCATTCTTGCAGTGTTGTCAAAAGAACAAAGTAACCTTGCCATTGTTTCATGAGTTGGCTTGGGTGTATCCAAAGTACCTTATGGAATTACTTACAGGGTCAACAGAAGGCAAGTTTTACTCTGGTATTGTATCACAAACGTGGAGTGATTAATCTACATTTCTGTGACAGACTCAAAGAACTTCCAGACGTTAACAAGAATGTACAATAACTCAATTAGCTTTACTTCCCTTGGGGCAAACGTCAACAAGTCATTCCAAGGCCCAAAAGGAGTCAACTTTTTCAGAATTGCAGGCGCGCTCACACACCTGGTATCAAGCATTGAAACCGCAAATCCAGCCAATCCAGGATTTTTGCAAATTTATGTGGTTGGCTTGGGGGGAACTGATGAAGCAAAGCATAGGATCCAAAAGGCTCAAGGCGCTGGTGGTAATTCCGGCCGGGCGTCGAAGATGTCACTCTCTGTTGGAAAGCAATTGATGAAGATTATGTATAAGTATAATCCTTACGCAAGAGTTTACAAGCTTGCAAAGCAAGTTCTCAAAGATGCTGGTGCATACACATTAGCACTTCAAGGAGTTGCAAAGCCGGGCTGCAATCCAAAAAGGTAAAACGAGCCGACGCTGGATGAAGTGGACAGTGACAAATTGGCTGACCGTCAAATCACGCTTCACTGAACAAAGAGCATGAAAGGAGACTTGAAACTCATCTCAGATAGCCAATCAAGTTACTTTCCCTTGAGGTATCCTGTCAGCCCCCAAGATATTACCTAATAAGATGTGATACTTGGGTCTGCAAGTTTGAATAATGTTAACCTTATATTTTGTATTCTTACACTCATTCTACAACTTGTCTTTAGTCTAATGGTTAAGAACCAGTCTCACCCAAAATCTGGAGCAAGAGAACTTGGCTCAAACCTTACCATAGTTATAAATGTAAGATACCCTTTCCTGTCTATTTTTATAACCTCATATTCAATTATGGCAAATCTTTGGAAAATCCATTTTCATAAATATGTTTTATGGATTAAGAAGTCTTTATTTTGATAGTTTTTCATTGGAAAATCCTGGAAGTTCCAAGATTTACTAGTATAACTTTACTGTTCTATTACATACTTGATATTCTATAAAGAACAATAAAACTATACAATAATTATAGAGTTTTTCAGCTTCATTATGAAAACCTCCACTTTTAGGCGCCCTCATGTGCTGAATAAACCTGAGGAAGATAGTTTGTGATTCACTAAACTCTTTTTAGAGTTAAATCACTCTCTATATTCACATTTTCTCTGTATTTGCCTTATACCCTAGGATTAAAATACTTGTGATAATGTTTTGAGGCTTTGACCACGAAATGCTCCCTCTTAACTTGGTGAGCTTGGTGCAAAACACCCCCATTTCAAGTCTGTAGTGAAATACTTAGAATAAAATTCTATGTTTATTTCACACTTATGGCCCAATTTGGCAATAATAGATTAAAATGGCATCATCTTTCACAAATATGATGTCATAACTTGTTTTCTCACGCCCAAAGAGACATTTCTGGCGTAAGGAAATGCCACTTAGTGCCTGGTACCTCTATTCCCACTACTTGTACACTTGTAGTAGGAAAAAAGGTATTTAAGGAGGTGTTTCTCATTCATTTTGAAAAACACCTTCCCCCCAGCTTTTAAAATACATAGATAAATCATTATAAGATACAAAGGCGTCCACCTTCTCTAGTAAGTATTAGAGGACTGGCCTTATTTCTTTATCATATCTATAATCCACTTAAAAACTCCTCCCTAGCCAAAATAACACTTTTAAAGTATTATTTGGTTGGAAGAACTGTGTTTAAATCTAGTTGGCCCTTCTTATTGCTTATTTTAAGCATCATAAGAGGTTTTGGCAGCAGGGTAGTAACCTGTTTATTCATATTCTGAATAACAAGTACCTGTGCTGTTTTTGAATTGTCTTTAAATATTATATTTATAATATTTAAAGATCCACTTTTTCTTCATTATTCCTATCTGTACACGCCACTTTCGTGGAATAGAGTACAGATAGTTGACATATCCAATTTTTTTTCCTTACGGCGCCCAGCAGTGGGATAATTTGTACGAATCATGGACGAGTCAAGGTGAGTTTAATTCTCTCTCGAGGCTTGAATGTTGTCACATGGATGAGTGCTCTAACAGAGTAATGTGAATGTTTGCTTTCATTGTGGTCAAAGTTGCTGGATGGCGCGTCTGCTCCCTTGAGTGGTACGCTTACCTGCTGCTCAAGCGCAACAAGTTTAGTCCTATCGATCCTTGCCGGTTGTTTGCTTCTCCCAGAGTTTGTTGTTGACGCGTGGGTGGTTGTCAAAAGGGCACACCTTCAATTCATCAGGTTAAACCAAACAAAAATGAAGGCGCAGCAATATAAACAGTTGGTTGATTTGATCAAAAACAAAGTCCCAAGCTCTGCGTGGTGAGTAATCCTCCCTTTGACGTTTATTGGCGGTCCGAGGGCGATAAGCCAACTCTACCAGGATTCAATGGCCATCTGCAAGAAGTACGGACCACCGTTGTTGTTCCTCACAATGACGGCTAATCCAAACTGGCTGGAGATATTAGCAGAGATTCCTGCTGGCGACGCGGCTTACAACCATCCGACAGTAACTGCACGTATATTTTACCTGAAGGTCCAGCACCTCATATTTCAGTTGACAAAGATGAGGCGTCTAGGAACGGTGATTGTGTATGTTTACACCATCGAGTTCCAAAAGCGGAGACTCCCTCATGTTCATATGATGTTAACGCTCAACAAAAAGGATCGACCAACTACACCTGAAAAAATTGACTTGCTTGTGTGCGCAGAGATACCGGACCCGTCTGACTCACCAAGATTGCATGCCACCATTAGCAACTTCAACCTGCACAGTCCGTGTCAAAATCATCTGTGTTGGAAGAACGGAATGTGTAAATCTGGTTTTCCAAAGCCGTTCACTCCAAGGACCGTATTAGTTGATGGCTTGTATCCTGCGTACAGAAGACGGGGGAACAAGCGGGAAATTAAGAAATTCACTACCACCTTCACCAACACCAATGTGGTGCCCTACAACAAGTTTCTGACCCTACTATTTGACTGTCACATCAATGTTGAAATTCCAGTTAACTAAACAGCAATTAAATATCTCTACAAGTATATAACCAAGGGCCATGATAGAACTTACATGAAGATTTAAGGTTGTGAAGAGACCAAGGCCTACGTTGACGCCCGCTACGTAAGCTCTCCTGAGGGTGAGCAATTTACAGAGTATTTGTTGTGGGAAAAATGCTGATTCAAGATAAAACCGCAGCTGCTTGGCGGTTGTTCAAGTTTCCCCTCTCAGGTTGGTTTCCAGCTGTTACACGGCTTGCGCTGCATGAAGAAGACAAGCAGATGATATACTTCAATACAGATGAAAGCGCAGTAGGTCAAATTGATTCCGGTCAGGCGGAAAAGTCTTTGCTCACTGGTTTTTGCAAACTCAACAAGGAAAATGCAATGGGGGTTGATGGGAAGGCGGCGTGAGAACTAGCATACAAGGAACTTCCTACTCATTGCTGGTGGAACAAGGGAAAAAAGGAATGGTGCCTGCGGAAGTCAAAAGACAAAGCCGTCGGGAGAATATTTTCTGTATCTTACCTGTCGGGCGAGAGGTTCTACCTAAGGATTCTGCTGTTGCACAGAAGAAACATGCAATCATTTGACAAGTTGAAACTTGTGAGCAACACTCTACACAAAACTTACCAGGAGGCGTGCAACAATTTGGGATTACTCGTAAACAACTACCTGTAAAATGAAACGTTAAAGGAAGCTTTGATAACAAGGCCTGGCTTTCACATATGCCAACTATTTGCAATGATGTGTGTGCATATGCCACCATCAAACCCAAAGACCCTCTTTAACACCCATTACAAGGCCTTTACCGATGACGTCCCACAGGTGAATATGCATGACAGTTATGGCCAAATGTTCAGCCTAGAAGAGCGGAGAATCCTTGGTCTCTTCAGGCTAAGGTCAATTCTGCTTGATTTAAATAGTGACCTGCTACGCTGCGGTATAACATTGACGGAAGAGGAAGAGCTGATTTTGTTGGATACGGCGGTGGACGATGCAATTCCGGAGGACCTGCAAAAGATTTTGGCACGGCTCAAAGCTTCAAAAGCAATGTTTACCAAATCGCAAAATGCAATTTTCAAAGAGATTACGCGGTCAGTTGTTGGGAACAAGGGGAAAATGGTATACATTGATGGGCCCGGAGGAAGTGGAAAAACCTTCATGCTCAACGCCCTCATTGACTTTGCCTACCATAACAATACCCCACAGCTTGTCGTTGCTTCTTCCGGTGTTGCGTCACTTCTCCTGAAGGGCAGGAGGACAGCACATTCAACCTTCAAGATCCTGATACCGTGTGATGCTGGTTTGCATTGCTCAATTGATCCATCTGGCAAAGACAATGCGTGAGGCGCCTTTTGTGATATGGGGCAAGGTTGTCACTGTCCATATGAATGCCATCAATGCTGTTGATACAACTCTCAGGGAGCTGTGTGGATGCCAGGCCCCATTCCGGGGCAAGGTTGTTGTATTTGCAGGTGATTTCAGACAAACGCTACCGGTCGTTAAATTTGACAAATATCCTGCTTCTCAACACGCAACAATCAAGTCATCAGGCATCTGGTCAGAGGTGAAATTACAAGCTTTAACACAAAACATGCGCTTGGCCACATCACATGAGAGTAAAGAGGGCCAAAAAAAACATAAAGTTTGCAAGGTCCCTTCTTGCTCTTGGTGAAGGAAAAGGCCAAGAAGAGGACTTTGGGTTGACGAATCTAAGAAGTGTAAATATCAGGTCAACAAGCTCACCGGCAAAAAGTGAAGCGCTACTTATAGATTTTGTGTATGGCAATTTGGTTGCACAGGCTGGAAAGTTGATGGACAAACTTGGCAACTATCTCTTTGAGCAAGCAATCTTGGCGCCGTTGAACAAAGACGTGAGAGTCATGAATGGGCTCGTAACAGCAAAGTTGCCGGGCATTGGAGTTGTCTCAAAATTGATTGATCTGCCGGATCCGGAGGGCTATGATAGTATTCCAGAGGAATGCTTGAACAAAATTTCAGTCACGTCGCTGCCGGAGCATTTGATTACGCTCAAGATTGGCATGCCGGTTGTCATAACAAGAAATCTCTATCCAGCAAAGGGTGTCTGCAACGGTTTGCGCATGATTGTAGTCAAAATTGGGACCGGCCATATTGTTGGACGTTTGCTTTCTGGTCAAGTTAAGGGTCAGGAAGTCATGATACCTAAAATAAAGCTTCATCACAAAGGAAGCATGACCTCAGTGCTAAGCTTCAACCGCTATCAATTTCCGCTCATTCCTGCATATGCTATGTCAATTAACAAGAGCCAAGGTCAGACTTTGGCCCGCGTGGGGGTCTTCCTGGAGACTGATGTTTTTGCGCACGGCCAGTTGTAATATGTGGCATGTTCCCAAGTGACTGACTGCAGGAATCTCTTGGTTGTCAAGCCAGACACAAAGCCGGCTTTGATAAATGTTGTCCACTATTTCATTTTTGAAAATTGATGGTGAAATTGGTTGTTATGTATATAATGTGTATCTGATATGATGTAATTTGTTATCCACAATCCTGAAGTTGACTGGTGAGCCAACTGTGAAAACCAAAGAATATGTTCGCGCGGCATTTTGCCGGGCAAGGTCACGCTGCCATCAAACTCCCGTAGCAGTAACCACAATCCCGGTTGCTACTGTAACACTAGATCTGGGTGTTTGATAATGCAAAACAATTGACTTTGCGGGTGTTCTCCGGTCACTGTTTGAGGGGAAAGGAGTGTGACATCTGCAACAGCCAAACCAATGGGTCCAGCTAAGGGGAAGCCCCTCCCTTGTTTGCTCCCCTGACATAGAAGAGGTTTGGCGAGTGTTGCCGGATGACATCCTCAGAGGCGAGATTCCAATGATGTTACTTTATATAAGGCATATTTCAATGTGTTACTTATTGATGAATGTGAGATGGCCTGAGCACAAACTATCAGAAGTGTCACCGATGAAGGAGCGGGACCATTTTAAGATTGTCTTCCCTTCTAGCGGCTTTATGCCTCAATGCAATAGTTACCGAGCTAGCTTGAAATGGGCAGTTTAGCACTACAGATTGCCTGTGGCTAAGCATCTTGTGTGCATTGGTGTAAATGACGTGGAGTGGAGCATCTATTTACACTGAGTTATTAATACACGGTTGAATAAATATACATGCAGAAAGACAACGGTCAGGCCAACAAAAAAATAAGGACAAATTTTCCGTGGAGGGTGGTTGGCCTAGGACAAAATGTGAGCGCACCGTGTCAACAGACTGTTTGATCATGGCAGCCTGATTGCTTTTATTGATATTAAAAGTGTAATTCAAACCTGCGGGGTTAAAGGATGCGGCTGGGCCTACGGAGAAGTCGTGGGCATGCGCCTTGATTGGTTGCAATGGCGGTTAAAACCATTTACAAGCATTTCTGGATGGTTTTCTATGTGATAAACGTGAAGCCAATCCTCCCCTCTCATTTGAACTAAGATTGTGCTTACCTCCTACAGTCATTAACTTCTACCTGGACGTTTCAAGGTTGCCGGCGGAATAAGAAGTTGCTGTCAATCTCGCAATGGAGGTAGAAGGACCTAGTCGCCCACGCAATTTCTGTCGTTACATCGGAGAGTGGCCCCACTAGCTTGGGTGAGATCAAAGCTTCTACATGATTGACCTGGAACGTTCCACTGATGCTTGGTGCAATAGAGTGTATTTTTCAACACGCTTGACGGAACAGTCTTAAGGCAAATAGCATGCGGCGTGATTGCGTACAACAGACCCGTCAACGGCCCCAACAGAGTGCGAATAAGTGTCTTCACTTTGTCGGCCAAGCCGGAGGTTGTCCAAGTGCTGGCGGTCTGCCATGCACAAGGGTCTATTGAGCTGATGGACAACGGGTTGACTGTTGCCTTCATGCTCAGGGAAGATGGCTACATCCCCATAAACTTCAACCATCTGCAGTTCCAGCACAACCCAATGATGATCTTGAAGCACGAAACATTGATTCATTTCGGCAACAACTTTGACGGTTTGCAAGGAGAGCTGCCTGCAAACACTTGCCCCCATTTGCTGGCGGTGGAGGGCCAAAGACGCATAAGCCAGAACTCCAATCGCAGCAAAGCGTAGCTGAAGGTTGCAATTTGCATGTGAGCTGCAGCTTGAGGTTGTCTGTATAATTCCTGCGGGCGTTGTTGGAACATGTTGTCAGGCAGATTTCATAGCCGGCCAACGTTTGTTTGTGCGGGGGAGGCTGTCAGGTTTGCCTGTTGGAGAAGGCAGAGTTGGTATCCACGTGAGTAAAGGTTGAGTACAACTAAGGGGCTAGCGCTAATGCCACACTCACTACAAACATAATGTACTTTACATGCATGTATATTGGTTAACATGCATGATATAGCGGTTCCCCATATAGCAGTTGCGTTTTTTTTTTTTTTCATTTTATGTAAAAAAATTTATGATGTTTAGAATCATTTGAAATGATAATTATGCATTTATATGATGTATTAGTGCCAAAACATCCATTTTACAAATTTGCATTTTTGCAGTAGTTGGGTTTGTCCCCTTGATAAAACCATCATGTTGCACCAAAAAAAAAACTTCATATGCCCAAAATGATGAGAATTTCATCAGGAATCTCCTCCAATACTCAAAAATATTTTTTGACAAGTGTAAATATGAGAAATGTGGAGAAATCCACCAGAAAAAGGCATTTTTGTACTATTTTGGCTTGTTTTGAATGATAAAACCATCTCAACATATCCAAAAAAACTTTATCTATGCATAATCACATTCAATGTGTGGGGAATTCTATCCTAGACTTGTATTTTTAGTTCCAAGAGTGTCAGTATGAATATCATGTGAAAACAATGTAAAATTGCCCCTTTTTGAAGATTTTCTTGCATGATATTCATACTTAGACTGTTGGAACTAAGAATCCAAGTCTATGATAGAATTCCCCACACATTCAAGTTGATTTTGGATATATTAATTTCCTTTTTTGGATATGTTGAGATGGTTTTATTGTTTAAAACAAGTCAAAGTAGGACAAAAATGAGTTTTTTTGGTGGATTTCTCCATATTTTTCATGCTTACAACACTGTTGAGAAAAAAAATTGAGTGTGTGAGAAGTTTCCTGATCAAATTCTATTCATATTGAGCATGTGAGTTTTTTTCCCATGTGTAATGATGATTTTCTTGAGAAAACACTGCAAAAAAGGCCAATTTGTGAAATTTGGACTTGAGATGTCCAATAAATAAAGTTGAAGCAAGTGGCAATACCAAGCCAATATTTTCATTATGAAACTCAATTCAAAGTGACCAATTGTGCATATGTAAATTTTTCCACCATGAGCAAGGATGATTTTTTCTTGAAAAAACACTATGAATTGCCCATTTGTGAGACTTGGACTTTGATGCCTAATACATGCAGGTCAAACAAACCAAGCTACCACACCAATATATGCAGAATGAAGCTTAGCATGATTCAAATTAATCATTTAAGCATATGTAATTTTTTTCACTATGTGCAAGGGTGATTTTGTTCAATTCTGAATCTGTCTGAACCAACATTTTCCTATCTTGGTATTTTCTTCTTCTTTCTTCTTCTTCTCTTGTCTTGGTGTTTTCCTCTTCCTCTCTTGTCTTGGTGTTTTCTTCTTCCTCACAAATTTCTCTGTGGCACTGTGCCACTGATGTACTCTTGCAGTTGTCTCTCTTGCAGATTAAAGAATCAATCAGATATGTCTTGTTCTCAAATAGCCTCTCTCAACTCCTTTTTTTTCTTTTTCTTCAAATTCCTATGTTTTGTTTGCTGCTTGTTTCTTAGCAATGACTTGTTCAATGTGGGGTTCATCCAGAATCACCCTCTTTCTAACAATTATTTTTTGGTTCAATCTCTTCACCTTTGTACTTTGGAATTCAGTTTCTTCAAGTTATGGGGACAAAACCATTCAAAACTATCACTAAGGGAGAAATCAAATTCATGTTGAAACAGCACACTGTGGTAGCAAGAATTGAGGTACTGACAAAATTTTATATAACTAGTCACCAAGGTCAAGTTAAGGGTCATGATTTTTTTATCTCCACTCATCTCCACTTATCTTTGTTTATTCTGAATTGTATTTATTTGTCATGACGTGTGTTAGAAACAAAATAATGTGGGACATTGTATAAAATTTCCAAAAGAAAAGAAAAAGTGAAATGACAGTCAGGAGGCTCAAACATTTCTCAATTATCATACAGAATTGAAGAAGTGAAGATGTTGCCATCAGTGCTTGTGACGTCAATGCAAGTTTTCTTGATTGCAATTACAGCTTGAAGAGTTAGCATAAGGAATGACTAAGACAGAAATGATTTTTCCATGGATTGAATAGAACTCAAAAGGTTGGTGACGTATAGCTTCATAATATTCTGTTTTCACAATGAGAAGCTGTCAGGAAAGAGCTAGGTGCGCTGCCGCATAAGATGTATACTCTCAAGGCTTACCTGGGCTATTCTGCGTTTCTTGATTTTCCTTTTGTCATGGACTTGGAAAGAGCATTTTCCAGCTCACCTGGGTTGAACTCGGAGCTGCCATCCTCTCTGCCTATACCTTGGGAAAAGGTGAGGCGTTTGGATTGAATTACTTCCTTCTCTTTCAGGATGTTTTGATGCCTTGGACGCTTGGGTTTGTCAGTGGTGGAGTTTGGTGACTTGACTGCAGCAACAAACACAACTTCAGGATAGTATCCAAACTCAAGATTATACATGGGAAAAATTAATTTCAAATTGTCTTACGGATGTGGGTGGAGCTTGTTGCAACAGATTGAGATTCATTTGGTTGCATTGCTCTGGCGGGAGATGCAGCGCCACTGGTCTTGGGCTCTGATTTGGATGAAACATAAGCGACTATTTGTTCTTTCTTGTTGAGTGGTTGGGTGGTACTCTCGGTCTTGGGTTTTGATGCAGGGTGAGCAAATATTTTGTCTTGGCTGTTGGGGACAATGTATTCCTTGTTGGCATTTGTTTTGATTTTTGAGCTATCTGCATCAGGAGCAAATTCTCCCAAGGTATTGTTTATTTTTCCGGCAGCAACCGGATTGTCATGGGAGAGGGCCTCAGGAATAGGACTAACTCCCTGTGGATGCTCGCCAGATAAGTCTGCAGTTTTCCCTTTACCACTAAGTCGTGCATGGTTTTCAGTGGGTGTCTGGGATGTTGATTTGGCAGAAGGACTGGCAATTCCTTCAGGGTTGCAGCCAAACACAACAATCGTGTCTTTTCCTTGGGCTAAAAGATGATCATTTGATGAAGTGTCAGTTGTAGTTGTTGGTGCACAGACGTCAATCAAAAGAACTGGCCTTGGTTTTTTGTTGGGACATTGGTGGGTTTATTGAAATCAAAACCAGTCAAACCAAAGCGTGCGGGGGCGTTGGATGATTCAGCCTGTGAATCTAAATAACGCAGTCCAAAACAATCAATTAGTATTCACGTTCCCTCTAGTACAAAGCGGAATTTGGCCACACTCACCGTTGGAAGTGACAGTTGCTTTTCCGGTCACTTCAGCAGCCGAAGGCCTGGGGAACCTGGCTTCCCCATATGGGTGAACCCGGCGCAAAATGCTGACAACTGGCCTCTCACCGGATGGGATGAGAGTCATAAACTTTGGAGAAGGGCTTGAGCTTGCATGCACGGTGGAGTCGCCAAGCTGCAAGCCAGCAAAGCTGAGGGAAGACGAGCGCGGCTGTTCTTCACTTTCAGATTGTGACGGGGTTGCAATTGAAATCAAAGGTACTGCTGACATGAAGGGCTTTGTGTCCAGGACAGCGGTGCTGTCGATTTTGACTGGTAAGGAAGAGGGAAGGGAAGAGGGTGGCGTTGAATGGCATAAGAATTGGAGGGTATCACAATGCATTGTGATCATTGCGTTGAGAAGAGTTCACATGCATTTATCTTCTGGAACATTCTCTTCTGCTTTGCTAGTCATGTTGTTGGCAAGTGTCTCCTTGCCTGTTGTTTCAGAAGTAAATTAGAATTAGAAATTAATTTCAGCAAATTGTCAGCAAAGATGGTGATTGACCTACCATTCTGGTCTTTTGCTGCACATTGATTGGGCTCTGGGGCTTGAGGCAAAGGCTCAGCCAATGGGAGCCATGATAGAGGTTGTCTAATTGCTTGAGGTGCTTCGACTTCAAGCGCAAACTGAAAGGGTCAACTTTGGCGTCAGTCACAGGAATCCAAGAATTTCTGGCACCACTGGGTAACAATCAATGAATGATTTGTCCTTGTTCATGCTCCATGCAAGCGTAAGCGGCAAGAAAAGGATCACAACTGTTTTTGGTGGCACAACTCTTGACAGGGAAAGATGTGTCAGGGATGAGGGAAGTTGGTAGATTGCTGGAAGGAGAGTGCTTTGTTGGATTGTTACTACAGTTCCCAGCATCTGATCCCTTGGTGACCAGCATTTCTGCTGGGTAAGAATAGTACTTAGAATCAGAATCATGTGCGACACTTGTATAGATAGGAAGAAGATACAGCAGATGGCAAGCTTACAAGTATTTATGGGTGGTTTAGCATTTTGATTTTTCTTTGCAACTGTGTGTTGGGCGGTGTTCAAATGATTGTTGCTAGGTCAATGATGAATAGGGTTGTGGAGGTTTGGAGTCGCTGAAATGTGTTGGGTATTTTTGACATTGAGTTGCGCATGGGTGTTGGGACAAATTGATGAGCCAGAACCGCCAGCTGGATGTTGAGCATTGTGATGCAGTGTGCTTGACAATGATGAGTGGATTGGGGGGATGTAATTTCTGTGGGGGGGGGGGGGGATGGAGGCTTGATTCTGTTGTTGTCCAGTCTGTTCAAAATTGAATTGAATGCTTGATTGAGTGACGGCATCATGGCTAGGCATGCTCAAGCGTCTGTCACTTGAGGTGGGGATTGCTTGGATTGATCTACCATGGTGCGTTGTATCGGGATGATGATGATGGGAGGAGGTCAACACAATATTGGATTTGGTTTCAGAGATGTACGCAATCTGCATAATTTCATCATCTCCTTCATCCAAGTGCAGCTGATTGTCTAGTTCATAGTTACAATTGAGGTCATGGTTGAATGCAGAGTCCAGTGGATTCATGACACGTCTTGATGGTGGTGGTGAAATTGTGGGGACAGCAAATTGAACGGAAGCTGCCCGATGTTGAGTGCCATGTTGATGACTGGAAGGAACACCGTGGTGAGTATGATACTCTGGAATGGCGGTTCGTGCGCTTGATTGATTAGGTCGGGCAGGCGGAGCATCACACATCGGTGGTTCATTGGGCTGGTGTGTAGAAACTGTTGAGCAATGGCGGTCCAGTGGCTCAGCAGCAGGCTTTTGTGATCTAGAGCGCTCTCGAAGGGCAAGGGCTTCAGTAACAGGTTGGCGTGCAGGGGGAGGTCTGGAAGCATTGGGGCAGGTGATTGAACACGGGGATGAGGTGATGGTTCAGGTGCCAATCTTTTCAGTGGGCCCAAAGTGGAAGCTGTTTGCCCTCTCCCGCGGGCAAAAGGTGGTTCGGTGACAAATTTGACGTGGCTGGTTGTTTGACAGTGGCGGACAGGCAGGGGCTCCACAACTAGGTCATCCCCAGAAAGCTCATCAATTGGATCCGGGACGAAATCATTGCTAGACTGCTTGTTGTTCGTAGGAGGCTCACTGAGAATGCCTGCTTGTGAGCGATGAACAGGTGGGGGCTGAGTGACTGGATTATCCATAGAAGTCAAATTGCCAGCGGCTCTTCAATATCTGCGCCAAGGAGGTCGCCGTTGATTTGCAGGTTGTGCAATCTGTGCTATTGGAGGTGCCCTGTTGGTGGTTGTGCAAGTGTGTGGTGGTGGCGGCGGATGTTCTGGCATGTTGGGTAGATTTCAATCAAAAAATGACCATGCGGATTCAAGAAAGCAAGTCATGGAAGTTAGGATGGGTGGGGGAAACTTACGATTCTGAGGGTGGTGCACTTTGCAATGCACTCTCTGAGTAGGCCGCAATTCATCTGCTGGCCCTTCAGCCTGTTTGACTGCATGCGCTCTAAGACCGGCACAAATTTGTGGGGGTGGTGGCGCTTGTTCCAGGGGGTTTGGTGCATTGTTTGCATTGCTATACGCTACATATATGATGGTCAAATCAGTGACAAAAATTGTGAAACAACATTTTAACTTGAATATCAACGGCTCACCTTGAATATGTCAATGTGCTCAATCATGCAGCAGTTTGTTCTTGGTGCCATTGGGTATGATGACGTCACAAAAATTCCTCCAAAGGAAATCCTTCACATCGATCATTTGAATATGTTTGGCATATGGATCAAAAGTTGAGATGTTTTTGTCCATAGAAATCGCAGTGAACCGGGTAAATTGGGATATGTTTAAGGGCAGAAAACAAAGCCAGTTAGGGTGAGACTTGATTTGAATTGACGACCACAACCTGCAATGAATAGATGAAAGATTGGAGGTAAAGTACTCCAAGAAGCAGGAAAAATACGAGTATCCTGCGGATTGAGACAGAAGGGAAGCTGATGGCAAAGCTGAAAGATAGGACGGGTAGGAGGAAGAGGGAATACTGAAATGAAACAAAAGCTAAGACACAGATTGGGAAAACAATCAGCAAACACTCAAATAGTGGAATGAGAGAGCTGGCAAGGCAGAGTAGGATAGTGGCAGAGATCTGGGTAAGCATCAAAAATCATACACAATGGGGGGGCGAGGTATTCCACACGTTTCTGGGGGGGGAGGGGTTATGAACTCCGGGGGACTTGCCAGTTTTGCTATTTCTTTCAAATGTTGAGTTGCAGATGGAAGGGTGTCAAAAAATGAAAAAGATTCTTTTCAGGTAGTGAGCCGTACGTGGAGTGAGAAGCCAGAGTTACTGCGGCTACATATTTGTATACGTTAGTAAGTGTTTCTTGTTGTGCGCTGTTAAATAAGGTTGATTGAAAGCTTTGCATACACATTCCTGGGAGAAGAGGTGGTGTGACTCTACCGCTGCACCAATGAATGGTAATCAACCAGACAATGGAGCGTCAGGTGATCTCAGTGGGAAATGGAAATATAAACTGTACCTTGTTTAGAGTTCTTTTAGCTGGGAGCTGTACGTGTCTGCAAGCAAGGGTAGATGAGGTTGGACTTAGGCTGATTAGATTTCAAAAACATCCTGCTTTGTTTGGACGCTGAAGAATTTAGCCACACTTGATTCTTTGAACTCCTCTCAACACTTCCCCCATTGGTTCTCCATCCGCAATGTCTCCTATCGATGAAGAACTGTTGAATTTTCCTCCTTCTTCCTCCCTCTGTCCTTTTTTCTCATTTTCTCATTTCTTGAATCTTCCTGATCTGGACTGAACTATAGTCATTAGTAGCTTGTTTTCTGTTGAATTATTTTATCAACAACTCATGTCTCTTCAATGATTTCCTTCTTTTTCTGGTTCATTATCTGATTCTTAAAATCTGGTTACTTAGAATTAACGCCTCTCAGTATTTGTGATTTGAAACATCTTTCTTTTGACTGACTCATCTAGCCTAACTAAAAGAGACTGAGATGTTTTGTCCGGTTTGTCTTTTTCAAAAGATTTGTTTTATCTTCTCTCAGATTTTATTCAATATGTTTACTTTTATTCATTTCTAAACCACATTTTCACCTCATGTATCTAGTCTATTTAATCTGGCCTAGCTACATGAGAATAAAACTATTAATTGGCTCTCTCATTTTTTTTCCACGAGCCTTTCCCAAAAAGGATCACTCTCCTTCTTGTGCCATCTTCCTCAAACTTCCCTTCTTGCGCCAGCAGCTAAAAAACTCAACAAGAACAGAAAGTGGAATTCTCAAGCATCCATCAAGCCATCCAAGAAGATGACTTGTGGTTGGCAGCATGGTGGATGTCCAAGTTCATAACAAAAGGATACCAACTCACTAAGGAACAGCTTTTGTACCTTGATTGTGAACAGAAATACCACAGCAACCAGGCTCATGGTACAGTGATGGCGGTGCAGAAAATTTCTGCAATGAATGCTTGTGAAAACTGCAAAAAATGGCTGAAGAAAGGCACGCCGTTCGACATTGTGAACAAAAGTAGCTTACACAGATGTAACACCCAACCAGAGATCGCACGGTTACGGGCAGTGCAGGCAACCTATTCCTGCGCAGCTGGCTATATTGAGGAAATTATCCGGATGGACAAGACTAAGGAGACCAACACGGATGCAATTGACGAAGGGCCGGAAGCTATTGAGTTGGAGGCCATGGGTACGACACCATCAATGGAAACATCCAAATTGTGAGTTTGTTTTATGTTCCATTGGTCATGTTGATAGCAAGATGGGACTGGAACACACACGCACAATGAGTGAGAAGATAAATTGTGGAAGGATGAGGAATCAGTCCTGCCACAATCTGTGTTCCAGATACAGTGGTGAGAGAAATGTCACCAAGGGTGACATGTAACAAACAAGTGAACAGCAGAGAAAGCATGATGACAGAGTACATCAACAGGTCACCCTGTGTATCATCTATTGCAGGGGTCAGTGTTGTCAATTAGTGAGTGCAGCTTATATTTCAAAACAATTCTTACCATAGTGTGAATCTTGACGATGAGGGTTGGATAATTGTGAGGCGTGAAGAAGCTCAACAGGGGAACTATGTCGGTATGCACTGGTTGGTTCCGTTGGCTGGCTTAGTTGAAATTGTAGTGTCATAGTGTCCCCGGCACTTGCGGGCAGCCATGCATGTATGACATAAATGCATATTTATCCTCAATCAAACATAAATATACACTGCAAGTGCAAGCTGCAAGCTTTGAGTCCATCACTTACACAACTCGTCATTATCCCATATGGGATATCAAGTAAAAATTTTGAGATATCTGGGATATCAACGTGTTTTTTTTTTTCTTTTTTTTTTCTTTTTTTTTCTTTTTTTTTTTTTTTTTTTTTTTTTTTGTTGAGTGTTTCATTTTGTTGAATGATTTTCAAAAAATTAAAAAAACTACTAAATATCAATCCATTACCGTGAGAAATACACCAAAATGTTTCTCTCAATGAGGTGCAAATTTCTGTCTCCTCAGATTTTTGGAAAAATGTACAGTTGATTTTTAAATGATTTTTGAACAAATTTTTTGGACAAAGGTGTGTTCAAATACAAGGAGGTGGATTGCCAGGTTTTCAATTCCAAGACAATTACGTCAGATGGCTTCATCTGCGCTTACATCGGACGTTTTGAACCAATGCTACATTGGTACAAGCACTACATACACTACAATATATGCCGTACGGGATGCTGAGTAAGACATTACAGGATATACGGGATATCTTGTAGTGGTCAACTTTTTCAAACCACCCTCATATAACATCACCATATTACCAAACTGTCATATCCCAATATAACAATATCATATCATTGTCATATTAAAAGATAACACCATCATATCACTATCATATCACAAGATAACAATATTGTAAGCACTATCAGCATTAACCAGTCAAACATGGCTGGTCAAGAAATGCTCAAACAGCCGTGTTCAACCAGTGATCTTGGACAGGCACCGTCCAACCAAAGCGCATGCTGGCCATTCAAGCGGGTCTGCCCAATCAGTTCCTGGCTGGTGGTGACCGGTTTCAATCAAGCCAATTGAACAGGCCCATCCAAATGGCTGGCACGTGCTTGGGTCAGACAGTGCCTGTCCAATCACTGGTCAAACACAGCTGTTCAAGAACTGCTCAATCAGCTGTTCTTGACCAATCAATGCCAGCAGTGAAGCTTACCTCACTCCAAGCTTGCATCAAACAAGGACTTCAGTAATACTCAAGTTTCCACATGCCAACTGCCAGCATTTGAGCAAGTTTTTATTGCAGTGCCTCACCCAGGGGCTGTCCCAGTGCATTTCCACAAGAAGTACTTGACCTGATCAACAAGTGCAACAAAATTGGTAAACTCCATGCAAAACATCTGTACTAATGTGGACAACTTTCCAAAGCAATCTGCAGATTGCTATTCCATGAAAAACATTAGTACAAATGTTTTGCATGGAGATTAGAAATTTTGTTGCACTTGTTGATCAGGTCAAGCACTTCTTGTGGAAAGGCACTGGAACAAGCTGGTTCAGCTTTCCTCCTTTTGTGCCCTCTGCTCCCTGATGTCACACAAAGATACTGTCCTTTGTATTTTCCAAAATCCCTTTCCCATCTGCCGGTTCCTCCCTGCAGAAATCCATTTAAACCATTCCCAGCCTTTTCTGCATCCCAAAATGTGACGCCATGCAACCCCACTACCATCCATTTCTGTTCTCAAATGCAAAAGTACCCAACAGTCACCAACAACCAAAAGGCTTGTTGTAACAAGTGGTTTCCGCAGTTGGTTCTCTACAGTCTCACTTTGACAATCCTGTCATTGCGGAAAAAACTTTAGTATAATGCCTTGTGCCTGTCAAGATGTGGCTTCACGGGTCAAAATTTCACAAATTACCTATTTTTCCCTTGTTTTTTCAGGAAAAAAGACCCTTTCACATGGTGAATCAGATACCTAGATGTTACCAATGGATGCCTGTGAGCCAAGGATTGATTTTCACATGGTGGTGTGGTAGTATACACATTTTGCCGGTCAAGATTGGGCTTCACACATCAAAATTTCACAAATTACCTATTTTTCCCGTGTTTTCTCAGGGAAAAAGACCCTTGCACATGGATTGAGCAGTTCTTGAACAGCTGTGTTTGACCAGTGATTGGACAGGCACTGTCTGACCCAAGCACGTGCCAGCCATTTGGATGGGCCTGTTCAATTGGCTTGATTGAAACCGGTCACCACCAGCCAGGAACTGATTGGGCAGACCCGCTTGAATGGCCAGCATGCGCTTTGGTTGGACGGTGCCTGTCCAAGATCACTGGTTGAACACGGCTGTTTGAGCATTTCTTGACCAGCCATGTTTGACTGCACCGCTAAAAAAACCTGTCCGTTGGGCTTGTCCGACATGGCATTGGACAAAATTGTCCGATGTTATGTCGGACAAGCCTGTCCGACAGGTTTGTCCGACATGGGATCGGACAATTCTGTCCGACGCCTTGTCAAACAGATTCTGTTTGATGGGTTTGTCCGACGTGGGGTCGGACAATTTTTGTCCGATCCCGTGTCGAACAGCTATGTTCGAGGGGTTTGTCCGACATGGGATCGGACAGGCTGTTCGACCCCAGGTCGGACAACTTTTGTCCGATGAGTTTCGTCACATTGGACAGACTGCCCGATTGGTTTGAGTCTGTCGAACTGGCCGTTTGATGAGTTCGGGGGAGCTCAAACTCATTGTTCGATCAGTTTCCAGCTCCCTCTGACTGATTGTTCGATTAGTTCAAATGCTCACAGCTGGGTCATGAATGGATCACTCCATGCATAGCCAGAAAGAAAGAGAGGGAGATGATATTGGGGGAGGGGGCACCACAATGTATGCCTTTATAATTTTGTTGGTTGGAAAGAAAATAAAGATACGTAAAGAAAAAAAAATTGTGGAGTGGAAGATGTGAGTCTATCTAAATATGTTCAAAGAGGAAAGTAGAAAGAGACAGCCAAGAGTGGCAGGACGGTTTCTGCATCTTTGCATCATCCCCGTCTGTTGTTGTTGTCGTAGTCGTCAGCAGCAGCAGCACCATTACGTCCATCCCCCAACACATGATCCACACGTCATCAGGTGGAGACATTGAGTCAAGAGAGACAGAGAATTCCATCAATGGGTGACCATCATCATCATCAAGAGAGGGAGACAAAGTCAAATATCTCAGAATGAACAATCTAGGCCGGCAAAGAAAAAAAAGGAAAAAAAAAGAAAACAATCTTGATCTCGAGCTGATTGCAACTCGTGAAAAAAAGAAAGCAAATGAGAGAGGAGAAGTTGATGCATCAGGTTCACGTTCTTGCCAAAGTTATGAAATTTATCTTTATGACTGAATAATATGCCGGATTGATCTTTTGTGGTGATTAAGTAGTTGAGTGTCCTGAAAGCCACCATCCAGTGAGCCTCCGATGGGTCCCGTAGGTGTTGGGAGAGCCTGTTTACTACAAATGATATTTGTGCGTCAAACGTGCCAACAAGAAAGGTGAGCAGCCCGTTGTCCGGGTCCTGATTGTGCACACGCGGAAAATACTCTGGCGGCCGTCCAGCACGTGCAGCGGGACATCGACGAGCGTCGCCTGGAGAAGCAGCTTGCCCGCATGCGAGCTGTCCGGCCGGGCGGGAAGTGGCGCAGGCTGATAATGGGTGGAGCGCAAAGCTTCCTGTGCAGGGACATCAAGACGAATCACAGAGGTTTATCATAGGGTTTCTCTCGGGTTCGGGGCAGAACGGATGAGAGGCCACGGGCGCCACGCTCGCTTCTCGCTGTTGACGTTCCTCAATGGCTTGCTTTTCCGCTGGGCCTGGAGCTCGCGATCAAAAGCTTGGCCCTCAACGTAGCACCTATTGACCCCGAGTGCCGCCCTGACCTTTTTGTTTTCCTTCAGTTTCATGGCTGCAGTCTCATGAGCTGCAGCAAGAGAGATCCAGAGTAGCGGGTTGGATGTAAGTGACCCAAGGTGACCACCTACCAACCGTGAAAATTTGTTTGCAGGGGCCACATCGGGTGCGCCAGCAGTCTCTGTCGTCGTCATCATCATCATCATTGCTTTGTTTTCGTTGGGCAGCGCAACGTGCAGCAGTATCACGTCCGGCAACACCTGTTGAATCGCCAGAGAGCTTGTCAACCCTGACACTTCCGCAGGAGAAACACCAATCGCCTAGAGGGTGCCCGAGCACGTGATGCGGCAACAGAAGCAAAAAGAGGAACGCAGAGCTGGTCCCGATGATGACCAAAACATCCATGGTTGCTGTGCCGTGCCACAACGACTTCCACGCAAAGCGACCAAAATGGTGTTTGATGTTAAATGGGACGAGGAGGGTTAAGAAGATACAGAGGATGTTGCCAAGATACCAGCCGGGAAGATGATAGGAGAATCACAGGATTTTCAAAACATGTTTATTGTGGTCATTATCCTTCAACAAAAGATTGGTTGGGTAAGTATGGTTATGGGTTGCAGTGGGCCATAGATGAAATGCCGGTGGGGCTGCAGGAACCAATGGGCCCCCGACTAGTACGCCAGGTTTCCACCAGCCCCACAATATGGCAGTTGGTTGACTAGTACGCCTCACCAACTAACCATACAGCGCAGCCACTGCTAGGCAAGTCACAGTATGCTTCAGACAGAATCAACAGGAGAGATAAACGTACAGTTCCAAAGGCAAACTTTCCGTTATTAATGCTAGTCACATACGTCGTACGACTGGAAGTTGATTGAGTGGTTTAGGTTAACCGCAATTGTTGCTAGCAGATTGCTAGTTACGCCCAGCGTTTTGAATCATGAAGATTGGATGACGGCGCCTGTCACTTTGTCGGCTGAATGGAAAAAAAGACAAAAAGAGGGTTAAATGTGGCAGCCAAGGGAAAACAAAAAAGAAGAAAGCTTGGAATATCAAGAAAGGCCCGCTGATCGTACAATTGCTAGGGTCCAATCCCTGGCTGGATGAATTATGGGACTCGGTGCCTAAGCATTTTAGCGGACTAAAATGGATGTTATCGGAGGGGCGGGTGAAGGTAGATTCAATCGGATTGCGAGTGGTGGATCCGGGGGCAGAAGGGGACCGGGCAAGGCGGGATTTGAGTTGGAGCCAGAGGCCCGGTGGAGGAGAGGAGAGAAGTCAAAGTTACGCTTGCCCTAGAGGAAGGAAATGGGGTGAGAGACATTCAGTCAATGAATGAAAGTGATTGGGGGTCCAATTGTGAAGCAGAATCAAAACAAACAGTCTTTGATGGAGTGGTGTTTGCAGTTCTGATGTTTGTGGTAAATAGCCAGGACCCCCACGCCTGCAGATAGGCTGATGAGCTGGGCGCGCCCGCAGAATCAAAAAGCGTGATATCCAACCACGCGGAGGGATGGTTATCTAACTTGATAATTGGGATTTACTTGCTGGATCCATTTGGCCGATATTTGCAACAATGGGCTTGAGGCAGCTTGCGAAAGTTGGTGCGACCAGGTTTGGTGGACCCGGTTGGTCAGCGCATTGGTGATGAGAGAAGCGTGGAATCATGGTTGCTTACCAAGTTGAGTTAAGTCCTGTGTGGTCCAAGTTGGCAGCGGGTAGTGGTCAAGAGGGAGGCAGCATTTTGGCCGGAAAACTTCCAGAGTCTTGCGTTAAGGCCCCCCCGGCACACCGGGTACCCCGGCTACTCCGTACAGAACTGCGGGAGGCTGGCACTGGCTGATTAGGCAGTGTGGTCTGCAGACTGCAACCCACAGTTGCCACTACTTTGAGTTGCTGGTATTCCAGCATAACTTGCCTTAAATTCAACTACTGCGCATAATGAGGGCCTCCTGCTGCAGAAAATCTCTTACCCTACCAAAAAAAGGGAATTCTAAACAGAAGCATCCACGACCAATAAGTTGGGTTGGGCGTGCAATTTCCAAGCTTCCAAAAAGGTGCACAGTGTATTGTCAAGCAGTTCACCAAATCCACTTTTTCCTCCCAGCTGTCTCCCTTCTCTTCGCAGTGAGCATCAGGCACGGGATTGGACAATTTCCAGGTCATGGAGCATCTCATCCTCTCAGCGCTTTATTGCGCTGTGAAGAAGCTGAGCTCCTGACTAGAGGAGGCGGCTTCAGATGTACCTTGTGGTTTATCTGTTGAGAGGGATTGGGAAGGTGTCTCCAAAGGGCCCATTTTCTCAATTTTTCAAGACAAACAGTTTTCATAATGAAATTCCAGACAGGCTAGAAACAAACGGATGATCATTTGAAAATGTAACGGGGAATTTAGATGACTAATAAGAACTAGGTTTGCATAGAAAACACTTTAAAGGTAGTATACTTCTTTGATAGACTCATCAACATACACACTTCATTTTTGATACCAAATGTCCCAGAAGGTGCGTACCATGATGCAACATGTCCCACTAACTCATTTGGCCTTATCAGGTCAATTTGGGGATTGAAATGTGGTGAAAGGTAACTATGATCGTACACTAAGGTAGTTCGTACATGTGGCCAGGAACCAAAAGGACTCTTTTTTTGATCCATGGGTTTGAGATGTAAGAACCGCCGGACTTCAAGCCATGTCTCGGTTGTGTTGACTCCATTGACTGGATATTTGATCGTAAATATCTTTGTGATTGTGCCATGTTGTATTTCAGGAATCTTATTGCTGTTTGAAATCTGGTAGCTGATCGTGCTATTCCCAAGATGATGAGACTTTGTCGAGTAGGTGACATTGTGATTGTGTAATGTTTTATGATAATTTGCCCAAGGAGGTATCACGACTTCGTTGGCACAAGCCTTCTTTCTCCTCAAAGACTTTGGATTGTGCACATTCAAACCTTCAACGGACTGAAGACAAGTCATAATCCTTGAAATTGAATCACCATCAAGCTTTTCTAGTTTTTTGCAAGACCATGATGAGTCAGGGATTTGAGGTAGATTTTCATCATTGCAGGGAGCCTTCAGACTTTGTAAGAGTAGCTCTTTATCTTTTTCTGGAAGATTTTTGCACAGTATTGGCAGTGCAGCTTTGAAGTTGACTAGCGAAACATAATTTTTCAGATAAGATTTGTCCAATGTACCTGCAAGCGGAAATCATTGGTTAATAAGTCAGCCTGTTATAGCCTATACAAATTTATTATACTGACGCATTTGTTTGTTTGAACGTATGGCTTGGAGATGGCCATTGAGTCTTTCATAAACCCAGCCAGTCCAACCTGCTGCCGGGCCAGACCTTGCTATACATTCGGGAATGTGCAATGCAAGATGGTGGTTTGGTCAATATTTGATGCTTGGAAAAATCGTTGCTAGTGATTTTAAGTATTTCTGGATGTGTAGACGGAGTGTTTTGATCTTGCGCAAATGGATTTCAGATTGGCGAATGATATTTGCAGCACTAATCAAATGTAAAAAGTTATCTAGAATTTCTTGACTTCGCTTGTTCTTCCCATAACATAAGATCCCAACCACAGGCACTAGTATTACCGTGAAAAGAATTGCCCATTCATCAGCTTTCAGCTTCCCACCTGACACTTGGCCAACGGTTCTAGGGACACGACCAACCCAGGATGGAAGGATGATTGATTCAATGATGGAATGAAGAAGCTGTGTGTTATCTTTACTCCCAAATAACCCTTTGGGATTTTTTAGCGGTTCATCATCAGAGTCATTGGTATCAGTGAAGCAGTCGTCTGAGGCGTTGGAGTTATTTTCTTTGTTGGGGATGTAGCTTAGATCAGAGGCGGAATCGCTATCCACAATTTCTTCCAGTAGAATTCCCAAAGTTTGTCTGAGTTCGGTTTGCACAAATATATCTTCATCTTTGCTGCTGGCACTCAATTGGTCGGAACCTAAACTTTTGGCTTCTAGAGGCGAATCACTTATTGTCTTTTCTTCTTTTGGAGCTTTCAACCCAAAAACTGTCTGCCCATGAAATTTCAAAATTCCTAGAAATATGTTGTGCATCGGCTCCACTACTAGGTGACTTACAGGGCGGATATAAGGTAGCTGCAGAAGTGGAGTATAGCGCACACCTGACTCGGCAAATAACTTCTTTCGTTCAACCCATGTATCTGCTGACACCCACTTTGCGGCAGCCTCCCGAACTTCTGAATTTTGTCGAGGTACCATCAATATTGTATCAGTTGTTTCAAATCTATCGGAGGAAATCTTGCAGAAAGTGCAGGAATGGTTCTTTGAGGAGTGACCAGCTAGTCCCATTACTTTCCTGACGGCTGGTAGATCACATATGACTTGCAGTATCATACCCCAAACTGTTCTTCCCTCTTTGGGATGACGGAAAGTTCCAGATAGCTTGACTCCTTCCCATAACTCAATAAATTCATCAACCATAGGCTGCAAGATTTTTCCAATTTGAAGCACTGTTGGTTCCTTTGGCCCAGGAGTTATTCTAGCGACATAGACGTTCTCGAGTAGATAGCGGTGGCTCAATGGTAAGTTGAGGCAAACTAAAACCAGGGCACCCAAAGATGCCGACTTTCCGGCTGCCTTGTTTCCCCACGGATTGAACCAATCGACTCCCAGAGCAAAAGAGAGATTGCCACTACGCGACGAATATGGTGTTCCATCTGATAGTCTTTCTTTGGTCCACATTGGTGAATCCCAGATATCAGACATTATTCCGCAAGAGTTGACTTTGTTTTCTAGAGATTTATCAAGAAGGTCCTCCACGCCTGGTCGATTGAAAAAACGTCCAAGCCACTCAAAAACTGAGTAGGTAGTGTAGAAACGGCGGGGAGTTTGCTTGGAGACTGAAAACAGTGGTTCATGACATATTTGACTTCTTGGAGTTCCTTGGTGTGTGCAAGAAGCAATCGATGTGTCAAGAGGGTACAAAGAATAGCATTTTGAGCAGCAGATTGAACTTGAAAGGTTAGGAAGAACATTTAGTCTACGCAAAACGGTCGGAATAACCTTGGGGATTTGAGCCATGCTGTTTTTGGTGCTGTTCATAAGACCGGCGCCATCTTTTTTGAGCATGGTATTGACAGATATTGTGCTGGATCGGTGGATCAGATATTGACAGGCTGCATGTAGAACTGAGATACGGGTAGAAGTTGGAATGCTCAAGGCATTGAAAAGGTTGTGGTGAAGGAGTTCTGCAACAACCAGATCCAGTCAACAAAGCCACTTCAACATCTTTTTGAGCTCAGAACTGACCTGTTTCAATAGTTCGGGGTGCTGGTTGAAAGTTCGAAAAAAATTCTGGACAAATCACATTTGTTGGCAATATGTCCCCCAATAATGAGAAAGATAGAGATTCATTGCCCTTTAATTGTGGAGAGGGCTTGTCAGGCTGCTGAATAATTGTTTGATCCATTTGAACAGGCCAATTTGATGTATTGTTTGAGGGGGGCAACTGATTCTGGTCTTGACTTGGCCGTTCCTGAGCGCAGGCCTCTAAAGAAGCATTCTTGGAATGTTGAGCCAACAGCTCCGAGTGCACGTTAATATGGGCTTTATTACATAACGGGTGCGATTGGAAAGTCTGGAGAGATGTTGTGGGGTCACTCTGTCTTGAGCTTTTGGGATTGAGATCAGTTGAACTTGCTGCGACAGATAATTTCTTCTGATGTTTAATCAATTCAGAATGTGTCCATAGGAATCCGGCGCGCTCTTTTCCGTTTTCTTGGTAAGTATAGTTGCTGCAGCCAAGATCACAATGGCATGGATAAAGTATTTTGTTTGCTGGAGTTCGTTGGCAAGACATTTCTTCTGGGGACCAAATAAACTACGTGCTTTGAAAAAATCAGACCTGGCAAAATGAAAGCAAATGCCAATCATAGTGCGCATAAGTTCATATTTTCCAGAATGTGAGACGGGTTCCAGTGTTGGAAAGGGATGACTGAGGTCCAGATCAGCAAAATAAACAGATATATTCAAACATAATATGTACAGCACCTTGCACGTTTACGGAACCCACACACATGGGGGCTTGTCAAGCTTGCTGGTGTTGTTGCATCAGCAGCAGATGAGGGTGGACTACTTGTGGTCGCCGTTGCGGTTGTTCAACTCTGAGACAAGCTTGTTGGACTTGCTGTACAAAGCCTTGTCAGCAACCAGCCTGTCGTCGGTGTGCTTGTCAAATCCAAAGCCCTTATGTGTGCGCCTCTCCGTCAGCGCCGCCAGCCGTACTACCACCAATACCAACACCAACACACCTGCCCCTGGGATCCTCCATCCTCTGCACCTTCTCCCTCCCCCACGCCTGCTTGCCTACCACCACCAACATCACTAACACCCAGGGCAAGCACACCAGAGACAGGACCCAGTGCAGCTCCATCTCCTACCCCAAGTCCTACTTTCCGGCAATTGTGAGAGGCTCAACGTGTGTTTCAGAGTTTTTTTGTGGAGTTTCATGTGTGCAATTGAGAAAAGGAATGAAAATGTTTGGAATTTAGAATCATGTAGTCTGAAGTGTTTTGTCAGCTGGTGATGAGTGGACAAAAAATATAAAATTGAATCGCAAATTAGAGGTGAGTTAGCCAGTTGGAGGAAAACTTGGAGCCATTTTATGTTCAGGGGATACATAGAAATCAGCATTAGTGATCCTGTGATGGCCATAGAATATAGCTCAACAGGTTAACTCACAGCAGTGTAGCCACCTTCATCTCTAGTAACACACAAAATCTTATGGGCAGAAAAATGTGACCTATGTATCAAATATATAATGTGCTGCCATTACAGCTTCAACCTACAGGGTTCAGAGAATGAGTTGAATTCCTGTAGTGAAAAAAATGTGATGAACAAATTGAAAAAATTGACACATGAAAAATAGAACATTTTTGAAACAATTGGAAAATTGGAGGACTTCCCGTGGGGTTGGATTTTCAAATTTGACCTTTCCAAAGCCAGATTCCAAATCTTATTTGGTGGTGGGAACCCAAATGTCATGGATTTTCACCACCAAATAACGTTTGGAATTTGGAATTAGATGGTGGAAATTTGGAATTTCAAGCAACGGGAAGTCCTACATTGGAAGCAGAAAGTAAAAAAATTGAGAAAATGAAAAAGTGAAAAATGAGAAAGTGAAGAATTCTTCAAAAAAAAAAAAAGTAAAAGATGAAAAATGAAAAAATGAAAAAAATGAAAAAATGAAATGAAATAATGAAATAATGAAAAAATTGAAAATTTGAAATGATGAAACAATGAAATAATGAAATAATGAAATAATGAAATAATGAAATAATGAAATAATGAAATAATGAAATAATGAAATAATGAAATAATGAAATGAAATAATGAAATAATGAAATAATGAAATAATGAAATAATGAGATAATGAAATAATGAAATAATGAAATAACTAGAGTTGAAGGCGGCTACACCGTCATCATGTTGTAGGCTCAATTCTTCCCTTCTTTTTCCACGCTCCCTGTCCAAAGGAGGGACTCAATTAATTTAACAACAACTTTTCTTGCCCCTTCAATGGTTATCATTCCGTCTTTGTGGATCCAGCCTTCTAGCATTCCTGTGACCTTGACTTTCCATCTCACCCATGTTTGCCCATGAGCCCCACTGGTTTCTGATAGACTTGCATCTCTTGTGAGCCCTTGCAGGCTAGAATCTGCCTCATCTGTCCGTTTGGCAGCATTGGACCGTGCTGTCCATGATCATCAGCTGGCCTTCTTTGCACTTTTCCTGAACTGGCTCCACTTGTTGTATGCTGCATGCCAAGAAAAAGGGGTGTGCAGCACATACTTGCTTGCTGGGAGGGAGCTGCCCTTGGCAAGCAGTTGTGTGTTCCTGCTCACCAAGAGGACTTGGCAAGCAGGTATGTACCTTCTTGTCAAGGGCTCCCAGCGAGCAGGCATGTACCTTCTTGCCAAGGGCTACCGGCAAGCAGGTATGTACCAGGTATCTACCTGCTTGCCGAGGGCACCAGGCAAGCAGGTATGTAACCTCTTGCGGCCGAGGTCTCCTGGAAAGCAAGCATGTACCTGCTGGCCAAGGGCTCCCTGAAATCAAGTATGTACCTGCTTGCCAAGGGTTCCTGGCATTTTTGGGGGTATAATCTCAATAATTTTTTTTTATAAAAAAATATAACTTTTCTTTATTTTCTTCATTTTCTTTCTTTCTTTATTTCTTTCTTTCTTTCTTTCTTTCTTTCTTTCTTTCTTTCTTTCTTTCTTTCTTTCTTTCTTTCTTTCTTTCTTTCTTTCTTTCTTCTTTCTTTCTTTCTTTCTTTCTTTCTTTCTTTCTTTCTTCTTTCTTTCTTTCTTTCTTTCTTTCTTTCTTTCTTTCTTTCTTCTTTCTTTCTTTCTTTCTTTCTTTCTTTCTTTCTTTCTTTCTTTCTTTCTTTCTTTCTTTCTTTCTTTCTTTCTTTCTTTCTTTCTTTCTTCTTTCTTTCTTTCTTTCTTTCTTTCTTTCTTTCTTTCTTTCTTTCTTTCTTTCTTTCTTTCTTTCTTTCTTTCTTTCTTTCTTTCTTTCTTTCTTTCTTTCTTTCTTTCTTTCACCCCTATCCAAAACTGAAACCCATCTCACATTCTGAAAAATATCAACTTCCATATATAATAATTATTTCATGTGGTCAGCCCAAAAAATTGATTTCTCATGTAAATTTTTGATTTTTGTGAAGAAAAATCCTCAATGGATTATTAGCATTTCATCTTCAGCCATTTTTTTCCAAATACAGAAACCTAGGTTTGTGCCTTCTTGTTATGAGCTACACAGGTAGCCGTAACATATCCGGGACATGTACTCACACCATGGTATGGCTGACTGTGGAGTTCAGCTATGAAGGAAACAGTTCAAGATTAGAGAGTGTAACTTGGATGGCAAAGGGGGATTAAGTGTTGGGGTTTTTGTTGATCTAGTGGGAAATCAACTTGATCTGCTGGTTCTGGACCCTTTTGACCTTTTCATTCAAAATTTAGCTGTGAACCAACTTTACAAGATCTTTCCTCCAGTCTGCCTTAATGATTGACTGTTTGCCCTGCTGGAGCTTTCCATTGCATTTCCAGGGTGGATCAAGGGATATAAAATTTCCATGTGGCCACCCTGCAGATCATGTTTTCACAGGCTCTCGCAAGAATTGGTGCAGGGATATTCCTGTCCCTACCAGCTCAGCTCATCCAGAACTGGTCCAGGGGTGTGGAAGGTTTGTTAAGGATTGGATATTGTCTGATGGTTGAAATGTCAAACCAGGATTGTGGAGGGGAAGGATTCCAGAGAACAAGCATTTGAGGATGGCAAGACTATTCTAGAAATTGAATTTGATAGTGGTGGGGAATTGAATGTACTTGCTGGTCAACAGGCCCACCAGGCCCAATCAATGATCACATGCTTACAAGTATCGTTGATTTTTCCTGGTGAGGGAAGTAACTTAGTCTTAATTAATCCTCAATCTGGAAATCTCTCTGATAAAAGCTTGCAATGGGAAAATGTTGGTGAAATTTGATGTGATTGTCTTCAGTAATTAATGGTCTTCCATAAAAGTTTATTTTTCTCTAATCAGGAAAGTGACTTTGCTCCCCATGCCACTGTTGATGCACACACTATTTTTCAACCTGGAAATATATCTGTTGAACTGAAGGCCTTTTGAGCTTGGAGAAAAAAGAAAGAGAACAATGAGACTTCAGGGAAGCTCACTGGAAAGGCTCAGGTGTGTGAAAAAAAAGGTGAAGAACCATTGAATTTTTATTCAATGTAGTCTAGTGGGTTAAGTAGACTATGTACAACTGGTGACTTGTGGTTGTGAAAATGAATAAAAAGAAGATAATGAATAAAAATGGAATACTATCTTTCATACTGCACATGAAGACAAATCTGACCAAATTAGGACTACTACTCAAGGTTTTTTGACTGCATGGTGTGTCTAATCTGTTCTAACATGCTTACTAGTGATAGAAAAGAATGAATCTAATGAAAAGAAGAAGAAAAAGAAGTTTTGGAATGAGTAGAAAGACAAACCAGATTTCAACAATATCTCATCTGAAAACAGCCTACATGAAAGTGCAAGATCCATGGCCAAGGCCTGAACTACAAAGAAAATGGCAATAACTCATTCTTTCATCTATTTCAACTTTCATTCTCACCTTTAATCCAGATGGAAGATAAGAAGAAGTACTTTTAATGCTGTTTATTGAAAACTAAGTGTCTATATACACAATATACAACTTAAAATATCAGATTTATCCTTCTGGCAGGTCACTAGGTATTACCTATTCCTCTGAAGGATTGAAATCCTGAATGGCAGAAAAACCCTGTTTACTGATCAGGTATTTATATATCTTTCTTCATCTTTTCCCCTAGCTTATAGTGTAATGGTGCTCATTTTTAGATGCTTTTTTTTCCAAAAATGGCCTGTTATAAGATGAGGTTGAAGAAACACATTCATTTTATTTTTAAAATTTAATGAGGAGTTGAAGTTGTCCCCCCTCTAGTGGCTCATCTACTACATATGCAAGAAAAACCATTCATGAGTAGCCATTGCTGCATTCTGGTACGCAAGAGAAGAGAAGCTCACCAGTCTGTTGAAGATGTGGTTTTCCCAATGTCAGCTCTGTGCCTACAAGCACACTTTGTATTTAATTTTCTGTCGTTTTGATCAGAAATGACTTCATCCTTCTTCATCACGTCGCTACCCGCGGCCACAGGCTCGCTCCGCACCGTAGTTCTTGATTGGTCCCACGAGCATCCGGTATCCAGTGCGTGTCTGACTTGTGTTCCTGGGTTTTCAAACTTCATCTCCATGGGCATCCAGTGCAGGGAGCTGTCTGCGTAACTTAAACCTCAAACATGAATAGCTCCAGCCAGAATTGTAGCTGTCTTGATAGATGTATCCTGTGCTGTTTATGTGAGTTTTTTGAGCACCACAATTGTCTCCTTGTTTCTCTCCGCCAGTGCCCACTGAAAGAGAAGGCACAACAGCTATACAGTGAGAATACATACGACATGAGTGCCAGACTTCTACGGTGTGATACATACAGTAATTGCCGTTTGCAGACCTCAGCACATCTCACCACTGGTTATTTCCTACTTCTATCAGCGCCTGATTCTCAGTGTGCATATTCTGGGCCTGAAGCAGGAAAAGAACGGCATGCTTTCGGGGCAAAACAGAGACGGTCAAATGACATGACAATGAGGCATGTCATTGTAAGATGATTTTTCATGTTTGAGATTCTTGTAATCTTGGGAGTGAATGAGTCAAAGGCAATGGACACACACAAAAAATGATAGGCACACATATTTCTCGCACAGGAAAGTCTGAAAAGGGGAAAAAAGAACTTCATGCTCTAGGATTCACTTTTGTCATGAAAAAAAAGTAACATTGGATGATAGTAACAAAAACGTGAAACAACGGGAGAGAGGTGGATTTGTTGGTTCCGGTCTCATTGACTTCAATTCGATGCGTGCGACGCAGGTCATTGGAAAGCACCTTAGAAACATTTACGGTGAACAATCAAAGGGCCGCTCTGTGTAATAGTACAAATGCCAGCCACGTGCCTGAGTCTATCTGAGCACGCATTCTTTTTCAAAGAGCAAAATGGACAAACCTCATCATACTCTTGCTTCGAAATCCACATCTGTTGGAAGGTGGATAGGGAAGCTAAGATAGACCAATCCATACAGAGCTGTGTGGGGAGCACAACAGTTGATGATTAGTACATGCTCAACTGGTGATTGGTAGGGCATGAAGTGCACTGACTATTTCCTCTTGGGTGGGGCCACAATCTTAACCTTCATGCTGCTAGGAGCCAGAGCGGTAATTTCTTTTTGCATTTGGTCATAAATGCCCGAATACATGGTTGTTCCACCGGACATCACAACGTTACCGTAAAGATCCTTTCTGATATCAAGATCACACTTCATGATTGAGTTGTAAGTGGTTTCATGGATACCAGATGCTTCCAAACCAAGTAAAGAGGGTTGGAACAAGGCCTCCGGGCATTGGAAACTGTGGGAAAGTTTGAAAAGGCGCCTTATTAACTATTGAAGATGGGAATGGGTCCGGAAAGAAATGAAAGTTACTAACCGCTCGTTGCCAATCGTGATAACCTGACCATCAGGTAATTTGTAGCTCTTCTCGAGAGCAGAGGATTGGCTTGCAGTTTGCATTTCTTGTTCAAAGTCCAAGGCAACGTAACAGAGCTTCTCTTTGATATCCCTCACAATTTCCCTTTTGGCGGTGGTGGTAAAGCTATAACCTCGCTCCATCAAAATCTTGATCAAGTAGTCGGCCAAGTCTTGACCAGCCAGATCAAGTCGTAAAATGGCATGGGGCAGGGCGTAACCTTCGTAGATGGGGACGGTGTGGGTCACGCCATCTCCAGAATCTAACACAACACCGGTGGTACAACCGGAAGCGTACAAGGAGAGTACAGCTTGAATGGCGACATAGAACGCAGGGGCATTGAAGGTCTCAAACGAGAACCAGGGCGGCAACTTCCTCTAATAGCAATCAACAAAGACAGACAAAAATCAAGAGTGTCAGTTCCAAAATGCAAGACCCGTCTCAATGATCACGCCGAAAAACTTGTGGTTTTCTGCTAGACATGATTGAAAGCAGAGAGTACAATTGACACTTGCTGCGGCAAGCCGAAAAGAGAATCAGCGTGCCCTGATAAGGAGGTGTCGGTAGTGTTAAGTTAAAATCACTGGGGGTTACGCAAAGCAGAATGGATGTAGGGTAGTAGATTTCGTCGACAAACTCGGATGGTTGAGTGGGGGCGTTGGGATGAGGAGCTGATTTGCAGAACACAAAGCGGCGGAGAGCAGTGTTGGGGTGGGACAAGAAGCCGGAAGAAGGGATTGTTCTCAACACTATCAGCTGAGCAAGTCAGAGATGGAACAGCGGGTCATTTACATCTATAACAAGAACTTACGTATAGACTTGACTGAGTTTACCATCATCATCCAAACGTTTGAAAAGTTTGTGGAAGGTAGGAGGTTGAGCGGCACCGCACATTTTATGAAGTTCAGCTAACATCCCGGAATGTAAGCTCAGGGTGTCGGGGTCCTGTCAAGAGAATCAGAGAAGAGACATGAATCAGCAAGTCTTTCTTGGAGATAAAATATAGCATCGGTGAGAAGGAGGTTGGATACTTACTTTCCAGGCTTCGACATCAGACAGATCAGCAGCAGCAGTTGCAGTGGTCAACAGCAAATGTTCCCCTTCAAGCGGACAACCGTTTCCCCATTATGTCATCAAGCACTGCCACCCCCGGCATCAGAGGCTCAAGCTTCACATCAACCATCCCCACCAGACCATCTCAATGCTTCCATGCAAGTCCATGGTGGCGAACAACAATTTCACATTGGATAGAAACATCTCACAAGCTCATGGGTTGAGGTTGCGCTTGAGATAAAAAAAATTCTCTTTTTCATGTACCACGGGAAAAAGAAGGATGGGATTCTCTCATCATCAAATGGAATTTTGCAAATAGAATTTCGGACGGTGTCTACAAAGAGCCCATTCCCTCATTCCCTCATTTCCTCAATTGTTGAAGATGAGATTTAACGCATCTACCTTTCATATTTATGAGAGATTTCTACATTAACAAGCGGGGAATGTGAGGTGTTTCTTTGCAAATATGATCTTTTCAGCTAGAACTCAGTGAAAAAGGTAAACAAAGTAGAATTTCTGATAATTGGTCCAATTCTCAAGTACCATTCTTATTCACTATCTAATTCTCCGCTGGTGATGGGTAGTTCTTTGTTGGCTTTTAACTGCCCAATCTTGAACCAGCCTTTTTCGATGACACTTTTATATACCATTTCAAGAACATTGAATGTCTGAAATAATCGGAAGTTGGAGTCGCTATGGTTTTTGTGAAGCTTCATGATTGCCTGAGGGAAAATATACCTCAGTCAAGCGTCGGGCATTTGCATTTCAAGATAGAAGTTACTTACTGAAAGCGAGTTGACGTTTCCGGCATAGAGCTTCAATATGGAACGGGAGTCATACATAAACTGGGATATCCTGCAGACATGCTCAATGCCTAAAAGAACCTGATGCCCCAGGCGCTGTGCTTCATCATCACCAAAAAGTTTCCGGTGAAACAACTTGAAGAGTGCCGAAGATTCCAGGGTTTGACGAAGAAATTTTCTTTGCATCTCAAGTAAACCGCGCAGCTTGGAGGCACGCTTGAGTGAACCATCAATGGTGCCAGTCGTTTGTAATGCTATAGTCGCCAGTTGATCCAGGGATGATGAGAACTGTGCCAAGAGCTTGCTGGGTGCTGTGCGGTCAAGTGCATTGCCATGCGACTTCAAGTTAGAGCACTAGTAGACCAATTCTCATTCAATCAGTAAACAAATGTAGGATGTGAGGAGTAGGAAAGACATACTGCAAGTGCTATCATCTGTACTTCCATCTTCCCTTTTCCTATCAGTACTTTCATGTGCTCTTGGACTGTATGCGCATCTTCAGATAGTTCTTGCAACAAACTTGAGATCTGACCGCTGACCTCAGGTGAGGAGTCTAATTGAAATAATTGTACCAAAGTCTGGACGTCAACCGGGGTTAGTTCAGGCATTCTGTATTCTTTTAGTTCCTCAATTGAATCAAAAAAATTGGTGGCGACAGCAATGGATGAAGAACTAGTTGAATTCAAGTAGCTGTGGTATTCGTAGTATACTGAATTTGGTATGTGGGACCAAATTTGGGAAATAGCAAGTTGAGAAGCAGAGTAGATCTGGAGTAATGTTGAGTATACTGGAACCAATGAACTAGATGGATATAATAGTGCTGCAATGAAAGTTATAATGATAGCAATCATTATTAAAAGGCGTAAAGAGGGAGCACCAAGGCACCAAGATGAACAAGCCTGTGATTTGACAGGGAGTCTATGGCTGGGATGTGTGTTGGTCATGGTGGAAGGGCTAAGTGATGGTGTTTCTATGTCTGATTCTGGTACGGGTTTGTTGGTTTGTTGAGCAACCTGGTGTTGAA
The DNA here is from genome assembly GCA_002873125.1 of Puccinia coronata f. sp. avenae. Taxonomy (NCBI): domain Eukaryota; kingdom Fungi; phylum Basidiomycota; class Pucciniomycetes; order Pucciniales; family Pucciniaceae; genus Puccinia; species Puccinia coronata. Next base: position 133,624 of record PGCI01000178.1, on the reverse strand, counting down.
AGGGATCAGGCATTTTCCGGTGGGCTTTTGGTGGATAGGTCATAGTAGATTCAGATAAAGACATGGTTGCGTGGGGTAATGCTGGAGGAGTTGCAGGCACGACACAATTACTAAGTAGAATGAAACTGAGACAAAAAAGCCCTCCATCAATTGCTTAATAAGAAGAGTCAAATTGGTAGGAATTCAAACGCATCCTAACGCATCGGTCAAATGATATTTCATAAGTTTATGTATGATGGACACATTGGTAATCCAATACTTCCTCAGCGGTGGAATGAATTGATGATAAAGAATTGTACAAAAATGTGTATAAATACTCTGGCTTAAAACATCTGATAAACCGGAAAAGACAAGGTAACAAATTTTGGATACAGTGTTTTTTTGAAACAGTTTCATAACCCACAAAATGGGGAATGGTGCTGGTGCGCAACAAGCTAGTCAAGCTGTCCAACCAGATCTTAGTGGTGGGCCGCATGTTGTTTTGGTCATAACGGTGGAGGGAACCGGTCAACGGTGGAGAGAGATGCCAGGTCAGATGAGAACTTGTCTTAATTATTTGGGTGGTGAAGAGTGTAGGAAGGAGGGCTTAACAGGATTCTCCGATTGACCCAAAAAATCTTGTCAGCAGTCAGTGTGCCACATGCCGCGGTGGTAATAACCAGGTGGTCGGCCCCGGGTGACGCGTCATCACTGGCTGGTCAACTCCTGAACAATTGCCAACAGCAGGAAACAGACGAGATGGCCTCGGGGACTGGTCCAGGAGTGGCTGAGATTTGAATAAGTTACTCTCCTTTCCAACCACGTATCATGATGGGGTAGTATTCTGGTATGCTTTTTCTAATCCCAGTGTGTACCAAGCAGTCGTGTACATACGTGGCATGTTTCCCACCTCAGGATTTGGCGACCGTTTTCCAATCCATGCCGCACCACCTTGCCCATTTGGATCTTCTGCCATTATATCTCAGCATTATCCCGTATTATATACGTCGTGACGGAATGTGGCTTTTGGTGAGCACTTGGTCATTATATCCACAAACAACCCTTCAAAAGCTTCAAAAATAACCACCCACATTATAGGATCACAATCAAGGCGCTTTTTTAAATGATGGTGATGGTTGTTTTCATCCTATACTGTCTGCAAAAAATGACAGATCTCCGGGCGCACATGTTGGCAGGATCATCAAGGGTGAACAATATTGTCAATGTCATTCAAGCTAGTCAAGGTTGTTCTCCTTGTCTCCGTGTCTGTTTCCATCTTTCGGGGACTGATTTATGTTTCCTGTATATACTTGGCCAAGCTTGGATGCGTATTTAATCCAGGTTGTCCCCAATGCTACTAAGAAGGGAATCGTGGCAGGACATGATCATTGTCACAATTCTGAATGGTTTGCTCTTTTTGCTGTTACGACTTTCCTTAGACGTGGCATATTCCAATGTTGTCTTCTCGATGTACATATGGCCACCCCAATAGTCATACGTTCAATAGAGAAATTTGCACAGTAACACACCCAATCTCATCTTGCATCATTCTTTTCTCGTAGCTGTTTGGAGTCCAATTCCTTGCAGCCGCTGCTGCTGTAATGGTCACTTCCTCCCATAGCCCATCGGCTGATAATGGCTACAAGCTGTGAGCTTGGCTAGTTCACTCTATCTACTTGAGTTACGCTGATCACCTAATGCAACACTGAACTTAGATATTATTCAAACGCCGTGCAGATCACTTCTCCTCACGACAAAGGTATTGCGGCATCCATTGAAAAAAATTTATAAAATAGATGAGGAAGACTGGAGCACGGAGCCTACTCCCCAGGTATATGAAGCACTATTTATTCACAGCAGCAAAATAAAACAAGATTTGTATCTTCTAACTTGACATTTCTTTTTCTCAACAACCTATACTACTAATCACTTTATTGATCTAGATTGGAGTTACATTCCAAGACTTCTTTGACATTCATATACACACCAATGCATGGTGTTGGCTTTTCATTTGCCCGTCAAGCTTTTGAAATGGCAGGCTTTCCACCACATGCCTGACTTGCTGTTGAATCTCAAAAGCATCCTGGCCACGATTTTCCGACCGTCAAGTTTCCAAATCTTGGAGAAGAAGGTGCACTCGCAGAAGTTGATTATCATGGCTAATGATCCCGATGCCGATCATTTCTGCGCTTCCAAATGGACGGGGTCAGTTGAATTGCTCTAACCTTAAGGATGTTCCACCGTCTCTTTTTGTCAAGTTAGCGATTATGCGACAACAAGAGAAGCAGAAAGGCAGCGAAACGTACTCGTAGATGAAGCACTTCATTTCTCAACCCCTGAATCGTGTTTAAATCTTCCAGAGTGGTGGGGTTGGGCTCAGGGGATGTAGCTTCCGGAGACGGATTGCTCAATGGGTTCTGAATAAAGGAAACCGGGTCAGTATCTGAGGGGAGGCTTGATGCATATATAAATATATTGGCCACTTTTTCGTCGGACTTTTGAGCGAGTGAACTATACCGCTTGGTGTTTTGCAGGCTCACAGCTCTCACTCGTTTCCCACCAAACTTGCCGAGCTTTCCAAACTCGTCCAAATCGGAGCCCTGATCAGGCACTGGCGGCAGCGATCCGTTGATGCTGTGGCGAGGATTGTGGGCCGCACCGAACGCGCGTCGGAAGACCGAGGCTCTGTTTGCTTCGAAGCTGCCGCCTTTCCCTGAAGCGCGCTCCGTCAGTGTCTTCTGTTGATTGAATGGACCGTTTTTCTAGTCTACCAGGTTCGGTGGGGAATGATATTTTGCTGTCCGATGGAAATGCCATGGGAAGTAATTGGCGGAGAATTTCTGAGATGAATCATGGCAATTTCGTTAGAATTGCAAGTTCTTTGCGTGAATGGGTATTCAAGCTGAATACTGACTCTTGGAGCATAGTAAATGTGAATTCTGCAATGACATCCTGGACTTCATCGTCCACCAGCCCAAGTTCTGCGCCTGGTGGATGATTCTCAATGTATCCCAATCTGTTGAATTTCGGAGTAGTTCAATACGCAAATCCAGTCATATTACTGGGAGCTTCGTGGCTCACCTTGTTCAATGGTTTAATTTTTCACGCATACGGTCGGGTAAGGGTGCACTACCACTGAGCACAGGCGTGAGAGCAACAACGCAAGAGGTGGGCACCACGTTGAAGTGACGGTGACTGAGCCGACTCTGTCTAGGATTTACTTGTCGGCTAATGCGGAGTGTGTATCTATCAAAGGGAAAAAAACAAAGAAAGATATGTACATGAGTGTGGATAAAAAGACCCAAGGTGATTGCGTCATATAATCAACAATATGACTCATATTGTTGGTTGTTTCGGGTCAAAAAACTTTGGAGGGGGCCGAGATGCATAAAAAAATGGTTCCGAACCGCCGACACAAGTGCAGGTGTATCCGTCCGATGCAATCACATTAGCAGCGCAAGAGGAGAAGCAAGAACAAATGTTAGTATGCTGCATCAACGGAAAGCCATTGGGGGAGCTGGGGATCTATTGGCCATTGATTCATCACATCCCACAGGCATCCCCCAAATGAGGAAGAAGAGGGAATCAGAGCTTACCAATGACCAGTTTACCGTGACGGTTGTGAGGGGGTGTGTGCAAGGTGGAAGGCGTGGTTGACCATCCAGCTGATACGTGGTCAGACTTAGTGACATGTGTATGTGATATTTCTGTGAAACTCACAAACTTAGGCAGCCATCCACACACCATACATTCAAAGAGAGCTCTGCACACATCTTGATAGCTTTTGTCATGCCATGGCCATTTTTGGGTGCACGTCTTCCGTCCCTGCCCACCTGCTCACCAAGATATCCATCATGCAGAGATATTTTCAAGCGTAACTAATGGTTGAGGGTCACCTCAACCATCCGTTAAGTTGCGGCATCTGAGAAGTGGAATGCACCATCAAGTTTGTACAACCTGGATTGCCAAGACGTTCACTATTTAGGCTGTATAAACTCGATGAGAGAGCTCAAGTTACTAGTTCAGGGACCTATGTACTTAGTCGTAGACATGTTTTGTCTGATATGCATTGGGCCGGACAGGCCAAGCAAGCCACCAACGTTGAGGTTGGGGCTTGCGGGGAGGGGGATCATGTTATTGACGTCAAAGGAAGTTGAACTTTTGGCTTCAGCGTTTGGCTTTTGGGAGTTTTGGATTTGGCCCAAAACAGGTGATACAATTCTGTTGTACCTGGGCTGCCGTAACGGATTGATGCTGAAGCATTGTAAAAAAAGTTGTATACGTATGTCGGCTGGCAACATCTGATAGGCTGCAAAAGACCTGGAAACAAATTTCAGATGCAGCGGAATTTTTGAAGCAGTTTCAAAACCTATGTATGGAATGGGAAATGGAACGGCGCTGGTGAGTGATGCTAAGCAAAATCAACTTTTTGTTTGATTGTTTATCCCCCGGCGCCTATAGACCCATTCCAAGATGAAGGATATCTTTCCCAGAACGACTTCAAGCTCTTTTGCTAGATTTCACAAATATCTCACTGGCCCACCCGACCTGCTGGAGAAAGCACACAACGCATTCCAATTGACTGAATCAAATGAATACCAAGCTGCTTCAGTTGAATTTTCTCAGCTCCTGTCTACCTTTCAGCTAGACCCCGAGATCTTTCTGCACCTCAGTCTTGACTTGGCTCGTTGTTTCCTTGCCTTGCTTGAGCCTGAAAAATGCCTTCAAGCTATCCATCCATGTATGGACTGGAATCATCCTTGTAGTATTTCCTGGTCAAACTCACTATGGTCACCACTCTCAGCTCTCTATGTATCTGCAAGAGCCTTAAAACACCACAAGGAAGATGTTGAGTATCATCTGACGCTTAATCACTGGCTGAAGGTTATTGAACTCATTGCGAAGGTAGAAGAATATCTCAAGAATTGTTTCCCTTGGAATGATGCCTCAATGAAGCTACCCGGAAGATGGCCTTACTAGAAGGCAGAAGCTCTGGCACAAACCAAAAATACCTCCTTGGCCAAGATAGAAATTGGGTGAGATGTTTATTTTTGATTTCCTTCCTAACGCACTAAAACTCAATCTTGCTCATTTATTTAAGGGGAATGTTGCAGCCTCATTCTGTGTCCAAAATAGAATGGCTATGGATTGATTCTTTATGTGCATATTCAGAAGAGGACTGGTGTTCTGCGTACAATTTCTTACAGCAAATAAGCCACTCAGTCTCGGACTCAAATCTGATTTCCAAAGCATCGTAAATATGATGATTTGACCCTTCTACTCACATCCTCAATGTGCTAATTGCGTTATTTGAAAAATCTGCATAGGGCGCTACTAGATGCAGTGAAAGAAAAATATTGAAGACCTGTTACACATTATGAGGCATGGTGTTTTCAACTTGTTTACTTGAAAATTGGTATTGATTTTTTATTATTTCTTTTTAGATTCTTGGGCTTTTGCCTTCTGCGACTCAGCATGAAATTCAGAAAGCGTACAAAAAGGCAGCTTTAGAACATCATCCAGATAAACATACCGGAAACACTCATCAAATGACACAAGTGAAGCAAAATTTAAACAGATTATACACTTGGACTAAAATCTGATAAATCACTTTGTTTTGTCTAGCTGAATGTAGCCAGAGATGTCCTTTTGAATAGTATTACACGCCACAAATACGACAAAGAACTGGTGCGTCCTATGTTGAGAAAGAGCTGAAGACTTGAAGTTGGAATGCTCCTCGCTGACTGGCTTTCTATGGATAGAAAAAATTGGGGATCAAATGATTTCCTGTGATGTCCTGGTCGATATGAGGGTTTCCAGAAGGCACACATATTTTTTTATAGATTATTTTCTCGTTTTTTCTGTCGCCCAAGACACCGGATCTTAGAATTGAGCTTGTGTTAACGCCGGCGCCTCTCTCACTTGCAAAGCATTAATCATCTGCATATTATTAAATTTTACTCATTACTTCAGAATGGTAAACAATTAGACATAATTTCGATCGGGAGCAAGATTCCAAGAATGTTCAACCAACTTCCAAAACACAATGTGTAAAGAATCAAATTCACGTTTTGAGACAAAGTATGGAGCTGAAGGTGAAAAATATTGGTCATTTTTATGCAAAGATTGAACTCAAAACTATTGAAATGTAGCTAATAGAAGATATAAGAACAAAAGCTCTCGTACAACATGGTTCGGCCAGTGATATTCCAAAGAATGATAGAACCTGATTGCATGATAAATATTCTTCTTTGCAGCATCCCACAATGGAAGAACCATGGCAAATTCCATCTTGGTTGACCCACGAGGCAGTCCAATCATACACTTGGTCAAGAATGTATTGTAAATGGCAACGCGTGACACTTTGAGGCCAGAAAGTTTTAGCCACTGAAATGCAGTAGAGAAGTGCAATCAGTACTGAGACCACTTTTCTCCATGAAGATAATCGAGAATGAACTAGAAATTTCAAGCAAAGAAAACAAAATGATAAGCATACTGTTCATCGGAATCTATTTGATGGGTAGACTTACCTTTCTGCTGGATGATTGGACTTGAATTTCCATTCGAGAGGGCTGGTGGCAGCTGAAGATGACGGGTTTCTTCTTCCAAGGCGTCTGGATTGATGGGAAAGCCTGATCAATGAAAATCAATGTTAAAAAAAATTGATGCACTATGTTTTTAAATTTTAAAATTCATTTACTTTTTCCTCTTGAGCGTGTAAATCTTTGGGGCAAAGTATCCAAGTTGGCCAACGCCGGTTGAGTAGGCTTCCGAAAGACCTCTTGAAAGTCGAATGAATTCAAATCTGACGGCCAGACAAATTTTCTTCAATGTCTTTCGTCAACTTGAATGATGGGATTCTCAACTTACCTATAAGGGATAGTCCAAAAACTTGACATCCTTTCTGGCAATTTGGATGAAGAGAATGATTTGCTGCATGCCTGCGCACGTTAGTGAGATGGAGTCCATGAAGTTCGGAGCAAGGCTTCTTTCTGGTGGGATCACCACAACTTTGGTGATGCGGACAGTGGAAGCACTTGGCCAACATCGATTTTGACTTGAGACTTTGAGGCAAATTGAGCTTTTGGGGGTGATGTGCCGCCCCTTTTGCAGGATTTCAGATATCAAACAGGTGCTTTTTTCGTACCATGTATTCAAAGACCCGATAAGGATGTTTGTAAATTTGTATGCATCATTGAACAGAACAGTTTGTACACTTCCCTGTGGAAAGCTACATATTCTTCCCAATGCGTTTTATCTTTTGATTGGCTAGGTCTTTCCTTCAGTGTTCTTCAATACAAGCGGAATTACAGATACGTCTCTGGCCAAGAAAAGTGCATGTAGCGCTTCCTCTAACATATTCAATGATTTGGCGAGTACATTCATATTGCTGGGGCTGTACATACATGATGGAAGCCAGACTACGTATGCCAGGGTGTGCTTCATTGAGTTTGCTCGCAAGTTGCATTCATCTGCGAGCAGACTTCAACATCACAAGTGCACTCCAGCTTTTACTGACATCAATAATGCCTGCTGATCGCTCAGTAGTCAGAGGAAGGGTTACACGGAGTGGTACTGCCTTTTCAAACTCCCAGGAGCATGTGTCCACCTCACTACGTTTTTCCGGCTCTTTGCAAAAACGGAGTCAGGCTGAAAGAGTTACGGTTTTGGAGGAAAAAATGGCAAGTTGGTTCCACGTTGTATAAAAGTAAAAGTACTAACTGCTGTTCAGAAATACCACAGGATAACTATCAAGATTTTCAGGTCAGTTGGAGTGTTGATTTCTCAGCATTTATCACGCAAGTTGACTCTTCACAATTTTTAGAACCGATGTGAAGCTGTCTTTGACCAATTTGGCAAATGGTTTGCTGAGAGCAAGGATTGGAAGGCGCAGATTGATGCCACCCTGAAGGACATCCACGTGAGCTAATAATAATCCATTCATTTGTAATGATCAATAGCACCATTAATATGATTGAGAAATAGGTAAAATGTGACAACAGCCAGACCAGAATCCTACGCATTGAATCACAACTGGATCATGGTGTGGGTCTGAATGTTGGATCAACTAATTATCAAGAATTTGAATTGTCTTTAAGGGATGCCACCACATCAAGCATTTTCAAGGTTCCAGATCACATTGATGACTTGCGCAAGGATCTAATTCTCTCAAACGCTAAGGTATGAGTTCAACTTCATCACGCTATTCTACGGATTTCATTTTGATTTTCTTTTTAAAGGCCCTCGAGGCCAATCAAATTAGCATGAACAGAATGAAAGAAGAAGTTGAAGCAAACCAAATCATTTACCAGCGTCTGATTGATCAAAGAGTTGAGAAAAGTCTTCAAGATTTGACGCTGGATTTAAGACAAAGATTTAAGCCAGAGGTTCCATACTGCTTGCAAGGACATTAACTTCTTGAAGGTAAATTACTTTGACAATTTGTGATTTCTTGTTTGCTGATTAAACCTCCTTGTGCAGTCTCGGAGCAAGAAGATCACACAGAATCAGAAGGTCAATAGACAATTGGTGCAAAATCTAGTTTCTGTTTACCAAACTGATCTCAAAAATGGGAAAAACTTACTGGATGTACGTCGTAAAATCCCTTCATAATTCAGCTGTTTTAAAAAAGTATTTACCTGTGTTTGAAAACAAATCCTGCAAAGAAAAATTTTGAAAGCATCAGGTCACTCAAATCGGAAGTTGCCAATCTTTCTCAGATGCACGTAAGTGGCTTTGAAAAAAACCAAAGTTATTTCCACTCTACTGATGTGCTTCTCTCAGGTTGAAAATATCCAAAAAAAAAACGAATTGTCTGAGTTGCTCAAGACTCTGGAAGGTCGGATTGGGACATATTTTTCACAAATGAATCATCAGAACACAACAGTAATTGAAGAAGATTCACCTTCCAACAAACATGTGACAATCTTGCCAGAAGTGATTGCGGTTCTTATTGGCCCTGAAAAATTGGGAGGCACCAACCAGTCAATATTCGAGAATGATGACGGGAATGAAAACAGCTTTGAAAAAACACAAGCTGCTCCAACAACTGAGCAGGAAGATCATCAAATGGATGAGAGCTTTCCCGTTGCAATTGAGCAAGAGGTTCTTGAGCTTCCGGATGAACACACTCCAGTTCAGGAGTTTTCTGATGATAGTAGTGAATCGGGACAACAGGCCGCCAATCAACATGTCAATCATGCAGCAAATTCTACACAACCACATGGCTCCACACTCAAAGGAAGTTCCCGGACAAAGAGAATCAAGATTGGAAACCTTGCACGTCATCAAACCCAAGCCGATACTCGCACTGATGCAGAAAAGAAAGTTGATGAGATTCTGGTGTGTTTATAGCTTTTGGGTGTAATTTTTTTCTATCTCATCTAATGCATTGTCCTTTCCTCCGTCAGAGGCAATCAATGCAAACATTCCTGTATTATTTAGCACAGGAAGAGCCCAGCAAGATTCCTATCATTCCCTCGCCCACTGATGAGGAACTCAACTCATTGCAACCTTTACCTCTTGTTGACAACATCCTTACGGATGTCAACTATACGATAGACAAATACAGTATCCTTGCACCAAATGTTCCAAAGTTAATCTCACCGGATCAAGTAAAGCGAATTGGTCTGGAAGAATCTGAATCAACCAACTTTCGAGCTCTTCAAGTTGTCTCCACTTCAAAGAGACGATCAGCCCCATTCAACCTCTTCCAGCATTGTCAAAATAGAGCCAGGCAATACGGGGTTTTCTGTTTTGCATGGTCCGACTCAAACACGTCCAACGCAAGACTTTGGAACCATCGTATTGCCACCTTCTGTGTTGACACCTTTGTCACAGCTTGTGAACAACAATGCTTTCTTGAAACCCACAGGAACATGATTCAAGCGCCAACCATCTCTCAAGCACATCAGATTTTACTTGGTGTGTTACAACATTGGCTAACCGTAAGAAAGCGTGAGCTAAGCCAACCTGGTGCTATATTGAGAAACCGGAAAATTGATCGCCAATTTCGCCGTCGTAAAACGGTATGTTTCCCAAGATTTTTTGCATTTCAATGTTGTCTGACCACAATGTGTTTTAGCTTTGCAAACGGAGGTTAGTAGCATGCCAAACAGTCACAAATCTGAACAAATATGCACCACTTTTCAAGACGGACCACTTGTGCTCTGATGACGAATCTAATGACGATGGGCCTTTGACACGAACACGAATTCCTATGCCTGAAAGAAGCAGTCGTGCCACACAGCTAGTTGAACACATAGACCGTGTGGCAACAGATCTCCACAACAGGCGTCAAACCAGATCACGAGGACCTCCCCCAGCAACTAGGAAGCCTCCGGTGGCCACTTCAACCCAGGTTGTCATTGACCGAGTGAGGGTAGGCCTTCCTAAAGATTGCTATAACGCTTTGTGGCTAGCCACCCTTGATTCATCAGAGCTAGGGGGGTTGAATATGAAAGACAAATGCCTCATGGGACTTGAAGATATCCTGGAAGGTTAATACTGAGGCTCATGGCTTTGAAATCGAAGAATTCCACCATTATGTGAATTCCTTTTTGTTCAATTTATTTCACTATGCCTTTTTATTTCCATTCATGTGCGTTTCACCAGGTTGTAACCTCTTTCCTCACTTTACAAGGCTTCCTTCAGTTTTGGGTCTCCGTGCGTCAACCTTCAAAAACCCCAATCTTGGCTAAAGCTTTTCTATTGACAATATTTTGTCTTCAAAAATTGAGGGAATGGGGGAATGGGCTCTTTGGAGACACCATCACCATCCCTCTCAAGAGATAAAATACAAGATGCATCTGAAGCCACCTCCTCTGGCCAGGAACTCAGCCTCTTCCTAGCGCAACAAAATGTAGAGAGGATGAGATGCTTCATGGCCTGGAAATTGTCCATTCCCGTGCCTGATGCTCACTGCATAGAGAGGTGAAAGAGCTGGGACAAAAAATTCAATGTGATTAACTACTTGGCAATATAAACTGTGCACCCTTTTGGAAGCTTGGAAATTTCACATCCAACCCAACTAATTTCATGTGCATATTCCACTGGTGTCTGGTTGCAATTCTTTTTTTGGTAGGGTAAGAGACTTTCTGCGGCAAGAAGTACGCAGAGCTTCAATTGCATTAGTTCCAAAGTAAGGGATATCTTATTGGATGCAATATCTTGCACCACCCCACAAGCTTATCCTGGTTGTAACTTTTGATTTCCTAATAGTTATACCTGCTTCTGACTTGAGAAGTTGAGTGTCCATGTCATCGGGTTACTCCCTTGTTCATCAGACGGCAATACATCCTGACATTCCAACAGGCTGTAGTGTCCATTAATTAGGCAAGAGCGGGTAAGCCGCACCATTGATCGATCTCCAGTCAAACATGAATGACTGATTCGTTGAGATAAAAATTCGTTTGGACATTGACCAAGCATGAAGAATGAGCAGAAGTCTGGCTGCGAGGTCAGATGAGAGGAATGCAGAACAGAACTTCGGAAACCCAAAAGCGCTTGAAAATTAACACAGGTTGACTGAGACTCCCTTCCCTTTGCGGAGGGCGGGGGCCCCCAGGGCTGCCAGCCCCCGGGCGCAAATGCCCCCCGGAGGAGAGGCTACTTTTTGCTCCAACTCGACTTGCAGAACAAGATGGCGGACAGCAGCAGCAGTCATCGGAGCACTCCTCGCGCTGTTTCTGCTGGCAGCCGTTCCACGCATCCTCATTGGAAACGCACTCTTCACCCAGCTGACCACACCCGCCCTGGCAACATGCATCGACCTGCGCGCGACCTCAGTGCACATCCAACGAGCCCATCCGCCTCCTGCAGCCAGACCAACAACCCCTGGCGGAGATCCTGCTCACTCAACCACTCACCCTGCCGCTTGGTACCCACCCCGCCACCACCGCCATGACAGATATACACCTGCGCATCCGCTTCCCCAAGCCGGACCTGCTGCCGCCCCTCCTCATCAGCCAGCAGTCTCTTAACCTCATCTACAACTATGTTCATACCCGCTGCCAACTCACTCGAATCGATCACTGCGGCGACCTTTGATTAATGTCATCCCATTGACTTGATTGTTCCAATTTTCTGCCAACTTGGACCACACAGGACTTGACTCAACTTGGTAAGCAATCATGATTCCACGCTTCTCCCACCACTCAACTTGACTGTTCTAATCATCTCATTTCTTATTTTTTCCTTCTTTCCTTCTAGATATGTATCAAAAAAATAAAAACTTCCCTTGATCATCCCGCGCACCCGCCGAGCCGCCACATCCTCTGGAGAGTGCTGGACGTCCAAGGAATGTACGATTTCTTGGGTCTCTGGTGCTCAAAGGAAGCAGGATGGGCTTGGAGGCAAGGATGGTTTGGGAATCCTCCATCAATTATTTTCAACCGGTACGTTTTGACTTGAATATCATTTTGCCGTGTGTCTTCTCGGGGATCAACACGGCCCTCTGACCCAGTTTGTGTTGCTTTTTGTTTTCTAGATGCCTTTAAACGAGGAGAGATCAACTTTTGCAGTACGTTCTCAGAATGCACATGACGTTTGAAAGGAATATTACCTCCATGTTGCGCTGCATGAATGACTGCAACAATGTAGGATTTACAATGCTCCATACATACGACTTGCATTCTCAAACAGCTGATTAATTGTGTGTCCGCAGGTCACTGGCATGGACTAGCTAGAAGTGGCTGCAGGCTTATACAAGCTACAAGCAGGAAGCAAGAAGGCATCCAACTGTGACATCAACATGGACACCTCACACGTCCGCCCATCTTTCCTCAGCCAGTGCAATCCCAAACGCAGCGAGCACGTGCCTCGGCTGACCCAACCGACCGCATTTCTCTTGATCGCCTATCGCTCTCTGTCGGTTTGGATATACTCCATCCGAGCCAGCAACCTTCCCAACTCGCCTCCGCAAGTTGACCTCATCCGGACGACCAGTCGTGCGCATGAGGCCCCCATATTGGTGTCGACCAGCGACCCCACCGGCCGATTGTTTGCTACGGGAGACACCGCAGGCGTCGTGAGGGTCTGGGACGCACGCGCTGGGTACTGCACCCACGTCTTCAAAGGCCATGGCGGCATCATATCGGCACTTCACTTCGACATCGATCTCAATGGGATCTCTCCAGCACGCTCTCGGCAGCTGAAGATGAAGACGCTCCCGGGGACACCCCTGGGAAGCTCAAGTCGTTATTGACGATGCAAATCCACGACAAAGATATAAACTCAATTGACTTTTCGGCTGACTGCTCTTTGCTAGGCTCGGGCTCACAAGACAAGTTAGCCAAGCTATTCTCGGTGGACCATTCGGCCAAGATGGGCACCACGCTGAAATTGGCGGGAGTTCTGAAGGGCCACAGCCGAGGAATCTGGTCCATCAAGTTCTCGAAGCACGATCCATATGTGATGACTGGGTCGGGAGATTGCACCATCAAGCTGTGGTCGACGGACCAGAAGATGCGCAAGGATTCGCAGGCGGAGCAGGGCGTGATGACAAGTGGGTTCGGGAGCTGTCTCTAGACGTTTGAAGGCCATTCCAACTCGATCCTTCGCCTCGATTTCACCAACTTCGGCCAGCAGATCGTGTCGGCCTCTTTGGACTGTTTGCTGAAGCTGTGGGACATCAAAACGTAAGTCTGTGTGGCCACGCTGGGCGACGATTCAGAGGACGAGGAACAGGAGGGATTTGTAGGGACGGCGGGGAGACCGAAAGCGGTGAGCAATGGCCGTGAGGGGAAGATCTGGGCGCTGGATCTGGAGGACTGGACGGGCAGCCAGATGGTGTCTGGCGGGGCGGACTCGCGGCTGATCTACTGGCGCGACGTGACGAGAGTGCTTTCGGAGAAGAAGATTCAGATGAAAGAGGCGGAGCTGGCGGTGCAGCAGGACCTGGAGAACTTTGTGCGGGCTCGGGAGTTCGGTGCGCCGATCAGGCTGCTCATCAAACTCGACAAACCCGCCCGTCTGCTCCGCCTCTTCACCGATCTCGAGCGCGCCGAGGGCAACCCGGACGCCCCCGACAACCAGTTCGGCCCTGTGAACCTTGAGGCAGATTCAGACTGACTTGATCAACGTCTACCTGGTTGGTGTGAAATCAACGTGGACAATTTTGCATGTGAGGCTAAGCTCTTCCAAGCATCCTTTCCAAATCAGTAAAAAAAGGAATGCTAACTGGGTAATTTCACCTTCACTCCGACCAGCTGGTCAATCCTTGAGTGAACCGCGAAAATTATAACCAACACACAACTATGTGCTATTCGAGTCAGATTCCATACCAAATTTGCTTCTCCTGGTTCCGAAGCTCCCGCTTACATGCATCCAAGTGCCAGTCGCCACCAGGCAATCTGCATTTCACGAGCTGATCGACTCATTTCATGAGCTGTTCGACTCCTATGACTTGAGAAGCTCCATTTGCTATATTCAACCCAAACCTTAGGTCATAGGCAAGTGCTTTTCTTGCGTGTTTTGTTTTCCCCTTATTTCATCATTGATACTTGGATGTTACTCGACGGCTTGGCACTGTGGCTACCCGCGTTTTCACCCAATTATGTGCAGGTTGCCACCCTCAGCTTGAATGGCCAGTCAGTTAATACCCTCTTCTCTTCCTTCATCGCGCTTTCTCATGCATGTCTGACTGGATCTGCGTTCATAGAGAGCTTAGAACCCTGAGAACGCCGGATGCTCTTCGAAGAGCTATCACGCTTTGCGGCAGTAATTCACGGCTATGGGGCTCTGTCCCAAGCCACCAACTTGGTGAATTTTAGCCATTGAGACTGCTCTCGCTGAAGAGAGATGGGGGACACTTGCGCAACAAACCCTGACGGTGCCGGCCACGGGATTGACAGTTTCACATGTCAGCACACAGAGGTCTTTGAGCCACAAGTCCCAATACCATTTTCTGATGATCTCCTAAAAACACACAGACACAGAATCAGGAAAATTTGACAGACTCGATGCCTTACTTTGCTGCCCCATTAGCCTCCACATCAGTTCATCATGATAAGCATCGTGGGATCACGCCTCAGTCTGAGCGGGGGCATGCGGATGTGTGGACAAACGGTAGACTCTTTCTCGATTGCGATCGCAAGCACCGGCCCTTACTTCCCTTCGCACTCGCTCTTCACGTCCTCGCGCAGCTCCACGTCCCAACCCTGTTCGGTCTCCTCCGGGTTGAACATGTTTTTGAATACATATGGATCGTGATTATGTACGCTGTTTTTCAATTTTCGAGTTGTTGGGGCTCTAGCCGGATTGGATGCCATGGGAATCAGTGGCTTGCGTGGTCTAGGCAGAATCATGGCTGGCTTCACTCATCGACTCAAGAATATCCTCCAATCCCTCAAATCCCAAGGCTCTGGGCCGTCCACGAGTCCTTTGGAAGCCTTGCAAGAGCTGGCCAAAATTTTGGCTGTCAGTACCGAGGACACATTGGCTGGCTACTTTCAAACGGATTCGTTTGCTCACAAACTGGTGGCTATCCTACGGGGGGAAAGTGAACGCACCAAATCTGAGGACGAGGAAGATGAACTCGCCTTGGTCGCCACCCTTACAGCCACCGGCAGGAGCTCAAGCTCATTCAACCATCCCAGCTTGGGCACAGCCGTTGAATAAATGTTGTTGGCCTCTCGCTGTTTGGCCAATTTGATGGAAGCACTACCCGGCAGCGCACACAACGTTGTTCACCATGGCGCCGTTCTGATTCTCTGCGCAAAATTACTGGAAATCAATTTCATTGATTTGGCGGAGCAATCGCTAAGTGTAAATCCGGGGTTTTTTCTCCATATTTTTCATCATTTGTTCTTACTTTTCAACTCGCTCATTTTTGTTTATTTGCCCCTTACGACCCATGAAAAGATCTTGGAAGAATTGTCATCCTCGATTGTGCGCGAAGGGGGCCTGACAGCCCTCCTTCAATACCTTGATTTTTTCTCTACAAACGTTCAACGTACCGCTGTCACAGCTGCTGCTCTGCCAATTGTTGCAGTTCCATATCGAGTGAAAGCTTTGAAATGATCAGATGTATTCCCAATCTTGCGCAACATCTTATTGTACTCGGACCAAAGAGTTTGCAAACAAGCCTTCTTGCTACCATCCGCGTAACCGACTTGTACCGCCATCATCCCGACAAGCTTCAGCAATCGCTAGCGCCGGAAGTCCTCTCTTCTCTGACCTCTCTCCTCTCACCGGTTAGCGGAAATAAAATTGGCAATAACATCTTTTTGGCAATCCTTAAATCTTTCACAAACATCGGCAGAAGTAGTCCAGAAGTTGCTACCAATCTTCTAGACGCTGGCACCTTATTCAAATTTGCACTTTTGTGCCTGACGTAAGCCATTGACCTCATTTTTCATTTTGTTTCCAGTCAAATTCAGCAAGCGATCGACCAATTCAGCAAGCAATCAACCAATTCAGCAAGCGATTGACCTTGTCGTTGAATTCCTACCTCCTCTTGATAAAAGTAAGCATCTTGTTCTTCCAACATAACAATCATCTTTTTCTACCTTCCCCCTTTCCATCGCTTAAATAAGAGTTTTTTAGGTGGCATTTTTGACTTCAAACTTACTGATAAACCCACTTCCCCGCAAAAAAATGTTGCCCAGAAAGACAAAGAATCTACTTCAACAAGTGTTCCAGAGGTTCCAGCGCTGTTCAACAAAGCAACTGCCGCTCTTTCTGATGCACGTTTGGCGACGGATGAGGATGTCAAGCCTGATATCTCAGCAAGAACCCTGACCCCTCTTGCTTACAATTCTTTGTCATAACCTGAAGAATCAAATAAAGAGGCAGCTATTGCTCATCGAATAGAACTTTTGCAGTCACCCTCACGCGAGCTTGTCGTCCAAAGATTCAACTCCCTCTTGCTTCCGACTTTATTGGAAGTTTACGGTGCGAGCGTCAGCTTTACAATTTGTGTTAGCAGCGGTGAGTTGTCCAAAGCAGACACCAGCGTCTGAAGTGGCCCACGTCAAGTTACGTGTATTGAATACACCTAGAGCTTGTCCGCCCACGTCAGTCGAACGACCAAAAATGTACAGGGATTCACCAACTAATCGGAACACTCGGATGAGGGAGCCCACGGTAGAGCCTGATGCAGAAAGAGATTGCCTTGCTTTGCTTGATGAGCCATACTTCCAACATGCGAGTCCACCCAGACCCTTGACGACACCATTGGCAGTCTCAGTGAAATTGCCACCAGCATAGAGCACTCCGTTGACAGCCAACATGGCGTTCAATGGTCCGTTCAGTCCACCGTTGGACACGACGGAGTTTGTTGTGGCAACTGAGGAGGTGGCATTCAAGGCTACTATGTGCGCGAAGGCACTCGCATGGCCATCCGATGAAGAAGTGCACTCTTCCAAGGCATATACCCTGACTTACCCTGCAGGGTCTCTAAATTCACAGCCATCTCCTTCAGAATATTATCACTCAATAGTACCACATGATACTCAGACCATTCCACAACCTTGCTTTTCTGAAGAGTATGGGGTGCGTCCTCCAACGCCCTAAATTTGCCATTTGCCCAGTGACGACCGTCCCACCTTGATTTCCATTTCTATCTCCTTTAAAAATACCAGCTTCAGCGCACCTCTAAGTTTCTACCCAGCCAGCGAGCCACGCCGCCATCTATCTGAAGCCGAACCATACAAGATGACCTCTGACACCTTTGGTAGCCATGCGCATGCTCGTTTTCCTACATATTTGCATTCGCAACCCCTCCACTCAAGGAAGCAGAAACACCCTTCTCTACCTCGCTGTTCCACCGAGCAAAGATCTGTACCATCCTTCAGCCAAGAGTCTTGATCAGTCAGTGATAGTGCTTCGTTCCTCTCAGATGACCACCCCCGTGCTACTGGTCTTTCTGGTTTTCAGGCCTCCCTTCAATTCCAGAGCGGCATGGAGGCTCTATCACCCTGCCAGCGTGATATGCTTCAAGTTACGGCCGTCTACGGCAAATCCATCTTTGAACCATTAGTCTCCACAGAGCTAGCCATTCAAGAAGGCTTGTTGCCGAAAGAAGAACTCTTGGTGCACCCTTCGGAATTTTTTTCAATAGAAAAGATCAACAGAGATGAAATTTTATTGACATCCCGCCCGCCTCAGTTCTTTCTTCAACAACAGGTACTATTCCCAGACACATCTCTTCAATCCGGCATATTATTCAGTCATAAAGATAAATTTCATAACTTTGGCAAGAACGTGAACCTGATGCATCAACTTCTCCTCTCTCATTTGCTTTCTTTTTTTCACGAGTTGCAATCAGCTCGAGATCAAGATTTTTTTCTTTTTTTTCCTTTTTTTTCTTTGCCGGCCTAGATTGTTCATTCTGAGATATTTGACTTTGTCTCCCTCTCTTGATGATGATGATGGTCACCCATTGATGGAATTCTCTGTCTCTCTTGACTCAATGTCTCCACCTGATGACGTGTGGATCATGTGTTGGGGGATGGACGTAATGGTGCTGCTGCTGCTGACGACTACAACGACAACAACAGACGGGGATGATGCAAAGATGCAGAAACCGTCCTGCCACTATTGGCTGTCTCTTTCTACTTTCCTCTTTGAACATATTTAGATAGACTCACATCTTCCACTCCACAATTTTTTTTTCTTTACGTATCTTTATTTTCTTTCCAACCAACAAAATTATAAAAGCATACATTGTGGTGCCCCCTCCCCCAATATCATCTCCCTCTCTTTCTTTCTGGCTATGCATGGAGTGATCCATTCATGACCCAGCTGTGAGAATTTGAACTAATCGAACAATCAGTCCGAGGGAGCTGGAAACTGATCAAACAATGAGTTCGAGCTCCCCCGAACTCATCGAACGGCCAGTTCGACAGACTCAAACCAATCGGGCAGTCTGTCCGATGTGACGAAACTCATCGGACAAAAGTTGTCCGACCTGGGGTCAAACAGCCTGTCCGATCCCATGTCGGACAAACCCCTCGAACATAGCTGTTTGACATGGGATTGGACAAAAATTGTCCGACCCCACGTTGGACAAACCCATTGAACAGAATCTGTTCAACAAGGCGTCGGACAGAATTGTCCGATCCCATGTCGGACAAACCTGTCGGACAGGCTTGTCCGACATAACATCGGACAATTTTGTCCAATGCCATGTCGGACAAGCCCAACGGACAGGTTTTTTTTAGCGGTGCTGGTTAATGCTGATAGTGCTTACAATATTGTTATCTTGTGATATGATAGTGATATGATGGTGTTATCTTTTAATATGACAATGATATGATATTGTTATATTGGGATATGACAGTTTGGTAATATGGTGATGTTATATGAGGGTGGTTTGAAAAATTTGACCACTACAAGATATCCCGTATATCCTGTAATGTCTTACTCAGCATCCCGTACGGCATATATTGTAGTGTATGTAGTGCTTGTACCAATGTAGCATTGGTTCAAAACGTCCGATATAAGCGCAGATGAAGCCATCTGACGTAATTGTCTTGGCATTGAAAACCTGGAAATCCACCTCCTTGTATTTGAACACACCTTTGTCCAAAAAATTTGTTCAAAAATCATTTAAAAATCAACTGTACATTTTTCCAAAAATATGAGGAGACAGAAATTTGCACCTCATTGAGGGAAACATTTTGGTGTATTTCTCGCGGTAATGGGTTGATATTTAGTAGTTTTTTTAATTTTTTGAAAATCATTCAAAAAAATGAAACACCCAACAAAAAAAAAAAAAAAAGAAAAGAAAAAAAAAAAAAAGAAAAAGAAAAAACACGTTGATATCCCAGATATCCCAAAATTTTTACTTGATATCCCATATGGGATAATGAGAAGTTGTGTAAGTGCATTGCGCTCATGAATGACACGTTTCTTGGCAAGATTGCCTGGGGCTTCACAAAAGAAGCTGCCACATGTACAGTGTGCTGTGCCAAGTTTTCCTTGATCACAGCCTGCCATAAAGGGGAACAGACAGATGTGGCAAATTTCCACAACGGGGTCACCAGCGGCAATACAGACCTAAATGGGAATTGAAATGCCAATCTGCTTTTGCCACTTTGGGCAGGGGACAAGTAGGCAAGCAGCACTTGGTATGATATTCACTAAATACAGCTGGAAAAGGATAACAGAAAAGTGTGGCAGCAGAGCCACGATTGTGTGTGTGGATTGGATCATTGGATGACTTCGCGCCGGCTCTGATTATGCCATGACTTTTCCATGTAGCCCCGCAACCACCTTGTGGATGAATTGATTGTAAGTGTGGCTCACGAATGCAAGATTGGCAATATACTCAAGGTTGATATCCATGGGGTAAAACCCGCGGGCAGCTAGCTCTTGAAAGGTCTGGATTGCAGAGATTCAGCACGCCGAGTTGAGGAGGGAATCTAAGGCTTCCCCAAGATTTGGGGCCCAGTGTCGCAAGCCAATTCAAGCCAGACAGCTTTGTATGCAGCAAAAGAAAACCTTGTCAATTTGAGTACCCTTGAGTGTTTGGATTTTGTCGAAGGGAATAATGGTGGGTTTGGCTGTATCCTCAGCTGCAATCTTGATCTGCTCAGTGTTTTCAAATTGATGGTAGAACTTGCACAAGTCTTTTCCGTGAGAGGCAGGTGGTGGGATCGAGTTCCATGATTCCAAACCCCATAGCACCTTGATGCAATATCCACGGCCTTACGGCCACGCGGCCCTTAAACCCTTTCCCTCAGCAAGCAATATTCCACAACTCAATGGCAACGTGTAAATATCCACTCGCCAAGAGCCTGAATCCTCACACCCAATTGGTCAGAAATTGAACTTGCTGATATACGGGATGGGGTGAGAAACATATGTTCCAGCTACAGTCGCCTTCAACTATTGCGGACTTGTGGGTCAAATTCCTCTTGCACTCAAGGCCAGATATATCAAAAGCAGTGGTTGCAGCCTATTTAACCAAGGACCCTTGCGATCAACTTGGAAAGATCCCATCCACCACAGAGCTTTACAGTCCCCAAGTCCTTGACCGCAACAACATGCCAGTTAAAATTATTAACTTGAGGGTACCGTTGTACCCGCTGATTGAATTTGGCTTGCTTGAGCCCTTACAGATTGTCTGTGATTGAAACTTGTCCCTCACAATGAACTCGCTGACATTTGACCTCTATCAGATTGAATCAAAAATCAAGGCGGGATGTAACTCTGGCAACTTCATGTATCAATCCTGCATCTCCTTCC
This sequence comes from Puccinia coronata f. sp. avenae, assembly GCA_002873125.1. Classification (NCBI taxonomy): domain Eukaryota; kingdom Fungi; phylum Basidiomycota; class Pucciniomycetes; order Pucciniales; family Pucciniaceae; genus Puccinia; species Puccinia coronata. Next base: position 112,453 of record PGCI01000178.1, on the reverse strand, counting down.
CCCACAAAAGTGAAATCCGGGACTGCCGGATGGAGGTAAGGCTCCAAGGCTACTCCACTCGAGACACCTGCCTCAAAGTTGGATCAACCTATGCTGTTGGTGGCCGCTGGATTTTTTGTGCAACCGCCAAAACGGCGGAAGCCCCCACCCTAAACTTTGACCAAAACTTTGCCTTCGAGATTGGTCTTGCCGCAAACCTAAACCTTGGCCCGGACCTCCGACAATTTGTTGTTGGTTTTGGTCAGGTTCAATGGAGAGCTGAAGTGGCCAATCAGGAATTGCCTCACCTCCACAATAACCTTGTGTTCATAATGAATAATGCCAATTTTGACCTTTCCGTGAGTGCTTCCCTGAGGCACCTGCGCGATTTGTTAAATGCTAACCTGTCTTGCACCTTCACCTCAGGATAAAACTCACCAGGCTTTTGACGTGTGCTACACTGCTTCAGGAGAAGGGCCTTTGCAACACGCCTTCAATCTCGTCCAATTACGCCGAGAGCTTCAGGTATTTGGCACAAGTCAGGAGTACAGCCAATTATCCCGTTCACTAGAGGTTCAAGCAAGTACCCTCTCCCCCTGATCACCTTTAACCTATAACCCGCACGTTAACATCAACAAACATTCATTACAGGTCATTTTGGTTGCCGTCGCGACAGGCATGGGCCCTCCCCTATCACCACCTGCACATGAAACGCAGCCACACCAAGCTGAATTGAGGCATTTCGAGTGAGTCTATTTTTCATAACTGTTTGCACCCGTGTTGACCTCCTATCACAGCGTTTCGTTCAGCCCCACAAAGCCTGTTGAGCCCAACTCGCCCGTCAACACAACTGATAATGTTGGTAGCACTCCTGCGCCGCAAAATGGTGAGTCTGAGCTTCAGCTAACCACTGGCTCTAAGCGCAAATTGGTTGACGCAGAGCTTTAGCGGAAAGGGCCACAGCTTGACCCAAGCCCAAAAGTCCTCCCACACAAGGCAAGAGGCCAAGTTCCTCCTACCCATCCAGGACCTATCCCAGTTGTTTTATCTCACCACTGTAATTGTGCTTGAAACCAGTTACTTGCAATGTCACCTTTAAATTAGGCCTTGACCTTACTAAAGCTCAAGTATCAGTTACCTAGGCCTGGTTTTGTATTAGATACAAGGTATAGGTGTCTCTTTAGCGTCACATCAACACCCAAGACGCAGCATGTCAAGCTTGGACCTTTGATGTAGCTTTGGGTCAAGTGCTACGTCAGACCGGTTTATTGTTCATTCAGTGAAGCCTGCCTGACATTGGACCTGTTGGGATGATGCCCTTAGCTGGACGGATCCATAGCTAGACACCAACCGTAGTGTTGACATCAACATTTTTCTACTACGCGAGGCTAACACTCGTGCAGACCAGTTGGAGTTGCGCGCTAACTAGAATTCCAACCAGCCAAGACAGAGCATCAATGTCCCCTGGAGCAAAGCTTGATTTGCCAAGAGCTTGTTGAGTGCGCCGCGGCAGCCTTAATGACCGGCAGTGCCGCGCGGCATGAGCAACTTGATGAACAATTACTGCTCCTCGGTCAGGCCCCCTTATTTCACTACCACGACAGCCGGATCAGTTCACCTTGACCTGTGAGGGCAAACATTTTATCAAATGTAATCCGTGTATTGCCATTTGGATATAGCTTAAAAGAAGACACCTGGAGCTTAGGCTACCAGGACATTTCCAGCATCACCACTAACCGATCGCCCCAAGACATCATTATTTCTCATCCTTGCTGATCTTCACCTTCTTCCCCAACCTTAAATCTTACACATTTTGCGCGCTTGCAACCTTCTCAGTATCCGACGGAGTTGCGTTATTGACTGATCCAAGACCGCACGTGTCACAACATGAAAGGTGCCTCCAGCTTGCAGTTTAATCCGCAGCACAAACAGCCCAGGGAAGCCTTACCCTTACAAGCCTCAGTTGCGTCCATTTGCAACAGCATCGTGAAACCAATCCTCAAGCCCCCCGCAGTTCTCTTCATCCCGAAGAACACAATTGTCCTTGCGCTCAGCGTGAATCCCCGCAACCGTCCGCCCAAACTTGCATAGGAAGCCTCAGCTCAATTGTAAGCTGCTTCTACGACGCGCAGGTGAGGATTACTTCAGCGTTCCTTGGGCTTGAAGTTGAACATGACAGCTAACAGCCGCGATGCGGCTTGACATGATTTGAATTCGCCAGGTAGCGTCAACAGTGGTTCAACTGCGGCAGACGCAGGCAAGGTGTCATTTTAGCACAAGTTTGTGGTCCTGCCTTTTCCCATCCCAAAAGCTCTAACACCCACCAGCCAGGGACAATTCGCGCAGTTGTCCTTGGGGTTCTGCTTGATCTTCCAGTGTGAGGTCAGTCTCCCACCCTGATGGCTTGATGATTGTTGGCAAGTATTTGGATGGAACCACTAGCTGACATAGTACATTGGGTTAACAAATCAGGCAACAAAATTTGAATTATTCCAGAACGACAGGTTAGAGCGACTGACAAACCCTTCCATACGGCCCTACAATAAGGTTAGCTGCACATAAAATGCCAAACAAACGCTGCAAGGTGGTTGCGTGTGAAGCCAAAAAACAACGAGGTGTCAATGAAAAGGAGCGTCAACTGGACACTCCCGCACAGGCTCCAGAGTTGCAATGTGGCCTGTGTTTCATGCGGCGCATTGCACTGACGCGAGGAGGCAACGGCATTGGAAGCTGGGAAGGAGAAGCCTGATTTCTCTCAGTGCTGCCAGAAGAACAAAGTAACCCTTCCTTCAGCTCATGTGGATTCCCCCGGCTTCCCGCTCAAACTTCAGTTACTGTTCACTGGTTCATCAGATGGTAAGCAACTTGGCGACTGCACTGTGAGATATTGAACTGACCCTCATTTGCCCTAGAATTGTCAAACTTCCAAGCTCTTATTTGGAACTATAACAACGCCTTGAGCTTTACGTTGTTGAGAGCGAACATCAATCCTTCAGTGAGAGGACAGCAAGGAGTCCATGTTTTCCGGATCAGTGGAGGGCTCACCCATTTCATATTGAGCATCAAACCTATGAACGAGGAGGACCCAGGCTTCTCAAGGATCTTTGTTGTGGGAACTGGCGGGACAGAAGAAGCACAGCATCGCATACGCAAAGCTACATGCGGAAGTGGAGTGGTTTCACAGTGTGGTCCTAAACTTTGCAAAGAATTAATGATGAAGTTGATGCGCTAAATGGATTCAGTGAATCCGTACGCGCGGATGTATTGGTTGGCAAAAGTAGTCCTTGAGACATCAAATGCTAGGACATTGGCCATTCAGAGTGTGCCAAAGCCAGGCAGCAACCCAAAGCGGTACAACAAGCCAACTGTGGATGAGGTGGCAGTTGTGATTGAAAGAGAAGGTGTTGTTACAACCGCAAGGCAAATCGTACTCCACCGGAAGAAGGGCGGCCTGGATCGGATTTTGGATACTCACTCAGGCTATTTCCCACTCCGGTACCCTCTCTTTTTTCCGCTCGGTTCCCAGCAGTGGGATAACTTATACAGGGCAAATACCACCAGAGGTTAGTGGAAACCCTATGGCTTGCTGAAGGTGTCAAGGGCTTATGCGTGTTGTTCAGTTTTTGGCAGGAAGATCACCTTGCTTGAAAGGTTTTGCTTCTTGCTTTTTCAGCGGGAAGACAATTTTTCTGCAATCCTTGCCGGCGGGCCTCTCCTGCAGGAATTCATTACCAATGCCTGGGTGGTAGTCAAAAGGGGCCGCCTGCTCTTTATCCAGTTACACCAGGAAGACTTACACACTGCCTCCTATAAGAAACTTGTCAATTCACTTGAGAATGAAAGCCTGTCGAATTGCCAACGGGTAATTCTGCCGTCGACTTTCATTGGAGGGCCTTGCTCCGAACTTAACACAAGTCCTCTCCCTGTGCCTCGGTCAGGGGGCCCGAAGGGCCGGCCTCCCGCAGGGAGGGACTTGCTCCCTAAGTCTCCTTTGTGGCCTGAGAGCAACCAGCCAAATGATGGGCAGAAACATAAATCACCCCATATCTCAAAACCTCTTTGGCCAATCTCCACGCCGTTAGGACCCATGACTCTCTGGATTTCTCTCATTTTTTTCATCCAATCCATGTCTCACCATCCCTCTTGATGCCTCTTCTGCTGCCATCCAAGTTTTTTTTTTTAAAAAATCTGGCAGGATTTTGGTCGGATAATCCCACCGATTGATCCGCTGTCAGACGCCATCAGACACTTGACATGTATTATTAATGCTTCTATTTCATATAACTTCCATTGTTTTATTCAAGTGTCAAGACATGCCAGACAATGACAGCGGACTGTTCAAATCCTCAAAGCGGGTGTGATCCAACTATCGGAGGTCCCCGGGGAAGAAACCCCTGCAGGGTTTTTGCCATTTTGGACTTGAGAAAAGATGGCTCACCAAGAAAAAGCGTAGAAAATGCAAAAAAAATGCCTTCAGTCTAATTTTTTTTTTAAAAATTAGTCCAGATGGCAAGCTACAACACTGCCGTTTTCATCTTTTTGGAAGTAGTAAAATTTCTGCTCTACCAGGGAATTAATCCAAAAAAGGGCAAAAATTGGGTGGAAAAATGAATTCTATCAAGTCACACGCGCGACTTTACTAGTAAGCCTCTCCTTCCGAGACGCTTTGCGCCTCCTTGGGGAGGCTTAGTTAAGCTCGGCCTCGCTCTATGGCCCAGCTCTACCAGGATGCAATGGCTATTACTCAAAAGTTCGGACCGCCGTCTTTGTTTATAACAATGACTGCCAACCCGGACTGGCCAGAAATCAAAGCTGTGATTCCAGCGCGTGCCTTAGCATACAACCATCCAACTGTTGTTGCCCAAGTCTTTGCCTTAAAGGTGAAGGCCTTAATCTTCCAGCTCACAGCCATGCAGCGTCTTGGAACAGTAATCGCCTACGTATACACCATTGAGTTCCAAAAGCGTGGCCTGCCGCACATTCACCTTATGCTCACCCTGGATGAGAAAGACAGACTAAAAACTCCAGAGGACATCGACCTCCTGGTTTTGGCCAAATTGCCGGATCCGGAGTCTTCCCCGGATCTGCATCAGCTTGTCTCAAAGTTCATGCTCCACGGGCCGTGCTGGGACGGCACGTGCTGCAAGTTGGGGTATCCAAAGCCCTACGCCCTGAGGACTGTTATTGTTGACGGGGCTTACCCAATTTACTTGCGGCAAGACGATCAAAGGTTGTTAGTTAAGCACACGTCAAAATTCTCCAACAGGGACGTGGTCCCGTACAACAAGTTTCTAACCCTGATGTTTGAGTTTCACGTTAACGTTGAAGTTCCTGTCAACACGACTGCCATCAAATACCTTTTCAAGTACATCATGAAGGGTCACGACCGCTTGTACTTGACAGTAGATGTGACTGACAAAACACAAGAGTACCTTGACACAAGATACGTGAGTGCGCCAGAAGGTAAGCATCCTCACTTCGTGTAGGTCTACATGCAAAGCTGACTTTCAAACTCATTGCTAGCTGCGTGGGAACTGTTCAAGTTTGAGATGTCGGGCCGGTCCCCAGCTGTAACCCGTCATGGTATACACGAGGAAAAAGATCAGCTTGTCTACTTTAAGGGAGACAAAAGTGCGGCAGGCCAGGTGGATTCAGGGAAAGCTTCACAAATGACGCTTACCCAGTTCTTCAAACTGAACGTAGAGGATGCTCGCGGGGCAGACAGAATGAGGGCCCGGCTCTTACAGTACGAAGATATTCCCACGTATTTCTGGTGGGATAGAGCCAAAAGAGAATGGCTTCCGCGGCTTAGTAAAGCCGACACCGTCTGTCAAATCTTCTCCATCTCCTACCTCGCGGGAGAGAAGTTTTACCTGCGAGTTCTGCTACTCCACCGGAAGAACATCTGCTCCTACGAAGACTTATACACGGTTGACGGGGTTGTACATAACACATTTTAAGATGCGTGCAACACCTTGAACCTGTTGGTGAACAACCACTTGTACAATCAAACCTTGGCCAAAGCCTCAATCATCCGGCCTGGCTTCCAGGTGTGCCAGTTGTTTGCACTGATGTGCGTCCACACTCCGCCGTCAAATCCAAGGGCTCTCCTCAACATTCACTTCAAGGCGTTTACTGACGACCTGAGTTGAGTGGACATGCGGGACCGATACTCAAGGCAACACACACCAGCTGAACGTAGGGCGCTTGCTCTGCACTGGCTGGAAGGTATTGTGAAGGACGTAGGCCACTCCCTGTCCTCTTGCGGCTTGACTCCTACGCCTGGAGAGCAAGAAATGATGGACTTGATTGAAAGCGCGGATAAGACTGCGGAAAACCCCTTGATCACAGCTGCTTGCTTGACGGCGGCCATCACGACGTTTAACCAGGAGCAGAAGGCATTCTACATTGAAGTTGAGAGTAGTTTGAAAAAGCAACAGGCGGCCATGTTCTACCTCGACGGTCCTGGAGGCACAGGAAAAACCTTTCTTTTGAATGCTGTTATTGACTTGTGCAATACCTCGGGCATGAATCAAACGGTTGTTGCATCTTCCGGCGTGTGTCAGCCTCTGTGATGCCAAGGGCTAATACCTTTTAGCTACACAAGGTGATAAGAGTGCAAAATAAGGGTAAAGTGGGGTAATTTCACGTAGAAAAGTAGTGAAGAAAGAAATAAAAGAATATAATTCTTTTTTATAGAGGGGCCTGCTGGCGCAGGGGTGTTTGTAGGTGCCCTCTAAATCAGAGATCTGCAAAGCAGGGTGGTATCTGATTAAGCAAACAATGGGTTTCTGCGTAACAGAAGGTGGTACCAAAGTGCTTTTCCAATTAAGGAACCAGAATGGGGACAGAAGGAAGAAAGAAGTACTCACTATTGCTTCTTTCAAGCCAAAAAGCCACGTAGGGGGGTGAAGTACAGCTGCTGGGTAGACTGAATGGTTTCTGCGCAGGAGCTGGACACGTAGAATGGTTGATTTGAAGGGAACACCACGGATAAAACAGGCAAAACAGGGCAGAGTAACTGAAATAAGGACAGGACACGGCGTAACTGATTGACTGTAATAATAATTGATGATGGGGAACAACTTTTGGCGTGGAAAGAGGGCTCTATATATACTAATTTCACTCATAGTGGAGGACCTTTCTGCCTGTGTGCGTGTAGTAACTGGTTTTCAGTGCAATGTGGCCAATTTGGGAGATTGGCACTAACAAGGCTCATCCCAATGACACTGCTAGTCATTAATTCAGCGTCACAAGTGCTTTTTATGACCTTAATAACCTATTTAGTTATTGTAACTAAGGTACATAGCAACACTGACGTGTAATTGTATCTGAAATGGGCCACAAATGACGCAAATGGGCCACAAATGGCTAAGGCCAATCATTAAAGGCCACGCTGGCTATGTTACTCTTATGTATTCAAGGTTTTTATTAATAAAACCTTGTAAATAAACCACGTAGAATCTACTTTTACCCTAGTTACACTTGTACATATGTGGTAACTAGGGGATTAGCTATTTCCACGCATTTGGCCAATTTCCAATTGGATTATATAATCCACGCGCGAGGTTGGAGGTTTAAACCCCAATTGGGCCTAACTCCCAAACTATACACAACACCTCAATTATAAGTCCATAATTGGTCATTTCACATATAGTATGCATATATAACAAGTACATACGTGTGTAATGTCCGTGTGACATATGTTTGTGGCCAATTCTTACGGGTAATTGGTTCAAGGTGAAGGAGTAGGAATTTAGGGGTACTTCCAGTGAGGGACCCTACATTAATTTGCATGAGGATTCAGAATATGACATAATATTCTAAGTTATCCTCAAGGTTAAGAAGTTATTTAGTATTTTTGTAAAAAGTAGTTGTTATTTTTAATTTATTACTTATTTTTATGGTGCCAGGACTTTGCTAAGCTTTATTGGATAAAAATAAGTAAACTGATTTTTTTTACATTATTAGTCATATAAATGGGTCTTAATATTGTAGTAATAATGTCTCTATTTATGTTACCTTTGTCAGGTTGGCTCTGTCATAGTAGCAAGCTGACAGTGTGGCAGCTCTCCTCCTTTGCAACGGACAAACTGCTCACTCAACTTTTAAGATACCCATCCCGTGTGAGAAGATATCTCAGTTGGCATTAACACTCAACACAGCACACGGCTTGGCACTAGCAGCTGCACACCTCATCATTTGGGACAAGGTAGTGATGGCTCACTTACATGCAATCAACATCGTTGACCGCCTCCTCTGAAACCTAACTCGCAGAGATGCCACTTTTGGGGGCAAAGTGGTTGTTTTTGTGGGAGACTTTAGGCAAATCTTGCCTGTAGTTAAGCATGACAAGTATCTGCAATTGCTCCACGCTACTATCAAGTCTACCGCCCTGTGGAGGGAGATCAGGCAGCATGCATTGGTTCAGAACATGCGGCTCGCCAGTGCACTGGAGGGTCACTGGGCCGAGAAAAACAGGAAGTTTGCCGGGGCGTTGCTCAAAATCAGTGAGGGTTTAAATCAGGATGACGACTTTGGCCTAACTTGGTTGAGGAATGTCAATGTCAAGCCTACAACAAGCAAAACAGAATCAAATGAGGCACTAATTAATTTCGTCTACTCTGATTTGGCTGACAAATTTTCGGAAGGGGCCGGAGTGAACGGGCCATACCTGATGGAGCGGTGTATCCTGGCCCCTCTAAACAAGGATGTCAAAGTCCTCAACAACCTTATATGTGCACGGCTCCCTGGTGACCCTCACGTGTTGCGTTCAATTGACATTCCGGACCCTGACGGCTGCAACAGTCTGCCGGAGGAGTGCTTGAATCAAATATCAGTGTTGGGTCTACCAGAACACAAGATTGTGCTCAAGGTCAGCATACCAGTGGTAATCAGCCGGAATCTATACATAAACAAAGGAGTGTGCAACGGGTCCCGGATGGTAGTGCTCAAAATTGGCAGCGGGTTTTTTGTTGGCAGGCTACTCTGAGGACCATTTCAAGGTCGGGAGGTCATGATTCCAAAAATCAAGCTCCACCACAAAGGGAGAAGGCAATTGGCACTAAGCTTTTATTGGTATCAGTTTCCACTTGCGCCTGCTTATGCAATGTCAATTAATAAGTCTCAAGGTCAAACATTATCACGGGTGGGGGTCAGGCTCAAAACTGACGTCTTCTTGCATGGCCAGCTGTACGTGGCTTTGTCACAAGTCTTGAACTGTCACAATCTGCTGGTTGTCCGACCCGACGTGAGGAAATCAGTGGTGAATGTAGTCCACAAGTCAATATTCAAGTGAAATGTTGCGTGAGTCAACCCCGTATGTTCAGCTTGAAGCCAACGGGAGACTGATAACAGTACTCATTTTGGAAAGACTAGGAGCACCACGGTGTTGTGAGGACATGGCCCCCATCCAGAGGACACAAACGATGGCCGCAGGTTGACCGTCAGCCTGAAATGAACAGCAGGTGGCAAGCTGTTATTCCCATGAACTTGGATACGGAAGTCTGTGTTTATAGTGTTGATAATTTAATGTAAATAGCTTATCTCTGAGGAGCCTAGCTGCTATCCTGTAAATGTAATGGCTCCAGTGAGCTGCTTGCGACATAGGGCCTGCAGCGAGGGAAAAGCGAATATGATAACGCGGCAAGTCTGGAGCCTACATGGACCATTGAGCCTAGACAATAGCTTTTGGCACACGCATGCCAAGGCGTTGCGAGTTTTTGCCAAAGCCACCTACCCCCTGCTGCATGCTAATTGGTTTACACAGTAATGGCGGCGTTGCTAATCACATTGGATCTGGAAGGCGAGGAACTGTATATTCTAACGGTGACAAAGTACAAGTGACTAGAGCGGGCAGAAGTATGAGCTAGCGCCTTTCACATGTAGTGATGCTGTATTTTGTGACAGGACAAGTTAAACATTAAAGCTCGAGGATGAAGCATGTCCTGCACAAAACATTAGGGGGGTGATTCATATGGCGCAATAAAGTGAGGTGGATGGGGTCTATCAGGGAGTGGTTGTGGTTGGGGGGCCGATTCAGATGGAATGAAGGTTGGCGGAGGGGCAGTTGTCAGGTGCTGAGTTGTGATTGGAGAGTAAGCTAAAGTGATGTCGAACTGTAACAAGGGATGGCAGACGTGATGGGTAACCACCTCGCGCAGCCCCAAATTGCTAACGTGATGGAGGCCTCGGAGGTATTGGGTCAGCCAACAACGCTCCCGGGCAAGGGTCTCCGTGATGAGGGCCCGGAAGAGGTGGGCGGCAAGTGGTGAGGCCTCCTCAATATGTGTGACACCGACGTTCATGTCAGTGGTAAAGTCAACGCCAGTCAGAGAGAAAGTCCCAGGCAGATACGACAAGGGATCACTGATTGTTGCAATGGAGGGTTGAGATCCCCGTGGTAGGGGTGCAATCAGGTCAAGTAGCGCGGTCCAGTCAACTTGAGCCGCATGGTTTGAGGCGGCAATGTCATTGAAAGGTCTGAAAAGAGTTCAGGCCTCCTCGTAAGTCCGGGTTAAGGTAAAATACGCGGGTTCACTGTAACACAAACACGGCCGGCAATTGTGATGATGAGTGATTGACTGCTCCACTGGTTGGTAAGGCGTTGCCTATAGCAGCTGATCAACAGTTCCCACCATAGCGCAGAGGGGGCAACACGACTGTTTTATATTTGATGGTGAGTTCCAGGCGCAGAGTAAGCGGCGTGCTAGAAGACTTGTACCTCATTGAACATTGTGTTGAACTGAAGCTTGCAGGTTGAATCGAGCTGGAGTGTTGCTTGGTGGTGAGTAAGGGTGGGGCATGAGGATCAAGTCAGGTTTCACGCTTGTCAGCGGCGACAAATGGCACGGGGCGGGAATGCCCAAGCGGCTGCAGGAGGCAAGATTAAGGACAAGCGCGTGGTCAATGCGCTCAATAGAATGCTTGCGGCATGATATCTGGGCAGCCGGTGCTGGATTGACTGTTGGGAAAGCACAGAGCGTGGGCATTCATCATGACCGTAAGCAGAAATTGGGGTCTTTCCCGCTACAATAGTTTAAGGCCACAAGACCGATGAATGTGGTCATGCCAAGGAAGAACGCATGACCGCAAATGGAAAGACGGGAAGGTCCAGATGGATGTGACGACTAATCAAGTGACAAGTGTTGCTCCAGCAGGAAGTCAACCTTGGATTTGTCTCTGTTTTCCTTGAGAGCAGATATGAACGGGGGGGTACATCTCAAGCCGTTGAGGCAGGGCATGGATCCAATACTATGGAAGGCAACTTCTTCGTGTACCAGTTTGGGTGAACACGGCGCAGGGCCCATTATTTTAAAGGAGTCCTTAGGGCAAGGCAACTTCTCGGACGGCATGTCAAGCCAAAATATAGGCTCAGAGGCCTGTGGAGTTGACTTGGGTTATGCCAGGCCGGCCAAGGGCAGGAAGGACAGTTTAACGGTGGGACAAACAGTGACAAGTTGGTATCAGACGTGCCAGCATCATCTGCGCTGTTGACGTCAGGGTGAGCCGGTGGGGAGGCAAAAATTTTGCGTCGCACAGAGGGGTCTGGGTCCACAGTGGCTCAGGGACAGGTTAAGGGCTACTGTTGCATTGTAGGCCCAACTGAGGCGGAAAACATTAAGTTTGGGCTTTCCGTGGCCCTGCCAGATGCAGTAAGTTGGAGTGTGACGTTAGGGTAGCCGCTGTCAGGGTAACGGGGAAGCTGGCGGGTGGCAACTACGACCAGCCGGACATGTAGACTGGTACAGGGTCAATGGTGCGGTCCACGTTGGGCTGTCAGTTGAAACTTGGACAGGGTACATTGCTTGGTGCTCCATTCCAACTCATTGACTGCCAGTTGTTGCCTGAGCATCAGGAGTAAGTTGTCCTTGGCTGGGGGGGCGACTGGCGCCGGGGTCCAATTCAGCCAAGAGCAACTTTCTGAGCAAGGCAAGTCATTGTGCGGCCATTGCAACGCCAAAAAGCCAGCCAGGGTTGAATTCCAAAGCTGCCTGAGCCGCGGCGAGTGATCTTTGAGGCGTAAATGGACGAGGCCGGTCCAGGGCTGGATTGCCACGCGAGAATCAAGGATGGAGTATAAGATGTGGCAAGCTTCAAGCAAACCATGATCAGTAAGCAGAACGCAGCCGTCAAAATTCTTAATCTCAATCGACAACCAACTTTGGAAGACCAGCACAATGGTTGAGATTGACACGAGCCTGCCATTGAAATTTAAGGGCGCGTACTTGAAGTTCAAAGGTGTGGTTAATGTTATACCAAAGGTGAGATTGCCACCTGCATGAATGACAAGGTTGAAAGTTGGTGGGCGCTTATGTTTGTCCATTAACAGATCATTCAGCTCAAAGAAAATTGCGTTAGGCCAGTCCACCCTACCTTCAAGGTGAAAGTGGATTTATTGGGTGCGTGGTACAGCGGAGAGGCAACGGGTGAATTACGGGCGTGGTGCGACCCTGGAATACTAGGCACCTTGGACACCGCAAGGTCGTACGGCATATCAGGCCACTTTAGAGGTAGCAGCGTGCGAGGTCTTCCACTGATGAAAGTTGTTGGGACACCGGTGGCGGTGGAGCCTCTACCGGAAGCAATGAGGAACCAGAATTATATGACGGTTGAAGGCGTGGGGACCATAACTTGGGCAAGGAGAATAAAGATGGCTAGCGTGGACCACCAAGATCTATTCAATTTGATCGTAACACGCACGGACAGGGTAGGGGTGTTTCAACTGGCTGCAAGATGAGGCTCGATACTAACATGAAGCTCAGATTGATCCAAGCTTGTCAGTACAAGTCAGATGCGTGGTGGGATGAACGTACAGTCGTCTGAGTCCTGATGTGGAATTTTTTGCGGGCTCAAAAATACATTATTTTGGTTGGGTCAACGGGGTCAACAAGAAGACAGGACGAGTCCTGGTTGAGGTGAGAGCTTTGACACAGCTTGTTGAATTGGAACCTCCGCTGATGCCTTGGTGTCAGTAGGTGACAACAGGTTCAGTCCACTTTTCTGCTAAGGACATCGAGACAAGCAATGAAGAATCATGATGCGAGTGACGCAGCTGGTTGCGCATCATGCGCAAAAGAATACTTTACCAAATGTACGCTACGCTCCAAGCCCTCCAGAGAGGTGGAGAATCACATGTAAGACGCAATTGACAAAAATTGGGCATAGGCAAATTACATGTTTGGAGCATCAAAGCTCAAGGTGGACTTGCGTGAGAGCAGCCAGTGCGCTGTTAGCGGAGAGGTCACGGAAACATTCATATTGTAATTAATCCAAGTACACTAGCCAGTATCCTTTTTCCACATTTTGGTATGCAGGGTACAGTGGCATTGAAGTGAACTAGGGAAGGGGTCCTTGTCCAACCATTTAGGATGAACTTGCGCAGAGGAGGGTTAGTGTGGTAAGAGAGTTAGAAGTATAGAGTGACAAGTTGCGCAAGCAGTGGGGAAAGGGGTGAACGGTGAGGATTGTGCGCAGGCGCAAGAATAACCAGGCATGCAGCTCTGATATTAAGGATGGCCACGTGATTTAGGCGGGTCATTGGGTCTGAGGTGTTTGACAGCGCCCGCGGCTGAATGTTAGGGTTGATGCAATGGGACGGGAGAAGGATTGCTGAGGTGCGGCTATCAGGAAATGTGGCGTTGAAAGACCTGTGGAGTTGAGGCTGAGTGTTGTTTTTCTGCTGATGGGAATTTAAGCAGTTACAGTGAGATAAGCCGTACGGGAGCCCTGAGCAGTGGGGATATTTGACCCGGAAGAGAAGCCTGCTGGCCAGCCATGTAGGGAAAAAGGGAGCAGGATTGCCCAGGTCAAAAAAAGGATGCAGGTTAGCCTGAAGGGGAGTGCAGTGAGCGTCTTCCGGAGGATTTGAGGATGTGTGAGCTGAAGGTACCATTGCGTGTGATTTGGGTGGCCCCGGTACGTGAACGCGTCGGGCCTGAGGTGATTGTGACGGTTGTGAGCTGGCTTTAATGGTTGGGTGTAGGATTAACCCACACATCTGGTGTCTCTAAGATGGCCAAGAGAGCAAATCAAAAAAATTGTGGAAATGAATGTGGTGTGGGGTATCCATGGAAGGACGGATCCTGGTTGGGGGGAGAGTCAGGGGGTGTTTGGCATTGGTGTGGGGTACTAGGACAAAGCGGCAGGATCACTGAACCCGCTTGGGCGCACTCAAGCTGAATGTTGAAAAAAACCTGAGCAGCCACTTGAGGTGCTGCGTGCGGGGCTTGATCGGGTGGGAGTTGGGACGGGATAGGGCAACGTGTGTGAGCGAGGCAGGAGGCAGGGGGTGGGGATGACAGCTCATAACAAGGTTCAGGGGCAGGGGGCGCCGCTGTCGGGAAGTGAGTGGGGGGGCTGGTGTGTGGGGTTCTGAGACAGGGGGCGGCAAAGCCGCCTTGGCCTCTAGTTGATTTGAAGAGGGGGTGAGGCAATGGCCTGACGTTGAGTAGTGCTTTGGGAAGGATGTGATGTGGTAGTTTAGCAGGGTAATAAATGAGGGATTTTGTTGGCTTGGCTGGAATCTAGGGAGGGGTGGACGGGCGCTTGGCAGTGAACAACAGAGGTGGACCTTGAGCGTGGCGGGTGGCGCAGCCGCCCTGTCCTCTCACCAGAGATGATTCCATGGCACTCGTGGGCAAGTGCTTTCCGGTAACTCCACAGTGATCAGGGTTCAATGTCTGTCAGAACCCATGTGAGTGTTGGGGTGTAACTTATTTTCAAGCTGATTGTAACTTGTGGCCAAGCTTATGTGAACTCAAATGGAAGTCATGTTGATCTCTTGCTTAACTCCATTTTAAGTAGGGAGCAAGACATGATCAAGCAGACCATATGTCAAGCAAAAGATGAAGGTTCAGAAAATATGAAAAAATCCAGAAGACATGATATCATCACTGGTGAAAGGATGAATGTAATACTTCTTGATCAACAGGGAATTGCTAAATAACTCTTTCACACTGCCAATCAAAATAATGGTATATTTCATTGAAAAAAACAAAACCTTGTGTCTGTAGAACTGGCAAGTCTTGGAGTGAATTTTTTTCACTGGAATTCATTTGTTCAATGTCATAATCATGATTTGGATGCACAGCCCTGTTGTGATGATTGAATCCTACTATCCCTCATTTTTTTGTGTCTCCAAGAGGTGGGCAGATGATTTATTTTAGAATGGTGGTAATGTTGAACTGCTGGAGTGTCAGCCTTAGAGACAACACTGTTGCCCAAAAGGCTTCAACAGTTCCTTACTCATAATCCAAGACATTACAGCTTCAATTTAATATATTACATGTGCCATAGTTGTGTTGTGTTATTCCGCAGGAATGAGGAATAATGATTTAAGATTAAATCACTTCTAAGTTATTTCCCCTGTGAATATAATCCCTTTTAATCTTCAAGGTTTTGCACATGGTTTTGCAACTTGCATATATTCAATTTGATCTTCTGAGTTCATCTTCCACATGGCTGAAGGATGAACAACCTCAGATCATCCAACCAGAACCATATTTTTCAGAGCATTACTTCAGAGTCTTCATCCTTACTCAACAACCTCCATTTCCTCACTTCTTAGTGGTCATTTGGGGTCACCTGTTGTTGATTATTCATCACTACTCTCTACTATTGCTCTTTAAAATATCCTTCTGATCAGTTGATCACACCTTTTCCTCTTCTTCTTCATCAGTCATCAGAGGCACTTCTTCTTAGGAGTTAACATCATTATTATTGCTTTTCTGTGGGCTTTTCAGCTATCAAACCCACATAGGTTTTCCTTTAAAAAGCCTTGGCTAGTTTCCTTTAGCCTAAAAAATAGGACAGCTGAAGAGCTGCTTCACCCTCTTGTTACTTAACAGAGGAGGTGTAGAGCTTACTCCGCTACTCCTCTCCTTTCTAGGATTGAGTTCTTTTCCTCCCCTTTCTGGGTCAGAGAAGCAAGGTTTAACCTTGATCATCAACCTTATTTACCTCATCAGCTTCTAAGCTTGATTATCCTTCATTCAAAGCCCTCTTCTTTAATTGTCTAGTCATTCCTTCCCTTGAAATATATTGAGTTGCCCCCCATATCCTTGTGTCCTGCTGCCACCGTAGAGGCCCAGGCTCACATGGAGGAAGGTGGGATCCTGGTGAATTCTTCCAGTAACTGGGTTTGATTCAACAGTTCTGCAATCAAACAGTCTTTATGAGTGAAGATTATCAGCTGGATATGGAATGGAAATGGTCTCAGTCAGCAAAGCTCATCCATCTTATACATCATCTCAAACAACGGAGACGTCACAATGGTAGGGAATGGAGTACAAAGTGATCTATATTTGCCAACTATTTGAGGTTCTTGAAAGTGTGAGTGGATTCATTTCCAAAGTGCTCAAATTTTTTCATGATTTGTACTAATTAATTTGGTATATGTTTGTCAGAATTAAAGTGCCCTCAAATAAAACATATTTCAATCCATGTGGCTTTTTTCAAGCATGAATGTCTCACAAAACAATGAGATTCCATCAGATTTTCACACAAAAGCCACTTGACATGTTCTTCTTGGATCTATAGGTGCAGCAGGAGTGGTGATTGACTTAAGATAAGCTGGTGATGTTTTCATCATGTTAAGTGCTCAAATAGTTGTTTCTAATAAAAAAAGGCTGGTCATGATATAACAAGGGTGTGGATTTGAAGGAACCAAGCTGGAATCCAGCACTCAAAGCCCAATTCTATTGATTGTTTGTAAAGGCTGGGACAAAATAAGAAGGTGAATTTGTATCAATACTATGTGTGGGGGACAATGCAGATGAAATAAATACTACAAATAAAAAGGAGGAAAGGAGAATTGGCTATTTATTTAACTTTGAGATCATCCAACATATTAAAGTATGAAATAAATGGGGAAATGAGGATACTGATGCAAAAGAGACTGATTGTTCCACCCAATGGAAACAAAGAGTACAAAATTTCTCAGTTATGAATAGGCAACATGACCAGATGAAAAAAGTTTTTTGTTCTACTCAAAGCTATTGTTGGTGATTTGTAACAATTTGATTTAAGTCAATATCAGCTTTGGAAGGATAATGAGTTTTTGTACCTCTGATAATGTCTTCATGTACTCATTGGAGTAGAAGTTGTCTGGGGAAATTGAGTAACTGTGGGGAGATCTTTGATGAAGCAATTGTGAAAATATTTTGGGCCTTAAGTTTTTTTTCTTCTAGTGAAAGTGAATCTGGTCTAATTCATGTTGAGCAAGGAGGTAAAAACTGGCAGATCTCCAATCTAGAAGGAGTTTGATGAGAGACTTGTCAGGTATCTTTTCAGTTTCCAAAGAGCATTTGATCATGTTGAAGAGCTTTTCGAATTGATGAGGCATATGGAGTGCTGAGATTGTCTGCTGTTGGTTCTTGCAAGGCTGTGAGTTGTGAGGGTAAATGTTATATTTGATAAACAACAAAAAACATGATGACAGCTTTCCTGGGTGCAGGATTTGAATTTGGTCTCCAGCTTTCTCTCAATAGTGCGTCAGGTTGGGGAAAATCATCCCAATCTAAAACCATCAGATTTCCCAAGAGACCACTGGTGGAAGATCCTCATCTGTATGGCACAATCAGATGCCTTGGAAGGATTGATTAAAAAGAATTTGAAGACCCCAGACTGATAGTTGTGTCACCAATGCTTGAGAAGAAATTG
Organism: Puccinia coronata f. sp. avenae; assembly: GCA_002873125.1. Classification (NCBI taxonomy): domain Eukaryota; kingdom Fungi; phylum Basidiomycota; class Pucciniomycetes; order Pucciniales; family Pucciniaceae; genus Puccinia; species Puccinia coronata. Next base: position 94,813 of record PGCI01000178.1, on the reverse strand, counting down.
GGAAAAGGTTTGGTTCCAATGGTTCCATAGAGAATCACAGGGATTTTCCCATGAAAAGGTGACACCAGGGGATTGGGATTCAAAAAGGTCATCCAGAAAGATATTTCTAAAAACAGGGGGACTTTTTCTGCAGGGGAGGGGACAAGCACTTTCTGGAATTGGATCTATTGGTTGAATCAATATGTAAGATGGCAGACCACACCAAAGAACTAGGTCATCTTCATTGTGAGAAGTTTTTGAGATATTGGAGGAAGGTTTAGTAAAGTCCAAAAGGCAACATGTGAAGGCAGAAATGCTATGGCAGAGGAGAGAAGTGGAGCTGGAAAGCAAATTGGAATATAAGATGTTGGCCTTGCAAGTGTTTGAAGAAGGAGTACCTTTGGGAAAGGAGGAGTGAGTGGAAGTCTTTGTGATGATAGGGATGAAAGTATAGTTGAGTTGAGGTAACTGGTGCAAAAATACCAGGGCCCACCTCTTTGGTAAGTGTGTGTACGCTGAGTTTTATGATCTCCAATCCTTTCAACTGAATTCATGAATTAAGGTGAATGCATGGGACGGTGTTCCCTTAAAGCTTGAGTAGAAATGAATTTTAGATAATAGAAGAGGTCTAGAACAATAAGGTGAACTTTTTTTGTTCAAGTTTGTCATCACAAGAAGGCATTGGCAGATTTCATCAAAAAAGATGCACATTTGTTTTGATGACATACCTATGCAAGACATATGGGCCTCTGCTTGCATATGTAGCAGCATCCTGCTTTGTTATTGGATTATATCAAAACATTCAAAACATAATCTGATTGTGAATCCCATTTTTTTAATGATAAAGACAGGAATTAGAGTAGCACACCCAATTCAAAGGGCATATTGATGTTTTGATTTTTTTCATTGGCTGTGGTGAAAAGACTTAGCAATTGAAGGAAGAGAAACAAACCATGCAACTTCATGTGCACACTTCACAACACTTTATAAGAGTGTCAGGACATATAAGCAGAACTCATTTTCTTACTACTCAAACTCTCCTCCTTGGAGTCTGAACAGATTTCTAATAACAGTGCAGATTAAAACGCAAACTTTTCTTGTTATCTCAAAAGGGTCCCCACAAAAAAAAACATGCAACCCATCTGAAAAGAACAAAATCATTGCCCAAGATCTTCTTTCAATCAGGGAAATAAAAGTACATGATTTTCAGATGGTGGAAAAAGAGAATGTGGGGAACTCCATATGGCAAAATCATGATCACATTGTCAGATTTTAAGAAGCACAGGGAATGAATTCCTGGTGCCAATGAGATGATTTTTAACTCTTGAATGGAAAAACTGGAAAATGGAGAAAGTGATGTCTTCTAAAGAGAGGATGTGAGGCCACCAAGTGGTATTGACTACAACTACTATGAGCGATTATCAATTGAATTGCAACAAGAAAATTAGCAGGAAGATTTATGGAATTGAAGGAGCTGGAGGACATGGATGTGGAGAATGGTTGTTGATATTAAGATTGAGGAGGAGAAGGAGATGAGGAGAAATTGTTGGAAGGTCAGCAACTTTCAGCATCCACCTTTCATTTAAGGAAAGCTTTGCTGCAGCCATTTGACCAGTTTGCACCCACAATCTACATGCAAGTGTTGACATGATTATGAATACTTTCTCTCAAAGGGAGATTGTATAATTTTGTGAATATACTTTCAAAGGGCTCTTCAGTGTAGCATTTGTGGGTGAGTCATTTTTTTACTGCGGGAGACACAATAAAAACCTGTTGGATGTGATTCTAAGAACCTTAGATCATGTGGATTCCCTCTAACTTGGATGGTCAAGAGATATATTGTGATTGTGATAAAGTATGTGAGAGCAGTCTTGGTATGGATCCTGAAGAGCAAGGTCCTTCAATTGGGTGAACTCAAAAAATTCCAGATAGAAGTTCATCTGATGTGATGCTGGAATGAGGATGAACTCAGGATGAAGTCATCACTTACCCAAGAGATATGCATGAGTTCTCCCACATGCAATGTAGATTTGAGTTTGTCTTTGTGAAAACATTCTTAAAACTGTGTCTTTTCATCAGTGGTCCTGGTGGCCCCTGCCAACCTGTGCATTTTGGAACATGTCATGAAAACAGACCTGCGTCTGTTTTCATGACATTGTGCTGTGGCCCCTACCAACCTCTGCCTTTGGGACCATGTCATGAAAACGGACACACGACTGTTTTCATGACATAGTGCTGCAGTCAAGGCGTGTTTGCCAATATCAACAGTGCTCACACCAGAGAGCAAAGAGAGAAATTGAGCATAAATTGAATCAATTCAAAAAAAGATACAGCAAAGTGAAATCTCATTGGCAGTGAACAAAAAAGGGGAGGGAAATGGAAAAAACTAATTGACTGCAATACAGTTGCAAAACGCATATTACTGTACCGGCCTCCCTGCAAAATTGAATCCGGGACGCGGGCTCAATCACCGTTCTGCCATTGGGTCCAAACAACAAGAAGACCACATTTTTGAGCTTATTGGACCTTGTACTTCTCAAATCTATCTTGGCTAAGGTCTAGGACCAGCCGTTCTTTTATTTTATTTTTGACACCCTCAACATTTGGGACATACCCACAAAATGTACCCTAAAAACATGATTATGTACTTATTTTTTTCATACATAGTGCCTAATTAGTCATTTAAGGTCCGGTTCAGAGCTATTTGAGACAACTGGGTGTTAGTGCCACATGAACATGTGGAAAGTTGAGCAAAAAAAGTACAAAAACAACTCAAATTCGCATAAATACTTGAACAAATTTCAATTTTTTCCTGTTTTTTTGGCTCAACATTTGGGACACCCCCCAAAACTGGTACAGTAATTTGGGTTTTGCAACTGTAGTTCCATCCACAGAAGGTCTGGATGGCTCATCACTCTCATCCCTTCCTTCAACTCAGTTCTGCTTCTGTCCGCAACTTTCTTGTCTCTATCAAGCAGGCAAGACACAGGGAAAGCTGCTGAGGAGGAGGATGGAGAGGATGCGGAGCAGAAGCAATGTCAATGGGGCCACCTGGACTAAATTGGATACTCAAACCAGCAGCTGCACCCCACAGACTTGATTCCTGCCCCTCCAGCTGTTTGTGGAATCATGGCCGTCCTAAATCAGATACTCAAGCCGTGCACATGACCCTGGATGAAGAGACAGAGGGGGTTGAGGGAGAAGAAATAGGGAAGGAGGATGGAAACTGACAGATGTCTGTCATTGATATTCTTAGCAGACTTGTTGTCAAAGCCATCAGACAAGCCATTGGGTGTGGAAGGGTCTCCAAGCAGCATGAAACTTTAGCAGGAAGGTAACATCTTATGGCATACCTGGCGTATATTTGAAGCTCTGGAGATTAAATATGGTCCAGTATGTTCAATCAAATAAACTGAACACCATGGGTATATTACAGGCAGGATGGGCAGGTAGACTGGCAGTGTATTAGGATTAGGTTAAAGAAAACAATCATATGTGGAAGCATGGCAGAGCAAAACTCACCTGTTGCTAGGCTAGTTGTATATAGTGATATCAACCAACTCAATCAAATCTTCAATTATCTGGACAAAGTAAATCAATCTCAGGCAACACACCACAAGACAATTTCTGTGAAGAATCAAGTTTATGGATGGTCAGCCTGTAAGCATAGCAATTTTGGTGATGGGACAATAGGGGTTTTGCCAGATTGCCAATAAATTGCTACAATGGAATTACCTTCTGGAAAGAACTTAGTAAGTTTGAGAAAGATACTACATTGACTGTGCCACCTGTCAGCATTCAGAAAATTGCCAAACACTTGAGTAAAATGTTAGAGTGGCTATACCAATGGGGTTGGTTGATCATGGGGGAAGCATCACCACCCAATGAACACCATCATACATTTGAGATCCAAAAAGATGAAGGCTGCTGCTCCTTTTGCCTCATCCTTCTCAGCCCCACCAGATAAATCCTCTACCAATCACCAAAACCTCTCCACCAACAATGGTGATCCCAATCTTCATGCCAAAAACACCAGTCCCACTTCCAACAACAAAACCAATCTCTCCCCCAAGGACAATAATTCTTCTCTTGACCCTCTGCCTCCTTATAAAAATCTATGGAACACCTGCTTTTACCAAGTTCTGCCAAAGCGCCAACAAAATTCATTCCCCAAAGAAATGATCACTTTGCCACCTAACCTTCAGTACTACCACCAACTCTACCATGGCACATGTGTAATCCCCCCCTACCAGCAGCCAGCCTTCTGTCAATTCCAGTTCAATTCTTTTGAAAACATGATGGGTGTTATCAAGCTTGTCTGGGAGCTCCTTGTCTTTCACTCCCTCCTACAAGCTAACTATGTGGATAATGTTCAAAACAATGTTCCCCACATGGGGGTTGGGATGTTTTTGGATGGATGGAAAATGTCATCTATGTAGATTTTGGGAGGTATTCTTGCAGAAATAAATTGAGTAAGATGATGGCTCTGGCACAGTATGATTTGCAAAACCAAGCAGACAACAACAGAGACGCCAACAACTTTATTTCTACTCAACTCAACCAACTCACGCCTGGTGTCTTTGAGGCCTACTGTGAAGACCTTATGAAGAAACAATTACCTTTGATGGCCCATATGGAGTACCCCTCTCCCTACTTTCCTTTTGACTTTGCCTCCTTCCTAAACTTCACCATCTCCAACTTCTTCAATGCACTCCACTGCAATGGAGGTACAAACCTTTGGACTCTGTCATGCTGGATTGCTATCTTTCATCCACTAAACCACCAGAACACTCTCCCATTCTGGCCAACGGCGGGTTTGATATGGTAGGAGGTTGGTTTACTTTCAGGGATTCCCAATTATGTTTATATTTAGACTTGAATCAGGAGGTGGGTGTTAACTTGTGTGTTTTTAGGTTTACAGACCGCAAATACCAGACTTTGCATGATGGTTCTTTATCTCAACAGTACACCAGAATTGGCTTGTCTTGCCATGCAAATGTCTGTGAGGATGACCAAGGCTGTCCTTGCTTATCTTGATAAAACCTCTGAAAATTGTGTTATAGGAGGTCAACAACTCCAAATTGAAAATGCTCAGTCTTAATTCAAATTATCTATGCCTACCCCCTCTCAATTTTTTCTTATTTGTGAAAGGATCTTTTTCTTTCTGCTTGTCCAAGATGATGATTGCTAATTTTTGATCATTCCCTGTTATGAATAACTGTGAAGATAAGATAACAGTTAATATTTATGTCATTAACCCCGGAATGTTTCCAAAGTGCATCATTATGAATAACTTTTCACAAACCATCAGGTAATTCCCTTTTCCACACCCTTTTATTTTGAAACATGCGGTTCAAAGCCATATGGATCATCAAAAATTATTTGTAGTCAAATATAATTCACAATTAAAGTGAGCTCTATGCCATAACTGATATCAGCCATTTTCTAATGATTTTTCTTTTTCTCTGTGTCAAATGGAAATGTATTGTGAAACAACAATATTCTCATTTGAACCATATTCTTCAAACAGTTTGCCATATCTGCAACATGTTCCAAATGTGGCACATATACATACAGGATAACAGAAGCTTTTGAAATGGATCACAGATTGACACCTAACCAAATATATTATACCCATCAGGATAAATAAAAACAATTACTTGAGACACAAAACCTGATATAATTCTTGGTGTGTGTGTGATATTCCTTATGGATTGTTCATCTGAAGATTATTTTCTGATCTTCATGGCAAATGTGGTATTTTGCTAGTAATTCTTGATTCACTGGAACAGTGATGTGAAAGTGTGCTGGCAATTGTTTCTCCACTGCTGTGTAATGGATTGACAGTTTGGAGTTACACATCTACAAAAGATTCATTTAGTGTTTCAAACATCAAGATAATTTTTTTCACTGTCCAGAAAGGAGTGCAAAATGGCATCATCTTTAGTTTTAAATCTTCCAATCCTTTTGGCCAAACAATCTGCCTTGCAGATACTACCTTCAAGAGAATATGAGGTCCATCCAGTTCACAGAATTGTCCTGTTACATGGTCATGTCCCTGTCAATGCTGGGTTTTACACGCTTCAATTTTGGTACACATTTCCCACTTTGAGATCACTGGAGGTGCTTGTTCAATTATCAATCCCAAGAACCTAAAACTGTGCCCGGTTGATTTCTGTCCTGCTATTTCTCATTGATCCACATTCTCTTAATTTGTTTATAATTGGCCAAGTTTGATTCAGAATAACCATTTTTTGACAAATTCACCCAAAATATGCTGGGTGTTTGGAGAAGAAATCATTTATTTCATTTTGACCACAGGCAAGTTACGCACAAGTTGAAACACGCATCAACTGAAGTTGCACTAGACTTGTAATCAAACTGAAAGAAAGTTGAACATCCCTTCAACACTATATCATGTAGTAATTGCAACTGAGTTGGAACCAACTTATAACAGAGTTACAGAAGGTTGGGCTTGAGTTACGGATAAAACATATGGTAAAGCACTTGCTAGCAAGTGCCATGGAATCATCCCTGGTGTCTAGTTCTGTACTATCTCTTTGCTGATTTTGATCAAATTTAAGAAGAAGAAACAAATTTGGACACTTTGTAAAGCACACCTTGTAAAATTAAATGTAACACCTTCAAATTTCAAGTTTTACACATTGGTACATTTACAAGGAATTTCCTTAGAACAAAAAAATTTCTCTGTAGATAAAACTGATTTTCCATTTCAAAACACCCTGGCATTTTATCAAACTTAAATGTCCTTTTTCCAGGCAATGATTTTTTTAAAGAAAATCAAAACACCTTGCAAATAAAATACCAGGTAAATTTCAACATACATGGGCTTGAGAAAAAAATTTACAGGGTCATGTTTCCTCATTTACAGGGCCTTGTTAATTTCAGGTTGTGAAATTACACATATTTACCTGGACATATAATTTTACAAGGTCTGGTTTTTACAAAGTATCACTTTGTAAAAAAAATAACTACCCAATGCCTGATTTGTCAGGCTGTTGATATGTTGCTGCTGGCTGGGCACTGGTCTTTACATGTGTTGGATGCTGAGAGTATCCGGTATTTGAGCCGGAACCGGTTAGCTGATGCGACGATGGTAGTTCACTGCGCAAGGTCAACAACCGCTTTTGGGAGGTCCCTTGGATGGGCCTTGACCAACTCCCAATGGCGACAGAGCAGTTCCGGAGGGAACAACGGGGATGTAAATATCACACCCAATGTGCAGGACCACAATTGCACTGGCTGAGGCCCGGACTCTGTTCACTGCTTTTTGAATTTGTATTGTACATTGTGTTGTTGTGTTTGTCTGTGATAGGACTGTGTTTGATTGGAGACTAAGGCCTACTAAGGCCTGTAATCTTTGAGCGCGGTGAAGCCGCGGATTTCCCTAGTTCTGGAGCTAATATGCTCCAAAAATACTTTTTAAGTTATTTTCTAATTAATGTTAAAGTTTGGGGTGCTTGGTGCCACTCATTACCAAGGAATTAATTTTTTTTTATTTTTTATTTTTGAAAATTTTCCTGCCAACTCTCAAATCTTATATCAAAATTGGAGAATTGACTCCCAAAAATGTGCCGCAGTGTTTTTACATCCATTTTCAGTCACTAGGTGGTTGACAGATGGTAATTTCAACATCCACCAGCTTTGGGGATCAATTCTCTAATTTTTGTGAGTTGTTTAACCAAGACCCTTTGTTAAAACCCCTACCATATTTTCTCTACCATCATCAACCTTCATCATGACCTTAAATCAGTCCTCCCCTTCTTACAATAGTGTTATTACACTTTTATCCCATAACTTGCTTTCAGCAGGCCTCATCATAGGTGGATCAGGTTGTCCTTCCTTGACAACTGTCTCTCTTGATCCACAAGATTGAGCCCTTGGATTTACATCCTTGGATTCACAAGCTTCAACAAAGCTTATTTTTCCTTGTGTTTTGTTGCCACGTATAAAGAGGCGCAGGCTCACACGGAGGAGGTAGCACCAGTGGCCCCCTTCTTTACCTCTAGCACAAGCTTGGTCTAGGGCAGATCCAAAAACACAAGGAGAAGTATTATTAGTACTCCTCTGGGTCCTGGGGAAACCTTGGATCCAAAAAAAAAAGCATGATTCCAAAGCTTCATTGTACTTAGATCTACTCCAAAAACTGGAGCAAAAGAAAAAAAAAAAAAAAAAATATTTGTGTTCATGTAGATTTCTTTTTGGTTTGAGAAATTGGAGTGCAACTTTTTTGTTCCCCCTCTGCTCTCCAGTGCACATTTGGTTCACTCCCAAAATTTTGGAGTGCACTTGGAGTCCACTCCAAAAATTAGTTTGGAGTGCACACCATTGATCCACTCCAACAATGGCCCCATGAATTTTGAGGTGGACAACCCCAGAAGACTTAATGGAGTGTATTTTTCCTACCCAGGATTCCGAGGAATGCGCCTTGTCACACAACACACCTCAACACACCCTTCTGCTCAATCCAATACCATTGACCATACATACAAGATACATTTTGGGCCCGCGGATTCCTGGGCTCAAAAACCCGGAAAGCTATGTAAAAGCTGTTCACCCCAGAGTGAGCACTTGCCCAATCCAAAATCTCAACTAGCTGGTGGTGCATGTAGATTGAAATGTTTGGAGTGCATTTAGCCTGATCAACCCTAGTAATTGATTTTGGCAGTGTAACACCCCTGTTACATTCTCAGCACCCGACGGTGAGGACAGTTCATTGAAGTTGGGTAGATTCCGCGTTGGAGATGCAGCTAGTAAATATAAATAATATATAGTTCGCCGATGCGAGTAATGTGAAAGAAAAGGGGGAAATGGAAGAAGAAGATACTCATCCACTGGCGGGACTAGACTCACCACCAAAAGGGACAACTAATAGAAGGAATAATAATAATAATATGGAGACCAGCAGACAGGATAAGGGGAAACTGAAGGCATATTCATCACTCGCTAGCAGGACCACCACCACCAACACCACCAACACCAACACCAACACCAACACCAACACCAACACCACCACCGAGGAACAACTGGCATGGACTAACGACCCGGAGGAGGAGGAGGAGGAGGAGCATGCTAGATTACTATCCAACTCACCCACCAGTCGCAGGAATAGTACTCTCTCCAGCCATGCATCACTCCACACTAAAGAATCATTCATCGAACGCATCCGCAGACTCGGCACCCGATCTTACTCAGGAAAATCCAGAACTATCCCCTTCAACCCTCCCGGTGCGTGCAGTAGAGTGGTGAGGAAAAAAAAAAAAATAAGAACAATCACTCCCTCATCTTACTCACTCTACTAGTACACGCGCATGTTTGTTATTTATAATACTGACTCTTGTTCTTTCTCTCTTCAACACAGAACATTTCACATCTCGCTTCCCACCCAACATCGTCCGAAATCAAAAATACAATCTCATCAGCTTCCTACCACTGGTCCTATACGAACAATTCAAGTTCTTCTTCAACCTCTATTTCCTAGCCGTAGCCGTCTCCCAATTCGTACCAGCACTCAGAATCGGCTTATTGATGACATATGTCGCCCCACTAGCTTTCGTACTGCTCATCACCATTGGCAAAGAAGCACACGACGATTATCTGCGTCGACAGCGTGACTCCATCGCTAACTCAACTCGCTATCAAATACTAGATTGGTCCTCCAAATCATTCAACATCCCACTACTATCCAACTCACACCATTCCTCAACCAAACATAGCCGCCACCATGATCCACCCAACAACTCCACCCTCCTACCCATCAAGACCATCCCATCAGCACAGATCCGAGTGGGGGACATCCTTCTCTTGGACAAAAACATGCGTGTCCCTGCTGACCTAATACTCCTACGTACATCCGATCAAAGCTCTGGCTCATGCTTCATCAGAACGGATCAACTGGATGGAGAAACCGATTGGAAACTGAAAATCGCCCTAGAATTCACTCAAAACTTACCACAAGGGGATATCGATCTACTCAACTTGGACGGCCAACCTGCCGACGACTCGCAAGCTGATCATCAACTCGCAAACAGTGTCAATGGTACTTCCAAAAATAATCTCAATAACAATCCTAACAAACGACTCGAAGTCTATGCCGACAAACCCATCATGGACATTCACTCCTTCAACGGTACTCTACTCATCCACCAACTGGAGGACAGAAAAGTTGCACGAAACGAAACGAGAGCAGAGAACGATGATTTAAAGCATACACACCACCCGCTACTAGGCGACGATCTGGATCCAGTACGAGATTCAATTGACGACATTGAGATCAACTCGATCCACCAGATCCTACCCCGAGTTCATACAGATCACTCAGTTCAAGTCAGTAAGATACCCATCACCTCTGAGAATGTCCTATGGGCGAACACCGTCCTGGCCGCCGGGCAGGCCGTGGGCTTAGTCATCTACACAGGCACAGAAACTAGGGCCGTCATGAACACTTCATACCCCAAGACGAAAACGAGTCTATTAGACATCGAGATCAACCAGCTAGCCAAGATCCTCTGCATGGTCACCCTCACACTCTCCGTCGCACTCGTGGCCCTCAATGGCTTCCGAGGTCCATGGTGGATCTACGTCGTCCGCTTCCTGATCCTATTCAGCTCCATCATCCCCATCTCGTAAGCTAATTCTGTGATGACTATCCTACTTAAACCACCACCCACAATTGACACCCCCCCCCCCCCTCACTCCTCAGCTTACGAGTTAACCTGGATATGGGAAAGACGGTTTATGCCCATCAGATAGAGAACGATCCAGAGATACCAGGGACGATTGTTCGGACCAGTACGCTTCCCGAAGAACTGGGGCGGATCGAATATCTGCTCTCAGACAAGACGGGCACGCTGACGCAAAATGGTACAATCTTTCACCTGATCTCGTTTTTCCCGACCATTCAACCCATACTAATATATATATATAAAAACCTCTCCCTCCTCGATTGGCTGGGCGCTCTGAATTCATGTTTTTTTTTTTTCCTTTTTAAGAGATGGAGTTAAAGAAACTGCACATGGGAACCATGGCTTACGGGCTGGACTCGATGGACGAAGTCGCCCTTCAGCTCGCCACTGCATTCGGTCAAAACACCCCTGACACTCACCCCAATCCCCACGCTGGCTCGGCTTTGCCCACCGGCTCTTTGCTGGCCACTCGAGGCAGGCGCGATATGTCTTCCAGGGTCAAGGATGTCATCTTGGGACTAGGTTTATGTCATAATGTAAGACACTTTTTTGTAGTTCAGATGAGGTGAGAGAGAAGCGAAACAAGGATAGCCACTAATACTTTTTTTTTTTTTTGTAATAAGGTCACACCGGTCATCAACGACGATGGCTCAGTGACATACCAAGCATCCTCTCCGGATGAAGTAGCGATTGTAGCGTACACAGAGTCGGTCGGACTGAAGCTAGTATCACGGGAGCGAACGGGCATGTCGCTACGGACGACGTCAGGCCTAACGCTGGAGTTCGAAGTGCTTGAGATCTTCCCCTTCACATCCGAATCCAAGCGGATGGGCATCATCATTCGAGACAAGATGACGGGCGAGATCACCTTCTACCAAAAGGGGGCCGACGTGGTGATGGCCAAGATTGTGCAATCGAACGACTGGCTCGAAGAGGAGTGCGATAACATGTCTCGAGAAGGCTTGCGCACCCTCGTCATGGCGAAGAAGAAGCTCTCAACGGAGGCCTACAACCGATTCACACGAAGATATCTATCCGCCCGTGTGGACATGATGCCCGAGGAGCGGCACGAAGCGATCCAAAAAGTGGTGCGAGAGGAGCTCGAGAACAACCTGGAACTGCTGGGCGTGACGGGGGTAGAGGATAAGCTGCAGGAGGATGTGAAGGGTACACTGGAGCTACTACGCAACGCGGGGCTGAAGATATGGATGTTAACGGGGGACAAGATCGAGACGGCGACGTGCATAGCGATCTCGAGCAAACTAGTTTCGCGGGGACAATACATCCACCAAGTATCGAAGCTTCGGAGCGGGGAGTTAGTGAAGAAGGAGCTAGAGTTTCTGCAGCAGAAGCAAGACTGCTGTCTGGTGATAGACGGGGAGTCTCTGCAGACCTCGCTGAACTACTTCGAGAGCGAGTTCATCGAGGTAGCGACCAAGCTCCCCGTGGTGGTAGCCTGCCGCTGCTCGCCCACCCAGAAGGCGCACATCGCCCAGCTGATTAGAGTGTACACTAAGAAACGCGTCTGCTGCATCGGCGACGGCGGGAACGACGTCTCTATGATTCAGGCCGCTGATGTCGGCATCGGCATCGTAGGCAAGGAGGGCAAACAGGCCTCCCTCGCCGCCGACTTCTCCATCAACCAGTTCTCTTTCCTCACCAAACTGCTCGTATGGCACGGCCGTAACTCGTACAAGCGCTCTGCTAAACTGGCCCAATTCGTCATCCATCGGTCCGTCCCCCATCCCCTCTCCCTTTATACCCTTTTTCTTATCATCTGATCCGCTTTTCCTCTTGGACAGTGGTCTCATCATCTCCGTCATCCAAGCCGTATTCTCCTCCGTGCTATACTTTGCGCCCGTGGCGATATACCAGGGGTGGTTGATGATGGTACGTCTCCCTACCTCCCTGCGAAAAAGGAGACAATTGAGAGGATTAATCTACACGTATGATATATTATTATTATGTAGGGGTACGCTACGTGCTACACCATGGCCCCCGTCTTCTCGTTGGTCTTGGACCAGGACGTGAATGAAGATGTGGCACTACTGTATCCGGAGTTATACAAAGAACTAACCAAGGCAAGCCAAAAATAAGCAAAACCGAAAAAAAAAAAAAAAGGAGATTGATTATATCAATAGAAAACAGTCAGGAAGCTGAGACCATCATATCCTATTGCACGTATACTCCAGGGCCGCTCTCTATCATACAAGAGTTTTTTCACATACTTCATGTCAGCGGTGTTCCAGGGCGGGGTGATTATGATACTGAGCCTGGTGCTGTTCGAGAACGAGTTTCTGAACATCGTCGCCATCTCCTTCACCTCGCTCATCCTGACGGAGCTGCTGATGGTCGCGCTCGAGATCACCACCTGGTCCGTCCCCAATCCTCATCCTCATCCTCATCCTTCCTGATCTTGTCTTTTTTTTTCCTTGTGTTGTGTGTTTCTTCGTTTGGGGGATATAGGCATCGGTACATGATCGTCGCGGAGATCGTGACGCTAGTGTTATACCTAGCCAGCATGGCGTTCCTGCCGGAATACTTTGGTACGTTTGATGCTCTTATACAACGTGGTCCCGACGAAAAAAAGAGAGAAGCCCCAAATTGTTGACACTACTGTTCGCTGTGCCGCCTTTTTTTTTTTTTTTTGGTTGTTCGATGTATGTGTACATAGACCTATCCTTCGTCCTCACCATCTCGTTCTTATGGAAAGTCTCGCTCATCACCGCTGTCAGCTCGGTGCCTCTCTACATCGCCAAAGCCTTACGCAGCTACTTCGCTCCTGCTTCTTACGCTAAGTACGTTTTTTGTTTTCCTGGTCCTCTGATCATCATCTCCCTCTCTTGCATCCATCCACCCTTTTTTTTCACGTATCCCATCTTGGACATCTCGAGAGGGTATCTGATGGATCTGCTTTTTGACCGCCCACCACGTGTTTTTTTAGGTTACGTGATTATTGAGCGATTTATACGACCCCTCACCCCCCCCCCCCAAAAAAAAGCTCATTCCGTGCGCCCCTCATTGCCACATATGAACTCTTCCAACTGTCCATAATAATAGACATCGCAAAAAAACAATTTTGTGTTGTTAATTGTCCACCGCAGCTCCATCAACCGACCCAACCAAAGCATCATTCCATGACGTCTTCACCCCCATTGCCTAACCTCGTTATATATATTTTTTACATATATACATACATATATATATAACGTTGCATCTGTCATGCCATCTTCACTATTTAGAAACCTCATTTGTTTTGTCCAAGACTTGATTTTGTTGTTGTTGTTTTGAAGGATACAAAGTTGTGTCATATATGTAATGGTGGATAATATTCTGAAGCAAGAACAAGTCGGTGTATTGTTTCATTAAACCAATAAGGACAGGCTTCAAATGAGCTTGAAAGAAGAGCATATCATTCAGGTTTTGCAGCTGAGAGGGTTCGGTGATGCATGTATGTTGCAGAAGGAAAGATAACGTTTTTTTTTTGGGGGGGGGGGGGGGTGGGGGGGGGCGAAGTGAAGGTGTAAGACTGGTGTCAGTGAAGAGATGTTGCGGCGAGCGGGAAACAAAGGGTATGGACAGAAGCTAGAGTTCAGGATCCTCCGCCTGGTCGTCGTCATCGTCGTCATCGTCATCCTGGTGCAGATCATCAATACCGGCCAGAGAGTGGGTCACAGGTATGCGATTAATGGTGCGCGAGGTGATGCGGGAAGAGTGGTCGTGGGCTGCGATGAGTTGCGAGAGGAGTGCGTTAGTCTGGCTACGAAGCTTGGCCAGCGAGACGGCCAACTGGCTTAGAGGAGCTGCCGAGGATGATGACGATAATGACGATGATGATGATGATGATGATGATGAAGCCGGAGCAACCGGCCAGGCGTTCCCGAGACCTTCTGATACCCTGTATTCCTGCACTTCTTCATCGCTCGTTGTGCTCAAGGGTTCCTCGGCTGATGATGTTGGCCGCCTCCTGATCCTCATCCGCACTTCGAGCTTCACTCCTTCTTCGCTGGCGACTTGTTGACTTGCTGCTCCCTCTCCTTCTCGTTGATTTGACTCGTTATTCATGTCGTCCTATATTATATTGTGTATGTAGATGTTCCTTTTCAATTTATGCTACTGACACGAAAATGCCGGCTGTCTCTATTTTTTTTTTTCGGGTTTCCTTTTTCAAGACCTTTTCTGTCAACTCTTTTAGGCCCCAATTATAAACATGTTTTTGAAAAACTTCTCAACTATTTTCAACTACGTTTGAGTTGAGAAATAGCCAGATTTTGTTATGAATTGATCTCAAAACCAGCTCAAATCGCACCTGTGTAGACCCAGATCCAGCTACTGAATAGCCCGGGTCAACTTCTGAAGTGGGCTATTGAGTAGCTGAATACGCCTCTCAGCTCCTCTCGAGATTTATCAGCCGCCATCACTAATTCACCCCCGTAAATCTCACTCAAGTCGCGGACACCTGTGCTGTAACAGGAGAACACCCCCTCCGTTCGATTCCCTCTTGTACCACCTTCACTCCTACCTGGAACACGTACCAAGATTCATACCAGACAACCTCAATCGACAAGTCTGACTACAGTTGCGAGCGGCATCTGTCTGTAAGGCCCCCCCTGCAAAACTTGAATGGGAGACGCAGGCCGGGTGTTTGCCCCCGGGGGGTAGTCAATCAAAACAAAGACCACATTTTTGAGGTCTTTGGAGGCTGTAGAATCTAGAATTAAAAGGGTTTTGCTTGAAACCCCGCGGTTCTTTTTTATTCATTTTTTACTCCGTCACATTCCAAACATTGGCTAATAAATGCATATATTTTATGCATATATACATAGTATGCATGTATAAATGCATACTAAAAGTATATAAAACCATAGATATGGCTTTAAATGTGTTTATTCAGACATAATGAGACCAAAGTCACACGTCAGGCACTCTGAATATGGCAAAAATAACCCCAAATATGCTCAAAAAATCTGAGATTTTTCTATTTTTTGACCCCAGGATTCCGAACGCTACCCCATTTGGTGGGAGAAGCCTTACAGAAAGATGCCGCTTGCAACTGTAGATTCACCACTGGCCAACATGCCTGCTACCTCAAGAACCGGATTCTGTCAAATTTGCTCGCTCAAATTTCTCCACAGCACTGAAACACTGACTTCATCATCACTTGCATCAAAGTCAGTTGTTTCATCATGGGCTTTTGACTGGACACCTCAATCTCGCCGCTAATCTCCTCGCTCGGACCAAAGCGCAACTCTTTTCACATCATCTTCTTTCTACATCACCTTTGTTCAAGATTGGTACCGCCACCTGCTGGTGATGCTCAGGCGTCAACAATGGTGTTGTGCGAGCGATGTCAGCTGGGACCGAAGCAATTGATCAAATGGGAACTAGTTTTAAGAGGACCAAAAGGGATTCAGCTTGCCTATTGGCATCACCAACATCGATTGAGGTAAGCTCTGACATCCAGCAACTTTGGAGCACACTGCAAGGCCCGAGCTAATTCTCATTGCTGCACAGAATTTTGCGCCTCTTCCAATCATCCCCCCGCACAATTGGGGCGGCTGAATGTTACATTGGAGCAGCCAAATATGCTGTCACCTAGTGATGCTCAGAAATGCCAAATGGCATGTCGCACTAACATGTTGCGGCTCACCAATGTCTGACCTGAGGTGGAGAGGTGAGATCAAGACCAGGCCAATCTTTTGCTTCTTGGTTGTTTTTAGATAATGAACTTAGATTGTAAAAACTACCTGTTTGTAATCAATGTACATGAATTAGTATTTTGATCCATTTGACCTTCCAATTATCAATTAGTCAATATTGTTGACCAGCGCATGCATGAACAATTTTGACACAAAGAGCACCTTGACCCCTCATGAAAGATCTTGAGTCAGAGAAACGTCATCTTGGCCGGACAATGCAGAATAGGACTTGATGGTAGTTCCTCAGATGGGCTGTTAAATAGGGGAAAAACAACACTTGGGATGACTTTTGTATTTTAAACTTAGAACTCTTGTATTTCTCAATTCATTGACACCTGAACTTCAGATGACTCTTTTATTTCTCAATGAATATGTGAATTCTCTGCGGGGTGAATGCATAATATTTTTTAGTGAAAGATACCGCGCAGTGTTTTCTCCTACTCTCAGACCAAATTAGCTATTCCTCCAAGGCCACCCTGGATGTATTACTCCAATTAACATGATTCCAAAGGTTGATTCTATTTTTATAATGAACAAAAACATTATTGGAAAAGTTCAAATCAAGGTAATTGGAGTAGTACATCCTGAGTTGTACTTGGGTGCATTTCTAAAAGTACTTGTTCAGATATGATCCCAAGTACAACTCAGGATGTACTACTCCAATTGACATGATTCCAAATGTGGAATATATTTTTATAATGATTAAAAAGATTATTTCAACAATTTCAATCATGTTAATTGGAGTAGTACATCCTGAGTTGTACTGGGGTGCATTTCTAAAAGTACTTGTTCAGATGTTATCCCAAGTACAACTCAGGATGTACTACTCCAATTAACATGATTTAAACTGTTGAAATAATCTTTCTAATGATTATAAAAATTTATCCCACATTTGGAATCATGCCAATTGGAGTAGTACATCTTGAGTTGTACTTGGGATCATATCCAAACATGAAGTACTTTTAAAAATGCACCCCAGTACAACTCAGGATGTACTACTCCAATTAACATGATTTAAATTGTTGAAATAATCTTTTTAATCATTATAAAAATGTATCCCACATTTGGAATCATGCCAATTGGAGTAGTACATCTTGAGTTGTACTTGGGATCATATCTGAACAAGTACTTTCAGAAATGCACCCCAGTACAACTCAGGATGTACTACTCCAATTAACATGATTTAAACTGTTGAAATCATCTTTTTAATCATTATAAAAATATATTCCACATTTGGAATCATGTCAATTGGAGTAGTACATCCTGAGTTGTACTTGGGATCATATCTGAACAAGTACTTTTAGAAATGCACCCAAGTACAACTCAGGATGTACTACTCCAATTACCTTGATTTGAACTTTTCCAATAATTTTTTTGTTCATTATAAAAATAGAATCAACCTTTGGAATCATGTTAATTGGAGTAGTACATCCAGGGTGGCCTTGGAGGAATAGCTAATTTGGTCTGAGAGTAGGAGAAAACACTGCGCGGTATCTTTCACTAAAAAATATTATGCATTCACCCCGCAGAGAATTCACATATTCATTGAGAAATAAAAGAGTCATCTGAAGTTCAGGTGTCAATGAATTGAGAAATACAAGAGTTCTAAGTTTAAAATACAAAAGTCATCCCAAGTGTTGTTTTTCCCCTATTTAACAGCCCATCTGAGGAACTACCATCAAGTCCTATTCTGCATTGTCCCAAGATGACGTTTCTCTGACTCAAGATTTTTCATGAGGGGTCAAGGTGCTCTTTGTATCAAACTTGTTCATGCATGCGCTGGTCAACAACATTGACTAATTGATAATTGGAAGGTCAAATGGATCAAAATACTAATTCATGTACATGGATTAAAAACAGGTAGTTTTTACAATCTAAGTTCATTATCTAAAAACAACCAAGAAGCAAAAGATTGGCCTGGTCTTGATCTCACCTCTCCACCTCAGGTCAGACATTGGTGAGCCACAACATGTTAGTGCGACATGCCATTCGGCATTTCTGAGCATCACTAGGTGACAGCATATTTGGCTGCTCCAATGTAACATTCAGCCGCCCCAATTGTGCGGGGGGATGATTGGAAGAGGCGCAAAATTCTGTGCAGCAATGAGAATTAGCTCGGGCCTTGCAGTGTGCTCCAAAGTTGCTGGATGTCAGAGCTTACCTCAATCGATGTTGGTGATGCCAATAGGCAAGCTGAATCCCTTTTGGTCCTCTTAAAACTAGTTCCCATTTGATCAATTGCTTCGGTCCCAGCTGACATTGCTTGCACAACACCATTGTTGACGCCTGAGCATCACCAGCAGGTGGCGGTACCGATCTCGTACAAAGGTGATGTGGAAAGAGTCGCGCTTTGGTCCGAGCGAGGAGATTAGCGGCGAGATTGAGGTGTCCAGTCAAAAGCCCATGATGAAACAACTGACTTTGATGCAAGTGGTGATGAAGTCAGTGTTTCAGTGCTGTGGAGAAATTTGAGCAAGCACATTTGACAGAATCCGGTTCTTGAGGTAGCAGGCATGTTGGCCAGTGGTGAATCTAGTCAGACTTGTCGATTGAGGTTGTCTGGTATGAATCTTGGTACGTGTTCCAGGTAGGAGTGAAGGTGGTACAAGAGGGAATCGAACAAAGGGGGTGTTCTCCTGTTACAGCACAGGTGTCCGCGACTTGAGTGAGATTTACGGGGGTGAATTAGTGATGGCGGCTGATAAATCTCGAGAGGAGCTGAGAGGCGTATTCAGCTACTCAATAGCCCACTTCAGAAGTTGACGCGGGCTATTCAGTAGCTGGATCTGGGTCTACACAGGTGTCAAATCGACTCCTAGAGTTGATTTGAGATTGTAAAATCTAGAAGTTTAGGCCAGAGGGTCTTTGTCATGTGTGTGCGCTTTTTGCATGTCATGCAGCAGGAAGGCTGGGATGACAGCACCTGTGTCAACTACATTTAGTAGTACGGTGAAGCCAGGGACGTGTGCACAATAAGGCCATCAGAGAGGATTTATAGTGTGTAAATCTGTTCCGTGAGTTCCGCGGAAGTCGGTCCTCCGCCCACGCCAAGTTCTCCTCAACCAAACTCACATCTACTCACATTTAATTGCTCCTCCACGGCGCAAAATACTGATATCTGCCTGTAAGGGTCACACTAATGTGACCCTTACAGACACTTCTCTATTTCACCTGATCGACTCTAATCCGCCCGGTCAGATGTAAGGGTCACCCGCATCGTGACCAGGTTCATTTTTGTTGATTGTTGCTCAATGCTTATTGCAAAGCAACACTCGACAAAATTTGACCCCCCCCCCCTTCAATCACCTGTGTGGACCGACTAAACCACTGGTATGAAGTACCTCCTGTGTGTAGAGGAAGCCCTTTAAACAACCATTTTGCGGGGGATTAACTTTTGCTGAGTTCGCCAAACCAGAGTCAAAATCCCCGCGCAAATCCCCCCCAAGTTCACCTGACCTGAGTTAGCCTGAGTTCCCATCTCGACTTGTCACCAGGCTCATCCATTGAGTCAATACTGATTTTTGAACTACATGGACACTGTATTGATGCTCAAACTGGCCTTGCTGGCCTCGCGGCTTCATGGCCATGCAAAGCGTGAATACACTTGGTGAGTGTGCAAAAACCTCTGCACAACTCCTCTTTCCTCTTTCCAGTCGCGTAAAGCAACAAGCAACCCAAAAGAGGGTGTTGCTCCTCAACTCAGCTCTTCCTCATTGTTCAAACACCTTGAGCAGCAACCACACCTCACCTTTTGAGGGACTGTAGCTCAATCATTCCTCAACAAATAATGATGATGAGGACATCATTTGACTTGGGAGATCAACAAAAATCCAACAATACCAATCCTTTTTCTTTGAATCAATCTGTTCAGCAATAATTTTTCACATCTTGCTAATTGTTGGTCAAAAAACAAAAAAGTGAATGTTAAAATGAAAAAAACTCAATGGCAACAATAGAAAAGATTATACAAAAAATGAGTTGATATTCTTGATCTGAAACTTGTGCAAGTTGTGTATCAGTGTATACTAGTTGGTGAGTTATGGAGGAATGAGTAATTTTTTAAAGTGGGGAAACAGAACTGTGAATATTTTTGTAAGGAATGCCACTGACCATGTGAATATTTCATGTTATTCAGGTATCCATTTGATTTTATTTACTGGAAACTTGTGGTTGTGGTGTATAGTTTGTTGTGGAGTCAGAGAGGAATGAAGGAAATGATTCTGTAGGTGGTAATCATAAGAATTTCAAAAATTAAAAATTGATAAAAACTTTGGAATTATGTCATTGGGTGAAGTAGGTGCAGAGTTATACTTGCACACACAAAAGTTTGGTGCAATCAGCAACATTTTTGCAAGTGTAAATCTGTGTGTACTGCTCCTGGAACCAATGATGCCATTCAAAAGATGACAATCCATTAATTCATAGTTGAACAAATGACTACCAAATTTGGAATAATCTCATTGGTTCCAGTGAATCCAAAGTTATACTTGGACACACAATGCTAATTGTGCCAAACTCATGTGTGTGCCACTGCAAGTATAACTATGCATTTATTGCTCCCAATGACAGAATTCAAAATTATAAGATATATATTTTCATTGTTGAAAACATCATTGAAAACTCCTCACAAATCTGGAATGATGTCATTGGGTCAATTAATTCCAGAGTTATACTTGGACACATAACATTGTTGATTGTATCAAACTTAAGTGTGGCCAACATAACTCTGCATGTACTGCTCCCAATGAATTGATTCAAAGTTTCTTGTTCTAGTTTTTCATATTTGAAAATGTGATTACCAACTTGAGTAAATCCAGAGTTACCACACATACCGGCTGATTGTACCAAACTCATGTGTGTGCAAGTATAACTCTTCATGTACCAGACCAAATGACACAATTCCCAAGTTGGGATTCCTTTTTTCAAACATAACAAGTTTGAAAACCAAATTTCAAACCATGAAATGAATGTCACTCCACCCTTTGGAGTGGAATTATGGTTTAAAATAGTTAAATCCCCTTGTAATTAGTGCTTCAAAGCTAAAGGTGAAAGATCTGAGCAACCATGTACACAATACCACCAAAAATTTCAAGTTAATCACATAAGAAGAATTCCTCAACAACTTGAAATTTGCAATTCTTTGGTGTCAATCCTCCCTGCTCCAACCTACTTTGCTAAAATGCTTCATTTTTGTATACCTAACCAAGTATTCACACAGCACAAACACATATTGGAAATCAATCAAATATATGGGCTTTCTCAGCACTCCAATTTTTTTACATTGTCAGTGGTGTTCCTCACCAAGTTCATCACAAAGTTATTCACGTATCCTTTTTTCCCCACATTAACATATTCTGCTACAATTCTTTATTCCTCTATATAAGTCAACAACTACCTACAAACTACAGAACAAAAATTCAAATCAATCCCATGAAAGATCTATGAATTCCCTGAAATATTTATTTACATGGTCAGTTTCATTCATCACACAGTTATTCACATATCCTGTTTTCCTACTCTAACATACTTTGCAAATATTCTTCATTCCTCTATCACTTGCCAACTACTGACAAACCAATGTCATAAATATCAAATCAGCATAATGCAAGGGCTTTCTGAATAACCTGAAATGTTCACATGGTCACTTGCATTCCTCATCAAGTCATACACACATACTGTTTGCCTTTTCTAATGTCAACACAGGGCAAAAACCAGCAAAAAAAATCCTACCACATTCGATTGCTCTTGAATACAGTATACGCAGTCTCCTATTGTGATTGGTGATCTCTTTTCTCTTTCTTTAATTGTTCTTCCTAGCTTTTTTGAAATTGCTCCTCATGGCAAACACTCAGTTTTTTTTCTTATTCATCAGAACCATTTAGGCAGGTTTTTCTGCTTCACTTGGATTGTCTTGCTATGAATTTTTTTGTTGTTTAAGCTCTTGCTTGTCGTGACAAACCATGACAAAAACAATGTATAAGACAATGTACACAAGAAACGATCAAGAAATGATCTAAAGAAGCAATGTGTTTGGAAGAACGACAAGCTGCGATGAGTAATCAGATTGATACAAAGAAATGTGTTATATGAAGAAGGGAGGTTGGAGTGTGGTGGCATCAACGGCTATGTGACACAGCTTGGTTGTAGCGAGTCAAGCAGAAACTCGCCATCGGCGGGGATGTGCAGCGAGTCTGAAGGACCCTGGATGCATTTGGCAAGTCCGCTGGACCCCAAATTTTGTGGAAACTCGCTAGAACCGGGTCGCGGGCCCTGGTTTAGCGAGTCCACTGGAGAAGCTCTTAGTCGGTCCACACAGGTGATTGAAGGGGGGGGGTCAAATTTTGTTGAGTGTTGCTTCGCGATAAGCATTGAGCAACAAACAAAAATGAACCTGGTCACGATGCGGGTGACCCTTACATCTGACCGGGCGGATTAGAGTTGATTGGGTGCAATAGAGAAGTGTCTGTAAGGGTCACATAAGTGTGACCCTTACAGGCAGATATCAGTATTTTGCACTGTGGAGGAGCGATTAAATGCGAGTAGATGTGAGTTTGGTTGAGGCAAACTTGGGGGGAACTTGGTGTGGGCGGAGGACCGACTTCCGCGGAACTCACGGAACAGATTTACACACTATAAATCCTCTCTGATGGCCTTATTGTGCACACGTCCCTGGCTTCACCGTACTACTAAATGTAGTTGACACAGGTGGATGACAGCCTGAAATGACCTGGCACAGCCCTGTGAATACGTGTCCGATTGTCACATAGGTTGCGCCATGTCCGAGTCGGTATAGTCCCACGGCAACTTGAGCTTCTACAGTCAAAGGCTCGCCACGTCCCAGCAAGTCTTGCTGCAGTTTGTCCCGGAGCTCGTCTGATAACCAGTTGAAGTTGGCCAGGGAGAATTGGAAGAGCTCCACAAATTGTGTTTCAGGAATTCAATTATCTTTCCAAGGCTCCCATTGATCCGGTTGCTTGTAAGGCTGACAATTGACTCAAATGTAAACTCTGTGTGATTGTTTGCGTTGAAGTGTTTGCCAAAGAGCCATGTGAGTGAGCAAGTCGTTTGGGCGGGAGAGTTTCATCTGGTTTGTCTTGGAGTGAGAGTATTTTGCTTATTGGCTTGAGCCAGGCTGGGGTTTGGGACGTTGACAAAGGAGCAGATGGGGTTTATAATTGCACACTGCTTTTGAGCTGCTTTTGAAAAAATTTTGAGAAAGAAATTGGCTAAAAAAACAACAGAATTTGGTTTCAAAAGACTTTCAAACACTCTTGAAATTTTTTCAAAAACCTGTTTATAATTGGGGCCTTATAAGCCCCGGGCTACAATATAGCCCCATTTCAGGTTAGGCCATGGCCATCCGCGTCGGTCGGATTGTTGGCTTCCCGGGACAGATCATGACTCAGATGGTCGAGTTCCTCCTGCCTCATCATGAAGACCCAGACCAGGCAAGATACGAAATATGGAAGAAATCAAATTATGAAGATTTAATACTTCATGATCATTAATTCCGACAAAAAGGGGGCTTTCATTGTCCACAAATATAAACACATACATATGCAATATATCACACAATCAAAGCTTTTATTGGCAAGGAGAAGAGAATGAATTTGAAGGAGAGTGATGTTCGAGGAAGAGAGAGAGAGAGAGAGAGAGAGAGAGAGAGAGATGGAAATTGGAAGAGGTTAATGGCGTAAGGAATTCATGGTAGTACCAATCCTTTGTGCCAGTTCAGGACTCGCGCGTTGGACCACCTGCAGCACTCTTTTCACCACGTTAGAGTTCTTCACTTGCGATAAACCACCTGCAAAATTGCTGGATACCAAAAAAACAAAACAAAACGGAAATGGTTAGCAGTTAACTCTTCTGTGCACCTCCTTCGAAATCGTTTGCATTTCCAGCATTTTTAAGTGGAGACTAACTCTACAAGATTTTTCTTCTGGTCGGTTGAAAGATTGTTGTAGAAGTACCTAGGCTGCTCGAAATCGATATCGGAGATCTACAAACAGACATCAGGTGGTACGATAAGTGACCTTAACGTGATTCAAAGCTATCAAAAAGTATCTGACCTGACTGAGGTAACGGATTGCACCACTCTTCCAAATAGTGTGATTATCGGTACTGTAAGCTCGTGGTACGACTGCCAGCCGAGAGTAACTGGCATCAAAAGCGGGTCTGCTTCCTTGATTACCTAGGTATGACGATGCCCCGTTACGCTGGTAATTGGCTTTAAACACAACAAAAAACGTTCGCCAAGTTCAGTTTGGGTCCATGATTAGAGAGAAAATACATAACCACAACATACCAACGGCGCTCATAGGACAGTTGACGGGGATCTGCTGGTAATTGGCTCCTAGGCGATATCGCTAAACAGGAAGACAAGATTATATCCAGTCAGAATATGTGATTGAGGTAGGATTCAAGAAATGTGCAAGTGTTGCTCAAGGCTGACCTGGGCATCTGTGTAAGCGAATAGACGCATCTGCAATACGGGGTCATCGCTGGGCTCCCAACCATCGATGAGATTTCCGGGAGAAAAGGCAGCTTGCTCGACCTCTGCAAAGTAGTTCGTGGGGTTTTGAGTCAACTCAATTTTGCCGATCTCATTCAGAGGCACAAGATCTTCTCTCCATTCCTCTGTGATACCAAAAGAAGAAGAAGAAAAAATGTGATAGGAGTGAGTAAGTGTTGAACAGCGGTGAGAAATAATGCGAGCGTACTGGTAAGGTCCAAGACGTTGTAGCGAAATTTTTCCGCATCTTGAGGTGTCATGACTTGTGCGTAGACTTTCCATCCTGGTCTCTTACCAGCTTGGATACTTTCATACAGCTCCTGAAAAAGGAAAAGACAACACAGCGAATGATATGGTCAACATCAACACGGGGGAATCAACTTGTCACCGGTACAGACCAAAGGAACGAACCTGTGAAGCTTGTCCTGGGTTTCCTAGTTCGTCCTGCTGGGTGGCGGTATAGTTCGCGACCCCTTGTGAGCTCTTGAAGGTAATCTAAAAGAGTGCCGTTTCATCAGCGTCAACGGGCACACCGTGAGGATCTCTCAAAACAATTGTAACCAACCTTGACATAAACCCATGAGCCTAAAATAGCAACAACACAAAAGGAAAGTCAGATCACCTGCAGCTTTTGAAATGAACATTTTGGACGATAGGACTGACCATTTTCCTTGACCCATTTATAAACGTGCCCACTGAATGCGTTGGTTTTGAGCCAACCTGAAAAGAAATGACCAAATCTTAGTGGGATAAAAATTTGTTATCTGGAGCTCATCATTCTTAACATACCTTGGGAAGTACCAGCGTCGGATAGAAATTGCAAGTATGAAGGGAGAGCCTCCGCATTTGATCCGAGGTAATCACTGTCATGACAGAGGTTCCGTCAAACTCAATCACAATTTAGCAAGAGGCTGAGACTTACAAGGTCGCGTCTGGGTCGCCTCGTCCCGTTTGCGGGTTGTTACCCAACGCTTGAATGAGCACAGGAAACTTGGCCGGGTCACGAACTATGTACATATCCTCCAAATAAAATCAGCGATCGTCATCAATAAAAAAAAAGATTCCAATCTAGCGTCAACATGTTGAAAATTTACCGAAAAATATCGGCGAGTTGTTCACTGTCAAGTTAGGAAAAAATATTTCATCGTTTTTAGTGATCAATTTTTGTTGCGGATGATAACTCTCAGGAAGAGAAAAAATCATCTTACTGAGCAGGTCCCAGTTTCCCTTAGGAGTTCGAAACCTTTTGTTTTGGTAGATTGGAGAGAGAGGCGTGAATATGAGTAATTACTTTGCATGCTTCTCCCAACGATTGGGTCACTTACTTGACGGCGAATCCGCGCACGCTACGAGCAGTATCCGCGTTGCCCTTTTCTCCGGCAGCATTGGAGAAGCGCATCGTAACAGGGGTAGTTTGGCCTACTGAATGCACCAAATAGAAAAGGAGTCCAAGAATGATATGAGAACGACATGATACAATTCACACAGGACATCATTTTATGTTTTTTAATCATTTAACTTACCTTTGGCAAAAAGATTCATCATGGTATACCGACTGGCGAAGTTCGTGGTCGTCGTAAAAAATCCATGCGCGCCAGCTGATAAGAGGAGGAAGTTTAACGGTTAATTGACCGGACAGTGGTAATTCACGGATGACAAAAGGTATGGAGGTTGCTTACCACCCAGCGCATGGACGACGCGATCGGGAATGTTTTTGCGATTGAAATGCGCCTGGTTATCGATAAGATGAGTATCCTGAAGGAGAAGTGGACCTACATGAATAAAAAGGGGGAGGGCAATCTCAGCAAGGATGAAACCAACTGAGGGAGAGGGGAAATAACCAACCATTGGGTCCAATCCTTTGAGCGGCGAACGGGGTCGCGTACGGCTGCCCATTTCCACTAGTGTAAGTGAGCGACTCTGCAGGAAGATTGGAGGCCTTCAGCTGGGTGTCCAAGGCGGACTGGAAGATGGTCTGCGAGGACTGGCGCGGGCGTAGCTGCTGGGTGCCGGACGGGTTGGCCAGCGATGGCCAGCCAGCCACGCAACAGGCCAAGATGAGGTACGACCCCACAGAGAGTGGGCCCATGTCTGACCAGTTGACCATTGTGTGTTATAGTTTTTCTTGTATGATTGATTAAGGGCGATTTAAAGGATTGATGGTTGGGTTCATTAAATATATATATATGTATGTACGTTTTTTTCTTTGTTTTCTTGTTGGACAGAATGGGAAGATATGGTTGGGGGAGTGGATGATGAAAAAATGCACCCCAAGAATTTCGTCGAGAGCTCCAGTTTATATATGCGTCCACATGTGTAGAGTTTTTTTGCTTCCAGTGTACAGCTGAAGTTGACTAGCTAGTTCTCCGGCCAGAACCGAGGGGTAAGACATCCCTGAACCGGGCCACTTTCCATCTCAGTGAGCCTGAGGAATGGACGGTGTGTGTTAGGATAGAGAGAGGGAAGTGGGCTGAGAGAATCGCGCTCGGTGCTCCCCATTCGCCTATTTTCCAGCCCTCTTCCGACCGAAACCAACCACTGCCCAGTCTCCGGTCGTGGCAACACTGGCATGCATCTCCTTTTTTTTCGTATGGAACGCTCCAGTGCTCGCACTCAGACCTCAGTTTTTTTTTTTTTTTGGGAGAGGAGGAGAGGGTGGTGGTGGCATTCATTCGAGTACTAGAAAAAAAAAATTCCGCTGAGTGACTCCATTCCGAGCCTTCCAGTTGTGGTCGTTCAACCAACCTCCTTGAACTGGCAAAAAAAGAATGGCGGATTTCTGCTCTACTGAAGGTCCCGCTCGTCTGAGGCTTGTTTACCTCCTAGAGTCCTATGAGCAAGTGTAAGAACAGGAAATAGCTATAGGGTCACTGATAATTCATCTGCATTCGCTGGAAGACCAAATTGCATACCCCTTGGAAGGTATGTATCTATGTAGGAGGGCCAGCGCCAGCATCAGAGGTAAGGGCGCACGACATAGAAGCGTCTCGCGGAGTCGCCATTCGAGAATCTACAGCTCCGCTTCCCCGGGCATTTGTCAACCCGGCAGTGACTGTGGATTGTCCTTTCTTTGAGGCAGCCCCCGGGGGGATTGGAATAGATGGTTATCGAGCCTAACAAAGCCTCTCGGTGAGAGAGCCACGCAGGATTTCTGTCTCAGTACTCCCTGCCTGCGGGAGGGCGGCGAACGGTCGGCAGTTGTGTTAAGTACGGATGGTTATGGGATTGGGAAAAAGAAAGTGAAAACCGTTCTGCGATTCTCATCTCAAAGCAAATTACCAAATATTTATTTAATAATATTATAATAATACGATGTCATACAAGCTCATCACAAGAACAAGCGCGTTAATGTACCCCCAAACCTCTAGTACTGGACGGTCATGAGATGGAGTGATCACAAGTTGTATTCTTCCACATCATTCCTTCGACCGGTCATGCATTTCAGCTCAGTTAACTTGACGCTGTTGCTCCGACTCCGAGGCAGCTGCAGTTGGGGATGGAGTTAGAGCCTCCACTTGTGCAGTCAAGTCACCAGTTCGTGAACGAAGACTGGGATATTTGAATTTCTTCCCCCTCGCCATGGTCATCAGGATGAAAGTTTGAAGCACTACCACTAGAGAGGTCCGATTGGCACACCTTATAGACGATTCACGTGAACACGGGAGAAACCAACTCACCATATCAGCTTAGGTTAATAACGATGCTGAAACAAGCTATTCTCGACGAGCGACTTGCGTTTGATCAAGTGCGTTCATGAGGTTCCAGCGAGAGAATCTCAACCTCCGCAACCAACCACCCCATGATGGTCATGAAGCACAGGGATATATCCTGGCAGTTCCCATGCGAACCTGTTCAAATGGCTCATTTATCCATCCATCCATTCCTTCATGGATATCAGGATATCCTCAATGTCGGGAGAATGGAATGTGCCCCCGGGAGTCCTACATAATTTTCACAGCCTTTCACCCAAAAACTCCTTCGACGGGGTCAACCAACCAACCCCCAAGGAAGATTGATTTACTCCCTGAAAGTGTACTGCTTGTATGACACATATCCACACATGCCCTTGAGATGAGTTTGATCGAGGAGCGCTTTCTTTACTCTTATTAAAACCTGCGGAAGCATCACCAAGACATGTCTTGAAGCTGCAGCCCATTCCTTGCCCTTCTCGACCTTCTTAGCTCCCACTGACAAGCATAACACACATCCTATTCAACATGTTCAAACACTCTCTTCGAGAAAAGGTGAGGTAGATAACGAGTTTATCAGCCAGACGACCGAGGAGGAGTAGCACACAAAACATTCCCTGCCGCTCCTTTTCTCACTTGAAAGACTTTACAACCAACTCATGAGCTGCAGCAACAAGACTTGAAAGACTATAAGTATAACATCTACATAACTGAGATATTTTGCACCAGGCGCAAATGCTTGACAACAGCAAGGCAGATTAAAACATTCATGCCCCGGTGAGTGTTAATCCCCAGCACTTCTTTCCGCATTGATGATGTGTCAAGTCTAAACGGCTATCATTGCACGTATTTACTTATTCTCTTTCACGGCACCCCAAGCTTGGAACCAGAAGTTACACCGCACCTTTGTGGTCTGCAGATCATAGCCAGCAAACACTTCACCCCGTGAGCAATTCTTCTCTCTCCTTCTAGCCTCCCTTTTTTTTTTACCTCTCTCGAGCTACATGCTGCATGCTTCGGCTTCCCTCCAGAAAAGTTTCACCACCTCCTCCTGAGTCCTGACACACTTCAGTCTAAAAGCCTGTCAGTCGCTCTCGTTCGCCCGCGAAGATCTGCTCTTCATCATCCTCAAGCTGTCACTCCACATCAGCCTATCACCACAACTTTTTCGCCTGTCCATCAGCTGGACTCTGAGAGTCTAACAGGGTTGCTTATAAACAGTTGCTAACACACTCGTTCAACCCCTCTGTTCATCTGTGCTTTGCTTTGCCAACCTTGCCAACAAACCTTGGCCATACTAATAATATACAACTCTAGCTTACGTCAAGTGGCGAACCCTATAAATATATATCGACCTGTAATTTGGCAACATGGAGCCATCCTCAAAGCCATGTGGAGGTGTACAGCACGTGGACGAGAATAATCAGCACGCACAATTATCCACCTCAAATCCGTTGCCGTCGTCATCCACAGAGCCTCCTCTCAGCCTAGAAGCACCCTCACGACCAGTCTCTGTCCTCATTGACTCTCTGCCCGAAAATCACCACAACAGTCATCCCCAGCCTGGCTTCATAAACCCCATCTGCTGCGCCTTGCCGCCTGGCTCTCCCCCCACTCCACTCGCTTTTCCCTCCTCCGACCCTTCCGTTCAAGTTGATGATCCGCTGGCCGCGCTCTCCTCCACCTCTATCCATCCCAGCTAACTACGCACACCAGTATGGACTCGCCGCCTGCGGACGCTTACCGGAAAGAACACATCCATCTCTCTTCCGCCCATCTGCCCACCCACATTGGGCCCACTCTCACATACAGGAGCTCAAGCTCCAGCCCCACAGTCGTCGGCCCCTCCGTCGAGAAACTGCCCATCAGCAAGCCGACGCACTTCACACCTTCAAGCTCCACTACCGGCCACAAGCTGCGGCTTCATCAGCGGTTCGCTAGGGCCGTCAGACAGGAAGCTTCTGAGTGCAAAGAGGCCGCCTCGAAATTGCTCATTTCATCAGACACCACGACTGGAAACAAACCTCCAAAAAGGCCATCCAACGCAAGTATTGGGGCTGGTGGTTGCTCTTGCTCGTGATTATCATCCTCAGTACCCTTCTTAGCTCCTACGTGAGTCACTTTCTTTATTTTATTTTATACAATTTCTTTTTTGACGGTTTTTTTTTTTTTGCTTAGTACTGATCGTCGTTTCTTCCCTTCGTGAATATTCATGCACAGCACACCAAGGTCGCCTTGTATCTGAAG
The DNA here is from genome assembly GCA_002873125.1 of Puccinia coronata f. sp. avenae. Classification (NCBI taxonomy): domain Eukaryota; kingdom Fungi; phylum Basidiomycota; class Pucciniomycetes; order Pucciniales; family Pucciniaceae; genus Puccinia; species Puccinia coronata. The sequence continues at coordinate 63,981 of PGCI01000178.1, read as the reverse complement.
CCATATCAGGCCCAGATCAAGAATGCTTCCTGGTCCTGGATTATCCCCACTATCCTTCTGATCATTGTCTCCTTCCCGCCGTTGTTTGGGCACGAGTTAATAAGTCAGTATAGAGACAAGAAGAGGGACAGAGATGGAGAGAAACTCACTTACTTTTTTTTTCCTGTGGCTAGTTCTTGTTGCGGGGATGATATGGGGACTCTGGATTGGCTTTGCAATTGCCTGTGCGGCACGTTCCTGGGCGAGATCATGACATACTACGCATTCAAGTACCTGATAGGCGAACGGTCGGCGCGGGTGGAAGCTGGGTCGGTGACGTATGCCTCGCTGGCGAAGCTGATGCGGGAGGGGGGACTGGGGATGGTGATCCTGGTGCGGGCGTCAGCGATGCCGGGGCACGTGTGCACAGCGATGCAAGCGACGATTGGGATCGGGCTGTGGGTGTTCACGGTGGCGTGTGTGGTCACACTGCCCAAGCAGTTCGCGCTCGTGTACGTTGGCATGCTTCTGGGGGATCCAAGCTGAACCCCAGGGACCCGCTCTCCGTGGAGGCCTCCTCGAAACGGACCGCGAGACACAGGCGCACCACCGCATCTCTGCCGCTGTCTTCCTCCTCACCGCCTTCTTCACCATCCTCTCCGCGTACATCGTCTGGATGAGGCTGCGCAAGATCAGACCCATTGTCCAGCAGGAATTCGACGCCCCAACAAGCTCACCCTCAACGAATCTCCTTCCCTGCCTGATCCTCTTCCCGAAAAACCCCCGCAACTGGCCGACCACCCCTTTTACCAAAACTCCACCTCTGAATGTCCTCCCTCGGCGTAGGACCCACCTTTCGTCGGCCATCCAAACATCCACACCCTCTCTATCCTTATTGTCTCTCTTTTCTCCTCCCCTTCCTTGATCCTTGGAAGCCTGAACATTGACGGCTTCTCGAGAAGTCACCAACCAGCCAACTCACAAGAAAAAAGAACTTTCCTCAAACTCCACCACACACAGAAGACCAAAACAATGCTCAACGGACACAACATACCTTGGGCCTCCCTCCGCACACTCGCCACAAAACAAAATCAAGCATCCGCTCATGTATCTCATCGGCTCTCGTCATAGATGTCTTGGCCAGCCGCTCATTTTCAAAATTCCTCCTCGTAATCTACCGCCCCTCGTTCGCTCCCTCCTTCCTTTGTACCATCCCACCACGCCCTGCCGTCGCTGAAAAGATAAAAAAAAAAAAACGGATAGATGTATCCAGAAAGATGTGTATGGTTATGTATATGCTTATACGTACGTAGACTCTTTGGCTCGCGTCGGTTTCTTTCGTGTCTGGAAAATTGGCCTCTATGTGGTGTGCTTTATTATCGGTCTCATCTCCCTCTTCACCTGTTTTCCCCGTGGTATTTTCTTTCCTCTCCTTTTCTCTTCTGTGGTGTTTTTTCTTCCCCCTCCTCCTTTTCTTTCTCGTGTACCGCTTCCATCCCCAAACCTTAACCCTTCAAAGAAGAATCACCCTTCTCTTCCCCTCCCCCTCCTTCCATCTTTTAATCGCGCGCCTTGACTTGCGTACCGGTATCACTGCCTGCTATTCCTTTTACATACATGTACTTGTCGTAGCAAAACTTCCCCAATTCATCTATCCATCTATCCACACCACAAATATATGTATATATATACATAATGCACATGTATATATATATATATATATATACTTATATTCTTAATGCTCTGCTGGTACACTGGCCAATAACAGCCCCATCACAAGTGGGACGTGAGGATCCTCATCTCTCCTTCTTTTCTTTCTTCAGTTATTCACAAAAACAGGTGATTCGCAAAGACTATGGAATCTTGAGAAAAAGAAACTTGAGAAAAGCCTGTCCACAATTAGCAGTGATAACTAAATACGTATATCTTTGAAAGTCAAGGTGAAAAAAAAGATGCAGGGTGACAATATATTGGGCCAGAAACATACTGTTGGAAGTTGGGTTTTCTTTCCTAGACAGTACTCACAACAATGAGTAGCTGCTTTACAGATATTGGTAAAGTACCAGTTTTGTAGCTCAAATGGGTCAGTTACTATACTAAGGCCCTGTTTGTCAGCATCATAAATAACAGCGTAATATTGGACATTTTATTTAATAAAAACTACACTCTTGAACAAAATTCAACCAAATTTTTATTCTGGGAAGGAGAACTACTCTCAATAATCAATTATGATGAAGAAAACCGACAGTTTTGGTGATCTTCAGCCTAAAAATTGCAATATATTGCTTTATCAGGGCTCTAAGCGTAATGATTGTATTATGGTGATCGATTGCCTAAAACCTCAATTTTTTCATGGAAATATTGAAAAGAGTAGCTCGACTTTACCTAGTGAAAATTTTGTCACATAATGTTGAGTGGTTTAGGTTGTATTGAATTAATTGCACATTATTACGCTGATATTTATGACGCTGACAAATGGGGCCTAATATTTGTAAGTAGCCATAAATACTTTTTTTAGTTACTTTACTTTTTTCTGGAAATCCTTTCTTTTTTGAACAGTTACTATATCCATTTCCAGAAGAAGAAAAAAATCATGTTGAGAGAAATTCCCCCTTTTGGAGGCTTTGTGGGCATGGGTATTGCAGATGTTGTGATATCTAGTCACTTTGACCAACTTATGGGGGCTAGGAAAGCCCTAGCTACTTTACTTGAACTACCCAGAAATGGTTCTATCAATTATTGATATCAAGCTAACTAGTTGTCAGGCTACGTGATGCCAAGGACTGAACCTTCTTGCTACACGGCGGGCAAAATGAATAGATAAGGTTATAAATATATAAAAATAACATTTTTATGTGTTTTGGGAATTTTGTAGTCCATTTGGGACGTAGAAATAAGAATATTAAATATTGAGTAAATGTGGAATAAGTTAATATTCCAGAGGGGCCTGCAAGCAGGGGTTTTTATGGTGCCCTCTAATTATCAGGACCTGTAAACAGGGTGGTTTTGACTTGTAACCTGATATTCTGGGGCCTGAAAGCAGGGGTTTTTATGGTGCCCAGGATATAAAGGATAAGGAGGAATAGTAACAAGAATTATACTCACTATTTCTTGTCACAGAAATCCTCCCAGGTTGGTGATAGGGTAACAGAAGTGGCTGATGAGGATGGTGAGTGTTCTGTTGACGCTGGAAGAGTGCTAAATGATGTTACTGAAGGGCCACAAGGTTGGACACAAGGCTATAAGCTGGTGGACAATGCTGAGTGGTAAATTCCAGTAGGTATGATAAAGCTGGTGAATCCTCAAAAGGGGGGACATAGGGGTCTTTAAATATTCATAATGGAACTCTGGGGACAAAATCAGAGAGCTTGGAGATTGCTGGGAGCAGATCTTGGATCATTTGATCAACTTAGTGGATAATTGATAGATCTTCCCTGGGCCAGATCCGTAGAAGATCCGTGTGAGCAGTGGATCTTAATTTAAGATCACATCTGTATGGCACTTTCTCAGAGCTAGTAGATCTTATGAGGTCATAAGCATTTTTGTCTCTGAGGCCTGTTACATGTGTGAAAGGTCTTGTACAGTGCCCGGAAGAAAAAAAACGTTATACAAAAAAATGTTGAGGAAAAAGGGGAGAAGGTGAGGAGATACCAAGTACATATATTTGAAGAGAACAAGCTGGCAGAGGTGATTCAGAAGAGAAGATCAGAATCGGGTGATTAGTTATGTTTTATTTTGATTTTTGATTTTTTGTGTTTTTTGAAAGTCATCAATATTGAGAGTGAACAGTGGTAAAAAATGTGCTGATGAAGTGTATGATCGTACGATTGATACTAGCTGAAGAAATTGGGAATCGGTCCAAGTATTGCAATTTGGATGATTGTTTTGTTTGTCAGTTGTGCAGTGATTTCACAGTTGAGCTTGCGGGCCCAAAATGGAAAATGAAAGATGTCACAATTTTCATCTTCCGGGCACTGTACATGTGTGAAAGGTCTTTTATTTGTTTTAATCATTTGTTATAAGTGATTTTGTTATATTGTATAAGTCATATAAAGAGTTATAATAGAGGGTTCACTTTGGTGAGTGACCCTAGGTTAATTGATGTGTAGAATCCATTTCTGAAGTCTATTTTGTAATATTGTCAATGGTATTTAAGTTATTTATTATTTTGTTACTATGTTAAGCTTGTCTCTGCATAGTAGCAAGCTGACACTAGTATTGGGTGGTAGTTACTATACTCAAATAGGTCAGATAGTGTAGAGTAAAGTAGCAACTCATTGTTGGTACTCATCCCAAAATATTCTTTCCTGTTCACTGTGTTCATTTTTATGAGAAGCAATTCTTTGCTTCACTAGCATCACAAAAAAAAAACAATGTTTGCTTGTGTACAAGTGATATCACAAAGTGCCTTGGTATAATTCTGCTATCTTACTTGTATACAGCTTCAAATTTGTAAATAGTGTTGTGAGAAGTTTAGCATATTCAGTGCAGGTTGGTCACACCATGTGCTGAAGCTTGAGTTGTAGATAGTCTAAACTTAGTCTTCATGTGCAGTCTAAGAGATAGTATTACCGCTTTGATTCATGATTGATTATTATTCATCATTAAAAGTGGTCTACTTACAAGTCCACTGGACTACCGTGGATCAAAATATCATTGTTTTTCTCCATCCCTTTCTTGGCCCACCCTGAGCCTTTCCAGTGAGATTTTCCCCATTTTGAATTAATTCCACCTTTCCTTTTTTTTTTCAAAGTGGATAGTCACCACATATCTGTCATTTTCTTCATGGTAAGGAGTGGTTCTCTTCTTTCACTGTTGCCGCTATCCCTCTCCCACCATTGCTTGAAACTTTTTCCTGTATCATACATCTCAGGCTAACTTGATCATGAGGACCCGTTTCTTCTGCTGACCATCTTTGTCCATCTTAATGTCTTTTTCTTTTCACCCCCTTGCATTCACCTCGCTCACCATCTCGACAAATTATACAACTTACAAGGTTTCCTTTTCAATCTTCTTCTTCGCAATAGGGTGGATACAACAGGTAATATGGAAAAAGAAAACACTTGGAAGAAACAATTTTCGTGTAGAATTTTTGGCAACAAAGAACCAGAGGTTTTGGATGTCTCTCCTGAGAGAGAAGAGAGGCGCATCACGGCGACCGAATGTGTGACTTCCGCTGCCCGGGTTCCCGATCCCGATCCCGTTCACGATCTACGTCTCGATCACGCTCCCGCTTGAGCGAGTTCCGGATACTCGAATGTGTGGTAGAAGAGGAGGTAGATGTGCGGGCATGTTCGAACTGGATGGTACTGCGTTTACCCTGTGTACCCGCGCGTTGCTTAGTTTTCTCATCTGCGAGGGTCTGTTGTAGCTCGCCTTTAAGATTGTCATTGACACGAACAGAGTAACATCAGAGTCATGTCCCTGATATTAATAGAATGATACATGTGTGTCAAGGTACCCACGCAAAGATTCGGCCGACGCCGAGGGCGGGAAACCGGTGGGGTGCCAGAACGTGGGGTCAAAGTTAGTGCTGGTTTCGCTGATGTTGAGGAACTCGACCAGCTTGGCATATATGTTGGGGTTGCGGTACGACTTGCTCTTGACCAGATTGTCGTTGAAGTATATCCCCTGTTCTCGCAGCGCTTTGAAGCGTGTGATCTTGTTCTATATGTATATATATATATATATATATATATAATTTTTTTTAGAAGGATCCAGTTAGAATGAGCGTTCACTGTTCTGGGCTGCGTTGTGATGCAGTATGTACTGTATATATGGGATGGCGTACGATCAAGTCCGGGTTGATCGAGTCCTGTTGTGCTGGTTCATCATCCTTCGGTGGCTGTTTTAAATCGGTCTGTTGTGTTTGTGGTGAATGTTCCTCCTTGTGATGCTGCTTCTCTAGTTCTGTGGGAAGTGTTTCCATTATGTATTTGGTTGTGGTACATATTTAAATAGTGTTTTTCCGAATTGCGCAGTTGAACACCCTATTTTTTTTTCATTTTGAATATGCATAGTGGCTGTTCCGCAGGCCTTTCCCCCCCTTCTCTGCTGCGGACACACCCTCTCCTCCACTACTCTAATAATATTTATTTAATTGGAAGTATTTAATTTTCAGCGAAAAGAAAAAAAAGACAGAATGATGCGAAAAACGAACACCAAACTCACAAACAGAAGAAGAACATTGGGAACAGTCGCAGTAGCATTAAAAAAGCAACAGCCCACTCTCTTCGACTCTCCTTTTCATCTCGGAAACATCCCCAACTATCTCAGACCACCGCTGCCACCCACCACTAGCACACTCACGGGACGGCAGAGCAAGAACTACAAGCCCATCATCGACTACTCCCAATTCAACCATGGCTTCCACTCGTCACGATCCCAGGACCAAATCAGCCAGCTCACCGTCTCTATCGCCATCGGGGACCTCGACCGCGCTAACGCTATCATGTTCGAAATCGAACGCAGCTTGGGATATACCAGACTCAAGCCATTCCAGACCAGCTTAGCAGAACTGATCAAATCTGAGAAGAAAAAATTACCTCATCATCAATCCATCCAGCAACCTCTAGCATACAGACCATCCGATACCAATCTCCCCACCCTCAACCAGGTCATCCATCCATCCATCTTTAGCTCGCTTCTACGACGCTTGCTCATACAAGCTATCAAGCAAGAATCACTAGGAAATATCACACAGGCTCACCTCCTTCAATCGCAACTATACCATTGGCTCATCAACTTCAAGCTGAATCGAACTCAATGGGCTCAGATCGACCAACATCTCATGGCCGGCGTTATCAAAGGTGTCTTATTGTAATTCACAAGAGAAAACACAAATATTCTCTCTCACAGTAGTTCCACATTCGTCGTTGACACCTATTCCAAACTAATTTGGTGGACCTTTTTTTTTTTTTTTAGCTTGAAAGAGCCGCTCTACAGTGTCTTAGATTACATGCCATGGATCCTGCCGGAGTCATCCACACTTCCAGAAAACTACGAGCCTCCAAGCACCACCAGTCTCCCGCCAACGCTACTGAATGTGCTCGACTCGATCACTTTCGTCATCTCTCAAACCAAGTCTTTCTTCGGCACACTCGACAAACACGACGCCCTTGCACGCATCAAAGAACAGGCTTCACTGGCGGCGAGAGACGATGTGTTGAAGGAGATCGAAATCGTCCAGCAGCGCTGGAACGGTGTCGGCGCAGAAGACCTATCCTCTTCCCAGACAACAGACATCCTGAAAACACCCATACCCTTAAATCCAGTCAGAAAAGTGAGTCACGACCATAGATTATAACACCTGTCAAAAAAAAAAAAAAAAAAAAAGAAGAGAGAGAGAGAAAGGGAGGGAAAAAAAAAGGAACAAAAAATAATTAACTTTTTTTCATTATAAAATTAATTGTAAGCCATCGAAATCTACTGACAATCCGAGTAGGGAGAGAGAGATTCCCCTGCGGCTCTCGCACTTACTGTCCAACGTGTCGACGATTCCGGAATCGGCCAGTGAGGACTTTTCGAATGCATATGACCGGCAGATGGTGCTAGAATATGCAGGATATGATTCGGCGGAGGCTGAATGGTTCGAGGGGCACAAGGAGATCAAAGAGCGCGGCGTGGGCTTTTCGAATGGTGATGGGGGGCAGGTGCTCCAGGCGTGGATGTGGCAATGGTGGGAGGATCTCAAGGCGTGGTTCGATGCGTTGAAGGTGAACGAGGAGGGTACGGTGCTGGACGCGAAAAAGGAGACGATCGAGACAGACTTGAGCTTCATCAAAGTGCTACAAAACTCGCTGATTGCCAAAGTTGCCGTGGTGGAGGTGATTCGGGAGATGAGCAACAGCACGATCAACGATGGGGCCAAGTCCATCGGCCTCTTTATCGCGCTCGGGAAAGCGATCGAGAACGAGTGGTATGCACAGACGATCAAGTCTATCCCCGAGCTCAACCAGAAGCTGCTCAACTCCATCAAGCTGGCCAACCAGGAGGCCGTAGATACCGCTAGCCGCTCCCTCGACCACACCGTCAGGAAAATCTGGAAGACCGAGCTTAAGAATCACTCCGCTGAGCTCCAGGCTATCCATGGTGATAACTTCGACTGGACCATCCACCAACGATCCAAAGTCGGCGCATTGGTCATGCGGGGATTACTAGAGACTTCCAAGATCACTAGAAGCACAGTTCTCGAAGACGGATCAGTCTAGTCAGTTGTTTCCCTTCTTTACCCAAAAAACTCAGAAAAATGAAAGTGTCCATCTTCTGATCTGGAGGATTATTGAAATACTTTTTTTTTTTTTTCGCCCGCAGTGAGGAGGTGCAACCTGCGTTCTATCAAACGACGCAATACTTTGATGGGAAGCGGGTGGGGGTGACGAAGATGAACGAAGCGGTAGCGGAACGGCTGGAGCGAGACCCAGCGAATGTGACGCTGCATCCGCGGTACCTACCGATGGTGTGTGTGCCGGTACCGTGGACTCATCCGAAGCACGGGGCGTATCTGGTGCACGGGGCGCCTCTGATGCGGACGCGGGACTCGCCGGAGCAGGCACTCCATCTGCTGGAGGCGCACCGGTACAACGGGCTCGAGTCCGTGTACAAAGCGCTCGACAAGCTCGGCCAGACACCCTGGAATATCAACCGCCCCATCTTTGACACCATGTCCCGCGTCTGGAACGCCGGCGTCGAGCTCGCAGGTATCCCCATCCGCGACCCCCACCTCAACCTCAAACCCGAACACATCGAGAAACTCTTCTTCAGTACCCCCTCCTCCTCGGTTACCCATCATCATGACAACCACAACAGTGATCCGCTGCTCAACCTCGAACCCGACCTCGAACCCTCACACCTCGAAAACCCCAGATCGGAGGGCGAGAAAAAGGAAATCTATCGCAGCTTGTTGGCTAGTAGACGCTCCGCTTACGGGCAGCGATGCTCGGTCAACTACCAACTCGAAATTGCGAGAGCTGTTCGTTTTTCACATCTACATATCTACTATTCAGTATAAATAATGGACGAGAACAATGTGCTGAAAAGTTGCTCTTCTTTTTTTTTTTTTTTTTTTTTTTGACTTGACTTGGATCAGTACTTAAACGAGACGTTCTACTTCCCACACAACATCGATTTCCGGGGACGGGCGTACCCGATCCCGGCGAACCTGAACCACATCGGGGACGACATCTCGCGGGGGCTGCTGAAGTTTGCGGAGGCGAAACCGCTGGGCGCGGACGGATTGCGGTGGCTGAAGATCCACCTGTCGAACAAGTACGGGAACGACAAGGCCAGCCTGGACGACCGGGCCCGGTTTATTGACGAGCATCTGGACGATGTGTTGGACTCGGCGGATGCGCCTCTGGACGTGAGTCTCCCTCTTGCATGTATCTGTGTCTCCGGGTGGGCATATGTATGTTGACGAGGTGGGAGTGTTTCGCAGGGGAAGCGTTGGTGGCTGGAGTCAGAGGACCCGTGGCAGACGCTGGCGGGATGCATGGAGGTGGCGGCGGCGGTGCGGAGCGCGGATCCGCGGGAATTCTTGTCCAGCCTGCCGGTGCACCAGGACGGCTCGTGTAACGGGCTGCAGCACTACGCGGCACTCGGGGGAGACGTGGACGGCGGGAAGGAGGTCAACCTCATCCCCGGCGAGAAGCCCGGCGACGTCTACTCCAAGGTCGCCGTCGAGGTTAACAAGCTTGTCCAGCAAGACGCGGAAAACGGCCACGATATCGCTAAGGCCCTCCAGGGTCACATCAAGCGCAAAGTCGTCAAACAAACCGTGCGTTTCTCTCTCTCTCTCTCTCTCTGGCTCTCACGCGTTGCAGGCCCCTTATCTTCCGACTCTGGGTTTTTGTGCTTCATGTGGGAGGAGACAGGTGATGACCACCGTGTATGGTAAATATTTTCTCTTGTGTGCGGCGCATCTCCGATTGACACTGATATCTCTGTCCACCCCCCTAAAGGAGTGACGTTTGTCGGCGCGCGCGAGCAGATCAAGCGGCAGCTGAAAGACCTGGGCGTAATCCCGATCCCGAACCTGTACATCTCGGCGGCATACGTGGCGACGCTTGTAAGCCCCCTAATCCGTCGCACTGCAGATGAGCTTTTTTTTTCTGGTATTGAGCGAGTGTGTTTGTAATTGTAGGTGTTGCGGTCGATTGGGGAGGTGTTCAAGGGGGCGGTAGCGATCCAGAAGTGGCTGACGATTGTGGCGCGGCTGGTGTCCAAGTCGATCCCGCCGGAGCGCGCGGCGCTGCTGACGCAGAAAAAGGGGGGCGACGAGGATGGTTCGGCGGGGGCGGATGGCCAGGACCCAAAGGATGCCAAGCTGAAGACCAGGAAGGTCAGGCCTGTCAAGCGCCGTGGAACCGCGACTGCCGCAGACGCCGACGTCGACGTCGAGCTCATGACTTCCATGACCTGGACTACCCCCTTGGGGCTCGTCGTGTGCCAGCCGTACCGCGCCCAGAACCGCACCCAGGTCAGTCATCTTCCTCTTTGTTCCCCCACGCCCAGTGGGGCGGTTCCATGAGGTCTGATGTGTGTGGCTTTGCTTCTACGGCGTTATGATTTCGAAGATTAAAACGGTCCTGCAGACGGTATACATCGCCGACCCCTTCGAACCAGCGCAGGCGGACTCCCGCAGTCAAGCGTCCGCGTTCCCGCCCAACTTTATCCACAGCCTGGACGCGACACACATGATGCTGACGGCGCTGGCCTGCCAGGTAACATATACCCTCCTCTCTTGCTCCAAAACATGAGTGCTTTGTTCATGTGCGTGTTTTTTTTTTTTTTTTTCGGGGGGTTCTTTTGGACGGTGGATAGGACATCACGTTCGCGGCGGTACACGACTCGTATTGGACTCACGCCTGCTCCGTCGATACCATGAACACTAAGCTCCGCGAGGCGTTTGTGAGGCTCCATACCACGCGCATCTTGGACAACCTGGCGCAAGAAGTTGAGCCGCCTCTGATCTCTATGAGCTACCTTTCTCTAGCATGCACTCTCCATTTTATGTGTCTCGCAACAGAAAGGAAAGGATCTGAACAAGGGGTTTTTTTTGGTTATGGTTTTGGTTTTGGGTTGTTAGATCACGCACAGGTACGAAGGCTACAAGGTGCCCAAGAACGCACTGACGAGCCGGATGATATCCGAGCTCAAAGCCATGGGCGTCGCACACTTTGCCACCCCGCCTAGTAATGCCACTCACTCCAAGTTCTTCGAGCTCAATGCCCTCATCCCCCCGCTTCCACCCCGCGGCAACTTGGACATCCACGACGTGGTTAAGTCTAAGTACTTCTTTGCTTGATCCTTTTCTTTTATCCTCTCTTTGTTCTTTGGTGGGGGTTTGGTTTAGGTGGGTTTTGGAAGTGCAGATGGGAGCAGGCGTGGCACTCTCCACGGTCATTAATCATGTTTCGTTTTTTTGAAATACACACATTTGCAATTTGTATCCGGAGTTTCTCTCTTTTTTTAAAGAAAAAAAAAAAAAGGTACTTAGTTTTGAGTACATATAACAAACCGGTGTGAGACTCCAAGGGGAAGGACATGCAAGAAACACACGTGCTGACGCTTGGAACTGATGGCGGTTGGTTTGGCCACTCCAAACTAATTGAAAGCTATGCTTCCATATGTTTGTGATGGGTCTTTTGCACTCATTTGAAGTATGAAGTTCTTTTCAAACTGCCCTCAGCAAATATAGCATCAAAAACCCACAATCCAACCCAAACCCCACCATTCAAGCAACTCTGATCTACACCTCCAAAAAAAAAATGTGAATCAAATTTTGAATTGGATAAGAACTGAAGAAAGAAGTGACCAGTTGAGTTATTGCCGTGAGATACCTTCAAATGGACTGCAGATCCGGCAGTGCCTAACACAAGCACGGGTTTCTCTTGATTCCAACCTATTCCACTTGTATTTTGGATCGCGATTAAAATAGCGGCCTCGTTTCCAACCCACCACCTCATAAGTGGCACTGCTGAACCACCATCTGACATCGTTATCGTCAATTTGCAGGATTCCCTCTGAACTGGACGCGCGTTCGAGGGCATAGACAGCCGAAAGGCTGAGGAGTATATTGATGACTGTAGTTCCGGCAATCTTCATTTTGTATGTAATGGGCTACTTATAACAGGAAGGCGCGGAGCATGCATTTGATTAGAACAGTGTTAAATGCATCACAAGCCTGTATCTGGTCATTCGCGGACGACATGGTGGGCATCTCTACGGCCACACTGTTCAGCAGGAATACTCCTGAACAAAGTGCCCGCAAATCTGTCCCTCAATGACGCCGCAGAATGCTCGTTTACAAGCCTGCTTAGATTCAACACTGGTCCCATCATGAGAAAACCTCCCAAGCATGAGTAACGGGCCGGTGGTCTCCAATAACTCGGGAAGCTGCTGTCAGGAGAAGTTGTTTGTACGACCCAGTCCTTTTATGATGTTTGCAAAATGCTGGCGCCACCATGGTCCCCCCTGTTGTCCCTAAACTGATCTGTTCCGGCCACAATGCCTACACCCCATTTCCGGCAATCTTGACCTTCATCGGGGTCATCACCCAAAGCATTTTGTCCATAATCACTCCTTTTTCCATCGTCGGTATTCGTATTCTCATCTGTTCAACGCACCCCAAGCAGTATAAACTGTTAGAGTTTGTGTGTGACACGTTTGTGACATGGCTGTACCCTAATCCTGTGATATGTCAAATCTTGTATGTAGTGTGCGCCGCAGTTGTAGTCTAGCTTTATCTACTGGCGCGCGAGGCAACGGCTCCCTTTCCTTAACCGTTTTGGGAGACCGGAACCGGACGCGACTGTAGCTAACCCGCCATCACCGGGACTTCTGCAGAGAGTTGCCCGTGTGTTTTCTCACAGGTTAAAAGCCGGCTACGACTGTTGTGTTTCCGAGTTTTGCGCTTCTCGACAACGGGTTAATGGATGTTTGGGATTGGACGCATTCCATCAGAAGATTCATCGAACGAAAGGTCCGGTTCATCGGAAGAATCTTTGAACTCTGAAAGATACCAACTCGCCGACATAGACCAAAACCAGACCGTCCAAGCTTTACAAGCACAGCTTGCTGAAATCCAACGAAATCTCGCTACCCAGCATGAGATCATTGCCAATTTAATGGCCAACCGACAACACCCCCAACCAAACTCTTGGGACAACATGGCCGACTACCTAATGAAGCAGTTCATTAAATCCCCCGTCACCATCTTCAACGAGGTCAACCCCCGCAAGCCAACGCTCGCATTTGACGGGTCTAACTGGACCGAGTGGGAAAGTGCGGTCAATCAAACTCTCCAGAACGCCTTCCTCAGCAATAAATTGTTCATTGGAGATGAAGACCTTTTCTCAGTGATGAACCTTGTGCAAAACCAGGCCGTCACATCCCTCATGCGCAACACCTTGGACTCCGCTCTCTTGTCCATTGTGGAATCCGGTGAAGCCACATCCTCAAAAGATCTCTTTGAGCTTCTTGAGTCAAAGTGCAAACAATCCGGACGTCGCCACAAGCTCATACTGGTCAAAAAGATTCTGAAATTCACCAGCAACCGCCAGCCAGCCAGCAAATTATGGCTAGCCAGATTCTGCGGCATCAGGTCCAAAACCAAGCGAGCAAAAATCTTGGTCAACGAGCTAGGCGGACTTCTCCTCCAGTCAATGGCCACTGCCCCAATGTGTGCTGACCAAAAGAATTTTGAATATTTGATTGCGCAGCCACTCGACGATATGACTGCCGTCCTGAAGTTTGGTCAAGTGACCACGCTCATCCAATCTGCCTTGAGCAAAGTCAAAGCCCCCAACAGTCTGGCTCCTGGATCTATACCCTCCAATGTAGAGATGTCCATCTAGGCCATGCGACCTGCCCCATGTTACACGGCACCACACCGTCACAACAATAACCCCACCCCCCACAATAATCATCAGACCAACTCAAGCAAGTTCTCACTTGAGAAGGCTTCCTTCTACCAAGAGAAACCGCCTAACAATTTGCTGAAAGCAAAGCATGGCTGGTCCTGTCTCTACTGCAGAGAGCTGGGCCACTGGTACGCAGACTGCAAGCTGTATTGGCAAGATGTGCAACACGGATTTGTAGAAGCTCCTCCTCCAAATCACACCAATCAAGACTCCAAGTTTGTCCCGCCGCCACAACAAGCACCACCCGCCAATACCAATGGTAGACTTTGTAAGATTGACATACCCCAGAAGCAACCAATGGAACTGTCCTCCTAGACTCCGATTCAACCATCAATGTGAGTGGGAGGTCAGCTTTCTTCACACCAAAGTCTCAGTTTGAATCTCCCTTGCCATATCCAAATACGTTGCGTCAATCAATTCAATTGGTAGCCTGAGGATCCCGACTCCAACGGGGTTCATGGAGATTGACAACGTCTACTTCTGCCCGGGGATCACTGGCTCAATACTCTCAACCGGAAGACTCCTCACTGATGGATGGCAGATGCGACACGAGGGCACAGAAGCGTGGCTCACAAACCCGCTTGGTAACTCCTTCTACCTAGACTTCAAGATCTTTTGTTGGACCATTAAGTTACAAGAGCGTGAAATGATAAACAAAGTTACCCAAACCCCTTCCTACAACCCATACTTGTGGCATGTCTGCCTTGGGCACGTGTCTGAGACCATTGTGCAACGCTTCCTCCGCACACATGCACCAGAGATCAAACTAGACAACAAGTCCTTTTTCTATGAGCAGTGTGCCAAATCAAAGGTGCTGGATCTCAAGTCTAACAGAGTTGTGTCGGACCTCCCGCGTGATAAGCCCCTCAACCTATGTATGACAGACGTTGCCGGTCGCTTCAACATGGACATCAGTGGCTGCCGCTTTCTCATCATCACGCGCAACCACACAAGCACATATACCTTTTGCGACATCATGGCCAGCCAAAGCAAAGTCCCCGGCAAGATCATGAAATGAGTATTGCATCTCAAAAACACTTGCAGAAAGACCCCCTCATACCTACGTTGCAACAACGCGGCCAAATACATCGGCGATCTGAAGGAAAAGCTAGCTAAGGTTGGCACCACACTCGCACCGGTGTCACCTTATCATCCGTAAAAAAACAGGGAGGCCAAACCATTCAATTGGACCGTTGGTGACATGGCCCGCACCATGCTCCACTTGGCCAAGCTTCCAAGGATCTACTGGAGCTTTGCTTACAAAACCGCAGCCTACATCCATAACCGCATCCCTAACAAGAGAGTTGCAACATTGCCTCTGGAGGTCCTCTACAAGATTCTGGCATAACCCAACACCCTATATCCTTTTGGGGCTAGAGCAATTGTCACCTTACCACAGGGTTATTGCAACAAGTTGGACGAGCGTGGCATTGACTGCCTTATGGTAGGCTACCCTACCGCAGGAGCAGGGTGGCTCTGCTACTTGCCAAAACTATGTTGGATTATTCATACCACCTTGGCAATCTTCCCCGACTTCCAAGCACTACAGGTGAAGAGAGAATTACGTAAGACGGACATATTGACTTCATTGTGAAAAAAATCAAATTGGTACTAGGAGGAGAACCTACAGCCAAGGAGTTGAAAGCAATCGCCAACTTACCTGTTGGCCCCAAGATGAACCTACCAAAGAACATCAAAGCGGCGTTGGGAAGCAAGGATTGAGACGGATGGAGGATTGCAGCGGAGCACAAAATGGACAAATTCCAGTCATTGGGAGTGTGGGAACCAGTCCACCCATACAATGGTGTTAGAGTACTAGGCGCAAGATGGTTCTTCACCATCAAGCGGCATCCGGATGGCTTGGTAGACAAATTCAGAGCGAGATACGTGGCTAAGGGTTTCAATCAAACCCCGAGTGTTGATTGTAATGAGACATACGCACCCACTGCCTCCCTCACCACGCTAAGCATGCTCCTGTCCTTGGCCTGCCAACATCAGTATCCAACAGCTTCTTTCAACATCAGCTCCGCCTATCTGTACAGTCCCATCAAGGAGGAAGTGTACGTTCAACCACTGATTGAACTTTTCCTGCAATGGAAAGGGAAAATCATGCGCCTCAAGAAAGCTATGTACGGGACCAAGCAAGCAGCGCGCTGCTGGTGGAAATTTTTCAAGGGCAAGATGGAGGAACTCTTGGATTCCTGGCGTCTGAACTTGAGCCACCATTGTTCATCTGCTGAAAAGCCAACAACTTTGTTGTCATCTGGCTGCATGTTAATGACAGTTTTGCAATGGTGTTGTCAAAACTAGTCCTGAACAACTTACATGCGGCGATGTCAAAGGAGATGGAGGTGAAGTGGACGGAGAAAGTGGAGAAGATTGTTGGGATTAATATCGAAGACGTGAATGGAAGCGTGGAAATGTATCAACACCTGCTCGTTGACCAAATCCTAGATGGCTACTCCCGCACGTACTATGTACCCCAGAAGGAGTCCCTTGCCTGAGGCACCACTTGAGACCAACCCAGGGAACGCAGTGAACGAGACAGGCTACTGCTTGGCGCTAGGATCACTCATGTACCTATGTCTGGGGGCCAAGGCCTGATCTCACATACTCTGTCAATCTTCTTGCCAGGTACAGCGCGAGTTCTTCTGAAGCACACTGGGACGCTCTCAACATCCTCATTGGCTATCTCAAGCGTACGAGACACCTGTCCCTCACGTTCAGCAATGCGAGGAGCAATCTACAGCTTTGGTCGGATGCTAATTGGGGGGGGGGGGGGGGGGGGGAGAAAATGAGCGGTCCACGTACAGCTATGTAATCAAACACAACGGTAACCCCGTCGCATGGGGAGCAAAACGGCAAACGGTCGTTGCACTCTCTACCTGTGCCGCCAAATATGTTGCGCTGTTGGACAGAAGCCAGCAACTAGCCCAGCTCAATAACCTCCTAGTGCGTGTCGCTTCATGCGATTGTACAGAGTCTGCCTCTGTACTTTCAAGCTGAGGAATGCAATCATACAGATCATCTAAGATACTGTATTTTGTGGTACATCTGAAGCATATCCCATCATGGTAATGACAAACACACAAAAAGCACAAAATTCCGAAATTTTTCTGAGGAGTTGTGGTGGACATTTTGCTACAAGGTGAGGTTGAAAAGATGAAGAAAATTTGTACCTTTCTCCTAGTACCACAGGCGTCTAAAAATTGTATTGGGAAGAGAGGTGGAGAGGGGAAAGGCAAAAAGTCCCACCCAAAAGCTGGGAAGCTCTCACGCCAAAATGCTGACTTTAGGCGGAAGTCCCTCATTCGGAGGTCGCCGCTTCACGGCGAGGGCGCTTCCCGCTCGCCCCGGCCCCCTGATTCGAGGGACTTGTTGTTAACTTCGGGGGTTTCACGCCAACCTCGGCCACGATATGATTGGCGCTGATTGTAAATTGGCCGTTCGGCTCCATCTCCCCCTCCAACGAGAACAACCATTCGACATCTTGTCTAATATCGTAGTATCTCTCCTGGTTTATCAGACGGTATTTAAGTGTATGGGGTGAACCATTGAAAATCAAGAGTTTGCCCTGTTCAAGGGCAGATACCTCCAAAGCAGGTCCCTCAGTGCCGAGCACAAGCACTGGTTCTTTATTCACACCGGATCCTGTAGTATCACGCTGATATTCGCCGCTTTTCCAACCCGCGGGCGGGATACGCCAGTTTCCCAAACGCTGCCAGTGCTCAGGGCCAAAGTGTGGGATTTCCTCTGGACTAGTGGATGCGAGTTCGAGGGCACAGACTGCCGAAAGACTGAGGAGTACGATGTTGATGATTGTAGTTCCGGTAATCTTCATTTTGCTATATATCCGGCTATTGAAAGCGCAGAGCATGCATATAAATGATCAGACAGGAGAATTGTAGTTTGTTAGATGGTGATCTCCAAAGCTTTCAAGCAAAAGGAACATGCACGTACAATGTCAAGCCGTAATATCACCCGGTGAGAATAATGGATGGGGTGTGCCAATGATGTATTGGGAAATTAAGAATACAGATATAGGTCTCAGAACCTGCACAGTCGCACCGGTGGCCAACAACTAATAGCAAAATGGGATGGGACAAACGGCTGAAATGCTTACCTTGGTGCGCTGGATGTTGCGGCGTGGTGTGAATCGAAATAAGAGAGGAGTTCTAATTGATTGTGGTATCAAGTGAAGGTAAGCCTAGCGTGGAGAGCTTGTGATGTTGGGGGGAGGTGCGGTGTAAGGTCTATAGTGACGGCCTTTTATGCTTATTTTACGTGGCCTTGGGACACTTGCCCCCGGATTTGGAGCCTTCAAGTCCAGGTAATATTGCACTCGAGGGATAATCAGTCCATCCAGACCGCGACATGCACCACTGAAACCCGCGCCTTGTCTCATGAGGCCAACGCTGTTCTCCGTCCTTCTTGTTCTAGGGTTTCAGGCTAACTTAATGAAGTCCCTTGAATCTTGGCCGGACCCTCCTCCGATCGCCGGAGGGACTTGTTTAAGTTAGGGTTTCCGGGCGCATAGGGAATCATTGCATCTGCTTGTAGTTCGGTCTTGCCTATGTAGAAATGTTTTTCCAGCCAAGACACATGCATGTCTTTCACGGAGAAGAAACAGAAGGAGAATACCGCGAAGTGTTTTCTTTTTTTTTTTTTTTAAAAAAAAAAAACCATACTTACTCCATGCAATATTTTTCCGTGCCGGATTCAAAGATAAGGTCCAACTTAACCCAGTCCCTCCGGGCGCTCGGAGGGTGCCTGCGGGACGCTCCGAAGGCCGGACTTCTATAAAGATAAAATATGTGTGGTTTTTATACCACATATTTATGTATGGGCGTTCCACCCCTCGGAAAAATGTGGAGCGGAGAGGAGCGCCGATCGCAGCGGGTATGAGCTTGTGATAGCACCATGACCAGTCGGTCCACTAGCAGAGGAGTAAATATGTACCTGACAGAGGCGCCCACTGGACGCTTTATAGTAGCGTCCAACGTGCGTCTCTGTCAGGTAGCGCCCATTGGACGCCTCCATGGAGCGTCCAATTCGTCCAGTGGGCGCTTTGTGTTACAAGCGCCCGTTGGAAGCTCTGGTTCCCAGGAAGCTCTGGTTCCCATCGTCCAACGGGCGCTTCACCGAGGTTGCGTCCAGCGGGCTCTCTTGAAGCGTCTGCTGCACGCTTTCTGGGAAAAGCGTCCAGCGGACGGGCGGGTTTTCTAGAAACCCCCCGCCATGGTGTAGCGACTCATCAAGGAGAGACGCTCACACGGGGGCAAACTTAAGCAGATATGACGCATGAATTAGCCACAAGGATACAATGATTTGCAGTGTCCACAATCATGTCGACTATGTATGGACGTGAACAAGCACGTCAATATAACTAGCAATAAATGAGAAAAAAACGCAAAGACACAATAAAATATAAACAGAAGTTAGAGAGAAAGAGAGAAAGACAAGCGGAGATCAGCGACACAGGAACGTGTCGCAGGTGACGCGGACATGGACGCGCTGCGGGGGCGGCGGCGGGAGCAGCTCGGATGACGAAGGTGCGGGGGCGGGGCGGATGAGGAACCCGGAGACAGTGAGTAGATTTTTAGGGTGGCAGAGTTCCCAGTGGAGATGGAGGGGCCCGCAAGAGGCGTCGAGGGCGGCCTGTCGCGCTTCCGCGTTCTTCTTGTTGGCGTCGTCATCATCATCATCATCATCATCATCATCATCACTGACAGGGTGCACGAACCGGCACACAATCTTCCCGTCCAGGCCCTGCACAAGACAGCTCGAATGAGCACCGTTTTCCGTGGTGTTGCCCAGCGAGTCTTTCTGCGCCGAGAGCTCCCACAGGATCTCGTTAGCCGCGTTATCGACGGACGACGGCGTGGGCACGGCAAGGAACTCGGCGACCTTCTTAGTCACCGGATGGGGCGCCGGGTGCGCGGCGGGGCTGTACACGCACGTCTTGACGCGCAGGGCCTGCAGTCCGAGCCTCGAATAGTGTCCGCCGTCTTCTCCTTCTTTTTCCTGTGATGCGGGGTCGCCACGCGCGGCGAGCAGCGCCTGCTGGTACGAGCGGAACGCCTGCGACTCTTTGTATACCACCACCAGCTCCGTCTTGTCTTCCCGGCAGCGCCACCGGGGGACTACCATGATGGGCACGTGCCTTGCCGCCACATCTTCTTCTCCTCCGTACGTGGCCCCGTCCGACGTCGCCTTCGAGGCATCGATCAGCACCCGGTACTTGAGCACACTTATCTCGTCCGGCTGTTGCGCTTCCGAGGGGCCGGTGTCAAAGAGCGTCTTCAGCCGGGCTACGTCCAGTGTGTATTCCCTGCTCTTCTTCTGAATCTTCGACGGCCCTTCTTCATCGCCACTACTACTCGAGCTCGTAGGTGAAAGGAGCTCGTTGGGAAAGATTACCTTCTCCAGCACGTCCAGCCCGGAGACCACGAACGCCAAAGCCTGCGGCGTGTCTACCGTCTGTGAGCCGCTTAACCGACCCACCGCCGTTCGTGAGATGCGCACGTCGCCAATGATGAGCAGTTTGGTCACTGTGCCTTGGTGCATGAGCACGTTCAGCTTCTCGCTAACCGACAAGAGATGCTCGCTGTCTCGCGTGTTCGCATTGTCATTATCATGATGCGGCCCAACGGTGTGCGGAGACGGGGTGATAAGAGAAGTGGTCATGTCGGACCCGAGCGACATATTCAAAAAAGGGTTTCTGTTAGGAGGGCTTGCCGCGAGGGAAGGGCCGTCGGTACGGGGCAGCGGCGAAGGGGCGAGACTGGGGAAGCCGGTCAAGTTGGGGGGCGAGACAGCCGAGGCGGTGCTATTCGACCTCGACGCATGTTGCTGCTCCTGATGAGGAGGAAGAGTAGGATGAGGAGGGTGCCCCCGACCAACCGGGACAGAAGACGAGTTGGGAAGCGTCAAGGCCAGCATCTCCGGCGAAGCGGAGTACAGATGACTAAAGTTGGTAGACAAGGGCTGTGCAATCCCGTTGTCCGAGACGGAGCGCGCAATGCTACTGGGTGATGAAAGGGCCAGCGTCTGGGTTGCAGGAGAGATCGGCTGGGTGGACGCCGGGCTGAGGTCCAGACGGGGGTGCTGGGTGGGAATAGAGGGGAGTCCGCCGGAGACGGAGCCGCTGCGTGCGTGTGATGTGGAGCCAGACACAGCGGCGGAGGGGGATGGCGAAACATCGTACATAGTTGCCCCACGTCCGTCTCCCCTGCGTCCGCGCAGAGCCGCATTCGACCGGCGCGTCACCAGGCCGGCCGAAGGAGAAGATGCTAGCGTGCTCTGCACCCGGTGGATCGCCGCCTGCCGCTCCTCTTCGCTGACCTGCTGCTTCTTTTCCAGCGTCGCAGAGGGCTTGATGGCCAACGAATTCACCCCTCCTCCCATCCTTGAATTCATACTTTCTGATCGTTGCCGAGTCACCGGTCGATCCGGACCCGCTCCGGTCACACTGAAGAGAGACAAGTAGACCATCAGCATCTGTGTAAGAAAAGAGGGAAAGGCAAAGATAGTCTTTACTTGGTTCTTGAGCTGTCCGAGTTCGGGACGACAGAGCTGTCGGTTCTTGTTAAGGACAAGACTTCCGTATGACGGTCCTGTTCCCAGGGAGCGCGGTCGCGATGCTCAGGGGGGATGGTGAATCCATCGGCATCGACTCTAAAGGGCTGGACGGACGAGCTGGCCGAGGGGGCCTGGTCCCTGGTGGCGGGCTTCCAGCGGCGGTTGGACTGCGAGATTTTCCTCTTGAGTAGTGGGCCGGGGGAAGGCAGGAATTGGCCCAGTCGGCCAGAGCTCCAGCTTGACTTAGCGGGCGGACCCCCCTCCGCCGCAGCTGAGGGAGTCGGCGCTTGAGAGTGTAGACCAAGGATATTCCCAGATGAATCCGTGTCCATCATGCTGGAGCTCCTGCGTGGTTGAGACTGCTCGCGGGGCGGGGGAGTTTGGTTTCGATCGTTTCTGCGAGGTTGGCTCTGTTGGGTCACCGACGGGAGGTTGGTCTGCGACAGCCTTCGTGACTTGGCTTGTTTGAGGTTGGACGTGGATTGGTGACTCGTGTTTCGAGAGAGCATCTGGGTGAATCCTCGACCAAACAGCTTCTCAGTAATGGATTGGCCGGTGGAGGGTGCCTTGGAGTGCGTGGGCCGATAGTTGGATGGGCGTGTACGCGTAATATCGGCTGAAGGGCGGCGTCCACCGGGGCTAGCAGCAGAGATAGATTCGGTGGCTATTGAAAAAAAAAAAAAAAAAAAAAAAATCAGTCAGTCTGCTGTGTAGGGTAAGATCGAGTAAATGAACTGACAAGGTAGAGGTTGGACGTAGAGGGTTCTTGGTGGAAGACCATTCTGAGCATTTTTGGACGGTGAGGCGGGGGTGGAGCGAATGGGGACCGAGATATTGGGGGCATTGAGTTTAGGGATTTCGGGATGGTTGGGGTCATAGCCACGAGCAGTACTAGCACTAACGGGAAAGGCTGAAGAGGAGCCGATCACGGGGGTGGTGAGTGCGGAGGGTCGGAGGGATGGAGATCGAACGGATGGACGAAGCTCTTCGTCTATATCCTGTGTTACATCGGCGAGTGACTCAAATGGCGAGTCGGATGATCTAGCAGGTGACTGGGAGGAGAGGGTGGGTTGACGAGAGTGTAGCTCGGTGGTGGGTTGGCGAGAGTGTAAGTCAGTTGTTGGCTGGCGAGAGTGTGATTCCATTGTTGACTGGCGAGAGTGAGTTTCGGTAGCTGTTGGTTGACGAGAATGACCGGGCGCTGGCGTGGAAGTCAAGGGAAGAGGATCAGGTGGTTGCGGGGAATTCTGTGGTTGTTGTTGTTGTTGTTGTTGTTGTTGTTGTTGTTGTTGTTGTTGTTGTTCTGGCTGATTTCCATTAGGATGGGTAGCAGTAGTAGTAGTAGTAGTAGTGGTGGTGGAGGGATCGGCGATGGATCCGTTGATGAGTGCGAAACGCTGCATGTTTTCTTGGATGTCGAAGGTGAGGAGGGAGATGGTAGCACGTTCAGCGATCTCCATGAGTTGACGGCTGTGGTCTGCTTGGATGGTTTCGAATTTGGTGAGGGTTTCAAAGAGGTCCATGAGCCGTTGCTTGTCTACAGATTGGTATACCCTGAAAGCGTGTGATGCGTGTTCTCCCCATGTTTGCTTGGCATGGTTGAAGTGCAGTTGGTCTTCGTATTGGCGTGTTTGGAGGGATTGTATCTTGCGCAGGTTGTTTGAGGAGGAGTTCAGTTTCTGCGTGGATCGGTTCAACTTCTGTTCAGATTCTTCGTAGCTCTTGACTAGTTTGAGCGTCTGTTCTTCCGTGCTTCTGAATTCCGCTTCATCTTGTTGTGCTCCTGCCTGCTGCTGCTGCTGCTGTAGGAGTGGTTTTCTGAGCGCGGCCTCGACCTGCGTCTGTAGTTGTGCATGGTAGTTCTCGTGTGAGGATATGGAGTGAGTGAGCTGGTCCTGTAGGATCTTGGCCACTCGTCCGTGAGCATCCTGGTGCTGCTCTTCGTCCTGCTCGTTGTACTTAAACTGCGCCGACTGGGGTGCATGGCTATTCTGGTTGGATGCTGCTGTGCTAATGGGCTTCTTCGCCAGTTTGGTGAGTGCTCGGATGTACTGCTCCTCGATGCTAATCCTCTCTCGGAAGTGTTCGCTCAGCTCCTCGTTCAGCAGTTTCGCCTGTCGGATGCGTTCGAACAGCAAACTGTGGGCCAGCTTCGGATGCAGAGACTATATAATATATAATCTCATCCATGGCTATCAGTGTAATTCTGTTCTCAGTCTCTCCTGCTCTCCTTCTGTGACTCACCCGGAATGCGTCTGCGTACAGTTCCAACGACAGTTCGTTTCCCGCCATCTTTCCTGCTGAAGTGGTTATAAGTAGTTATAAGTGGAAAATTAATTAATTAATTTAATTAACAACCAATTTGTATGTAGGGTCACCCCCTCATGGCTGGCTGCGGATGACGAATCAGCTGCGCACACTCATGTCCCAAAAAAACACTTGATTATTTACATACAGTGTAGCATGTCACAGCCAGTTCACATTCTACATGTTGGGTGTGCACTGTGTTGACACCTACTCAACTCAAACACCCAACAAGTGCTTTCACTTTAACTATCCATGCCATTCTGGCCAGAAACTACATACTTTGTTTTTTTTTCTTTCTTCTTTGAGATTTAAAAACCGCTTGGGGACCATGGACTATGACTAACCAATCCCATTCATTAATGATCTTGATATGGAAAAAATACACCAAGTAATAAACAACCCACAAGCTCTGTATGAAGAAAGAGGAAACCCACCTCGGTTCACGTATCTGAAGGGTCGTTCACTTTGGGTGATACACATTTTTACAGTATGAGGGAGGATGGAGTGTTGGGTTTGGAGCGGCTTGTGTATGATTATTATTTCGTCGGGTCTTGAATAACAACCATGGTAAATTTGGAATCTGGTATATTATTATTATGATGATTATCGTGTCGGTGGGTAGTGATTTTTTGTGCCGGTATTTCGGAACAAGGTCTATAAATTAGTTGGGGTTTTTCTTACTTTTATCAGGTCAAGAAAAAACGAACCGGGGGTGATGAGCAGTTCGTGCAGTTGTGTTCTGATTCTCAAAAACCGCAGCTGGTCCTATCGGGAAAGAAAACAGGCAAACGTATTGAGCAAAAGATTTAAGAGAAAGAGACACAGAGAGGATGAGACGGACTTCGAGCTCGATGTGATCGACGGAGGCAGCGACGGCGTCGACGATTTTGCGGGCCTCGGAGGCGTACCTGCGGAGGATAACGTGTCCATCGGCGCCCTGGAAGATGGGGCCGGAGGAGCGGATGACGACACCTTCGCGGCTTAGGATGATGACGCCGCGCACGTTACGGTGCTGCGAGAGCCGCTGGATCGTCGTCTCCACCTCAGCCGGCCCCGCTACCGCCATCCCCACACTCGTTGACGTCGTCCCCGTCGTCGTTCCCATCGTTGGTGCCACCGGGGACGAGGAAGATCCTCTTCCGCTCTCCTGAGACGACGGCCCGTGCATGTTCATCTGCACCCCCGGCGTCCCGCTCGTGCTACGATTCGCCCCGCCAAGCGAGCTCGGTGGCGTACTCATCGCCCCCACCATCCACTAAAAAGTCCCTTCGAAATCCCCTTCTTCGTTCCTTGCAACTTCTTGGCGCGACTCGTGGCTGTTCTTCTAGTATGTTTCAATAAAATGAGTCCCAATAATCAAAAATAGACGTGATCAGAAATCGGCAGCTCCGCTCGTGACACTCTCGGGAATCCCCCCGGTGGGGCAGTTTCACTCCCCGCGGGTTTCACAAGGTTTCATTTGTACCCGGAAACGTGTCCAACCTCAACACGGCAGACCTCATGCACACTTTTCTAGATATTAATGGAGAGGGAGCCAGATAAATACAAAAGATCAAGTGACTAATATACTTTATTCTATGTATCCCAGAGACTCACTCCTCCCCCTTAAGAAAAGGATGGTACAACAAGTGGATCAAGAAGAGCAAACAACAAAATAGAATAAATAACTGAACCACACCTTCTGTTGGTGAGGTAATATTATCATCAACCGTTCGTTAAATCAAACAAGAAAAACTGGGGCGTGTGATAATAAAACGACTCAAGAAACAAAGAAAAAACATACAGGGTGCTGCACAAAAATAGAGAAAGACTGATAAATTAAAGAGAAGAAGAACAACACGAATATGAGAGAGAGAGAGAGAGAGAGAGAAAGAGAAGACGAAGCAGAAGAAGAGGGAGAGGGAAGTGCAGGGGCCACGGTCTACACATAAATCTATATATGTGTTAAGTAAAAAAGGATCCAAGTTTCTGGAGTGAAGATGGAACAAAAAAATAAAATAAAATAAAATAAAGGAAGGTGATATAAATTAATTAATTAATGGGAAAAAGAGAGGATCTCTCCGAAAAGAGCTCTTTTTGCTTCTTGTGGATAGTTGCTTTTTTTGGTTGTTGTTGAGGGATCAAGTGATTAAGGGAGTTGAGTAAACTGGGTGAATGGGGATAGTTGTTCAGGAGCCTGCGGCGCTTGAGAAGGGTTGTGGTGGACATGCACGATCGACGACGACGACGACGACGAAGCTTGGTCTGCGTTTTGGGGCGGCTGGCTGGGCGATTTCTGGGCATTGTGAATGTGCTGCTGCTGCTGTTGTTGTTGATGCTGCTGCTGCTGTTGCTGCTGCTGCTGTTGTTGTTGATGCTGCTGCTGTTGCTGCTGCTGTTGTTGATGATGCTGCTGCTGTTGCGGCTGCTGTTGTAGTTTGAGAAGCTGTTGTTGTCTCAAGTACTGGTCGTAACCCTGGACAAATGGTTTTTGGGTCTGAGAAGGGTGGGCGGAGGAGGAGACGGACGGGGCAGGGGCAATGCTGGAGGAAGAATGGGGCACGGAGGACGGGGCGGCGCCGTTCTGGGCAACCAGCGCCGGCTGGAATGAGAACCCGCAAGCGTGGATAAATTGCTGCATTACGTTGGATTGCATTCTCTGCTGATGCTGGATAGTTGCCAGCGCATTTTGTTGCCCATGGACTACCTTCTCTTGAGTTTTGCTTTGGTTGACTAAATACCCTTTGACCCATTGTCTACACATGTATACACCCCGTATTAGAATATATGTCCACATCAGAAAAACCCGTTGCATATTGAATAGGCATGCTCAGAGCAACACTTACAGTTCGCCCTTCAACGCATCGATCTCTTCCTGCTGTGCTGCGAATTGCTGCTCGATTAGTTGAGACACCTCCTGGTAGACTTCTTGTCGCACGGTGTGTTTTAATCCTCTGTATTCTTTATTGACGGATATCACAGGTTGATTCATGTTGTGCGACTGACCTCCGCGATTGTCCACCTAGGCAGTCAAAGTTTGGAAGCAAATCAGACCCCTCTCTTAAACGAAAGAGGTTGTTTCTCTCGGATAGTTACACAGGCTGACTCACCATAGCAGCACCAGGCGGTTGTTGATGAGGATTTGCAGCCTGAGACGGCTGTCGACCTTTAAAATGGATACCTCTGACGGTCGGGTTAGAGGTGCTGATGCCATGAAACGTAGCGACGGATTGGCCAGGGTACCTGTTGAAAACGAGCGAGATTTTATCGGCGAATGTGGACAGAGGGATAGCATACTCGACACCGCTACGTTGACAGTACTGATGAAATTCACTGTGAAGGCGCTGCAGGGAGTAATCTCGCGGCTCGGCGCCTGGCACGTATTCTAGGAAGGACACGATCCATTGCAACGCCGGGTCGGGCTGTGTCGGTTGGGCTGTGAAAGCACTAGCGACCAAATGTCTGCTCAACGGGGCCTGTTGGGACCCTCCACGATGATTGGCTTGTCTAGGACTAGATGCAGCTGGGTTGACTGGGTAAATCTCGCCGGCATTTGTAGACCCTACCCGAGCTTCGCGATTCGGGACTGCGGGACTGCTGCCCACGGCTTGTGAGCCGGCTCTGGACTCGAAATAATTGGCTTCTCGACCATTCGTAGCTCCACTTGTCATTTGATGGGCCATCGGGGCATGAGATGCTCCTGTAACATGGGAGCCCGAGAGCTGCTGAGTTGATGGATGTGGAGAATGTTTAAGAGTACCGAGCGGGACTTGTGGGGAGATATGGCGGGTGCTTATTGCCGAGTGGGTCGCATGTTGCGGAGAGCCTGATGGTGGGATGTTGAACTGTTGCGTAGCATGTGGCTGGTGCTGGGTGGGCAGTTGATGTTGCAATGGGATATGAGTCTGAAGTGGCGATTGATGTGGGGTTTGAGAGTGTTGAGACACCGGGGGACCAACTCGAGCTTGCTGCTGTTGATTAGAGGCCCGCTGCTGGGCCATGACATATTGATGGTCAAGTAAAGCATACTTTTGTTTGGCAGCGGCCGGAGTAGGGACCAAGGCCGGACGTGAGCCATGAGCAGCCGCTGGCTCATGTGACCTTCGTGCGATGGGAAGTGTGTTGGGCAGAACTTGCTGCCCTTGTTCTAGCTGCTGTTGCCTTTGCTCCTCTCGCAGTTGGTAGGCGGCTTGCTTTTCATGTTCCTGTTGCCATTTGCTCTTCTGCAGCTGCTGCAATTGCTGTTGTTGCTGCAATTGTTCTTGTTGCTGCAAATGTTGTTGTTGCTGCAATTGTAATTGTTGCTGCAATTGCAATTGTTGTTGCTGCTGCGTTTGTTGTTGTTGTTGTTGTTGCTGGTGCTGGTGCTGGTGCTGTGGTTGCTGGTGATGTTGTTGTTGCAGCTGTTGCCTTGGTTGTTGTTGTTGTTGTTGCTGATGCTGTAGTTGTTGTTGTTGGTGCAATAGTATTTGGTGCTTCTGCTGCTGCTGAGCGTGTTGATGCGCGGCGAAAGCCCTAAGCCAAGGAAGAGAACGAATCAGGAGAAGAAGGGAGAACAGCAAGAGGGGGGAGGGGGCGACGCACAGAGCAGACTGAAGGCCCGGGTCGTCGGAGGTACCAAGGAGAGGAGAAGCGGCAGGAGCGGAGCGGATGGATTGCTGGGTCTCGGCCGGCTGGGAAGAGGCGCCCGCAGGATTGGCATCGGGCAGAACTTTCGGGGAAGGCTGAAGGGTGGTCGCACGAGCTGCAAATGGGTCACATAGGAGTATCGAGAGAGAAACACAGGAAAAAAAGGGGTGTCGGGAGGCGTAGAAGAAAAGAAAGGGTTCAGGTTTTCGGTGCTCAAATGTTTCAATAGGCTAGAGGGGGAGCGGACAAACCATTGAATTCAGAGAAACGCCGCTGATGGGAGATGTCGGGAGAGCTAGACGCATCAGTAGGAACGGCGACGGCGAGGGGATCGGATTGAGCCCTGGTTTGAAAGCGGAGCTGCATATGATCTTGCAGAGTCTTCAACTTGAGCTTCGGCAGACGATGTTTCTTCTGGCCTTTCAATTGGTCTTGGGATTGGGCTATCGGCAATTTCACTAGCTTCGGTTTCTCGTACCCTTTCGGCATCAGCTTTTGGAACTCGGCCTCCGAGATTCCCATCAGTTGTGTCAGGACAGGGTTGTACCCATATCTGCAAAAGTGAGTGGTGTAGATCCCCATCCCTTCGGGCGGCCGTGCTTTCACTATGTCATCACGCGTAATCAATTGTCGCTTTTGTGAGTCTTGCTTGTTTTAATGGTTTCAGGCGTCAGAGTAGCTATGACAAGCTAAACTCACGATAATCGTCGATGTGTAAAACCATACAGCGATCCAAAAGATCTCTATATAAACAAAACGCCACGCGTGGCCGCAATGTCAATAACCACTCCACGGTGGAGAGACAACTAGATCACATGATAAAAACAAAAAAAGACTGACTCGATCGGATGAACCTGGAAGCACGCGGATCGGAAAACTTCTTTAGAGAAAAATTGCTGTCGGGAGGCTGATGGGATGTCACCGGATCTCAAGAATCTAGACACGGTCACGTATATCTGGCTCGAATAAGGTTTGCTTTTTTTTTTGTATTCAGGCAAGTCGTTGGCCGAAATAGTTTTTTTTTTATTGGAAATGATACAAAAGTCAGCCTGGATGAATCGCGAAGGGGGGTTTTGCCGGAAGAAAACAAAATGCAAAGGAAAAACAAACGTATTGGGAGCTAGACGATTAAAATCAAAGATCTGACCGATGAAGGGTTTACTTGGGTTTTCTGGATCAAATAGTCGGATCCAATCGCCGATCTTGAGGGCGAAAGTTTTGAAGCGAAGGTGGCACAATTTACTGAACTGAGGGTTTGGTTGTTGAGTGGGATTCTTGAACGAGTCCAGGATGTCTTTCCTAAGTTTGGCATCGTTCAGTTCTTCTTCTTCTTCATTTCCTTCGCGTCTTCTAGCCTCTTCTTTTTCTCCTTGCTCCGCAGCAATCAGATCTTGGTAGTCCTGTTCCAGTTGATTGTTCTTGGATGAGTCGACCTTCCCGTTAGCATCAAACTCTTGAGAAAAATTAGCGTCACTGGGCAGTTTGACCGAGACTTTCATTCTGATGATGCGGTGTATTTTTCGCTTGAAGTTGTTCAGATGATTGATATGGATCTTTTCGTCACTGATTGCAATTTGCTCTGTTTGTTCAGATTGGGCTTTGCAGTATTGTGAAAGATCAAACTTGTAGACTTCGTTGTATATTCTTTGTAAGCAAATGCCGGATCCTTTCTGGTTTTCTCTCGAGATCTGGACCGGTTTTCCACCATCTTCTCCCTTGATGGGTATCTCGTCCAGCGGATGATCTCTCAGTCCTTGCTTGACATCTAAAATCAGCGAGTAAATTGACTGATCGATGATGGTGAGTGAGGCCAGTTGGAGGGGTTCTTCTTTCTTGATGGATATCAGCTGATCTAACGGTTTCTGCATGGCCTTCTTGAGTTTCTGCTGATGATCTGAAATGAGCATACCTGTTTTCAACAAGTAGGGCCAAATTAAATAAATAAATAAAAAACGTCAGAGAAAGATTTCCCCAAGAACAAAAAAAAAAAAAAAGAGAGAGAGAGAGAGAAGGGAATTTTTACGTGGGTGATTCAACATTATTTGAAGTAAGTCGATGAGAAGCGAGAAGGCTTTGGGGAGATTGATTCCCACGATGTTGGGTAACCAGCCAGCCTGTTCATATTCGACCTGAGCAAAAAGTTTGGGACGCTTGTTGGAGGGCAGTTGGTCGAGTGAGGAAGGAGAGGGAGGCTGGGGGAATAGATCGGGTGTTAATTCACGCTTGAGTGATGGCATTGGGTAAACTGCTCCAATATTTGGGTCGCGGTGATCAGTAGTAGAATTGGTAGTGGTAGTGGGGAGATCGAGGGTGCGTTGATCATTGGGTAAGATGAGTGGAACTGGTCGGTTAGATCGAGTTGGAGATAGTTGTTCGCGTCCTTCTGCAGTCATCCGATCAGTGAGACTTGCGAGCACCTCGTCAATCAACGCGTCCGTTAGACATAATGGCCGCGGATTGGCTGGATCGTTTTCGAACAGCTGATGTGCATCCGGTAGTGGGTTTTCCAACTCTCCGTTTTCCGCCTTTTCCGCTTGTAGAGAAACAACCGTGACCCATGCATCATCTGTAAAGCTCTGTATGACGCGATTGGAGTCAGTTCGGCTGTCCGGATCAGTTTTTGGTACGTTTTTTTTTTTTCGTAAAGGGCCTCAGCTGAAACAAAGCAAAAAAAAAACACTTGACTCACATCCATATTTTGAGCGGCCTTCCAGATATCGGGCGCGATTGTAGAAAGGACAGCCAGGGTGCTACAAACGGACTTCAAGTCGAGGTAGAACTCCTTTGCTGATTCATATTTCCCGCTCACTAGATGGCTCTGATGAAATGGGGATGAGGAAAGGCGGATAATTAATTAACAAAGGCTTCTCTTCCCATTCTGTATGACCAGAACGTGTGTATTACCCTTATGGATTCCAGGGATTTTGGCTGCTTGATCGCGCCAAAGAGGGTCTGGTAGGTATTAGATGCAGGTTTCTTGAAAACGCTAGCGAGGACTTCGGTTTCCTGTATGCAGACAGTTTGTTATATGTATAAGTTTGAAGGAGTGAGCTATTAGTCAGTCAGTTGGTGCGTGAGAGACTGGAGTGGAGAGGGCGACTGAACTGGGGACTCGAAGCAGGCACAGATGACGATGGCACAGCCCAGCTGATGGTGACGAGGGAAGGAAGGCTGCTGGTTGAGAGAGGCATGCTTGACGAGTGCAGTAGCATTCGAGACGGCGTTGATGAGAATATCAGAATCCATGCGAGTAGTAGTAGTAGTAGTAGTATATAGTACTGCTAATTAGTGGGGGCTCAGCAAGGAAAATAAAGAAAGAAATAAAGCCTATGTAGTGTACCCCCGTGGCTTAATTAATATAAACTTGCCTTTTAAATGTTCAACAACAACAACCAAAATATCACCCACAAGATCATGAGAGATGTGGGTGGATACATATATATAACTGGAAAAAGACAAATATTCAACAAGAATGTCCAGCATTAATATAGATTTTGACTGTTGAGATTTGCCCATCCCACACTACATAATCCTTTTGAATTGAAATGTCAGCAAGGAGTTAGAGAGAGCCAAATACATATAAGTGCATACACAAATAAACAGGGGTCACATGAGGTCACATGACACATGCAGAACTTCCATCTGCCTCTCTGTCTACTCTATTGTACTGTGCTTCAGGGGTCCAACCCCCAATTACATAATATGGACATAATGTCAATTGAACAGAAACACTGACTTGCATGAAACTGCAGCTGTATCTCTGGTCAACATGCACCCAACACTGTTGTGATGTAGACAAACAGATGAACATGCATTTCATATGTGAGGCAGAGAACAACTATATATACTGTGTACAACAAGTGATGCGCCACAGTCAACCTCAGCTACTGGGCTTAGGGATGCACATCCCCATATGCATACCTATGTCCCAACACCCCCCCCTGTCAACTAGGTGTATGAACTTATTCTTTGCCTTGTATCTGCTTAGCCAGTAACCCATGTTTCTCCGGGGTTAAAGCCTTTGTCAACATATCAGCAAGCTGTTTCTCTGTTGCCACCCATGTCAATGTAGCTTTGTTCTCAAACAGCACTTGGTTAGTAATATAGAATTTGTGCTCAGTATGTCTTGTCCCTTTATTGGAACTATCATCTTTCCCTACCTTTATTGCTGCTTTGTTATTGCAAATTAGTTGTTCAATAAAACAGTGACCAATTAGTTGTTCAACCCAGAGGAGTTGCCTTGTAGCCATACCCAGGGCCATATATTTGGCCTGACAGGTAGAGGCTGCTACCGTATGAAGTCTTCTAGCAATCCATAATATTGGTACACTGTAGAAAGACAAGAAAATACCATAGGATGACCGTTGGAATTCTCCTCCCCAGCCTGCATCACTAAAACACTTCAAAGGTACATCAGTTTCTTTGGGCTTGATATGTAGATACCTCTCCCTGGTACCTGCGACATAATTCACAATGTTGTGGAGGCCCTTCCAGTGTTCAGGCGTGGGGCTTGCACTGAATTGTGCCATGTAACACTACCAGAAAATCTGCTTCAACTGCCACCAGTTGACATGCAGGCTAATCCCATCTTACTACTCTTTTACTTCCAAGTTAATTCAAAAAAACTTTTCTTGCACAGTCACTGTGCACAATGCACAGTGACTGTGCACAATGCACAGTGACTGTGCATTGAAGTTGTTTTGAAGTGTTATTTGAGTAAGATTCAAGTAACAGCAGAAGTAAAATCAAAGTAAATGAATGTCAACTGGTGGCAGTTGAAGCAGATTTTCTTGTAGTGTAATTTACTGCAAACGCAATATCCGGCCTCGTGCCAACTGCTAAGTAGCTAAGGGTTCCTACAAGGGAGAGATAATCAGTGGACTTTGACGGGTCACCCATGCCATTCACGTCCGTCAACGTAGAGAAATTGGAAGGAAGCGGGGTCTTTGCTGTTGTCTTTGAATCCCAGTGGTCTTCAAGGAGTGTCTCAATGAGCTTCCGCTGTTGTAGCTTGTAACCTCCAGGGGTCTTCTGGACTTCTACACCAACAAGTGTCTTGACGCCTTAAAACAGCAAGCGGCCTGTTTGGTCCCATATAGCGCCTTTTGAAGCTTGCATGCATGTCCTTGTGGTACGTCTAGGCCTTCAGGTGGTTGCAACCAAACGTCTTTGTCAATAGGGGAGTGAAGGTAAGCTGCCACAAAATCAAAGGAGTAGACAGGCCAGTTGGATTTGGCTGCTACAGTTAGTAGGAGTCGCAGCAACACAAATGTGGCTGTTGGTGCAAATATGTCAACAAATTCTACTCCTGCAATCTGTGCGTACCCTTTAGCTACATAGCGAGCTTTCAGTTTGATGAGTTTGCCGTCCGCGGTCCTCTTTTTGACAAACACCCACCTTGCGCCCATCACATGTTTGTCCAGTGGGACTAATTCAATCATCCAAATCTTGTGGCGGTACAAGTTCTCAAGTTCCTCCTGAATTGCCTTCAGCCAAGCTTCTTTGTTGGGGTGACGGAGGATGTCTTTGCATTTCTTGGGAACTGGTGCCGGAGTCCTGGTGAGCTGATTGAGTTGGTCTTGCTGTTATTCTTGTTTATCAACAATGACCTCATCTGTGAAATCCCCAAGTTGTACTGCCATGACAAAACGAAGGGCCTGAGGTTGGAGTAACACCAGGTCAATGTCTTGGGTGAGGGAACCTGAGAGATTGGGATTGACCTTAGGATTGTTTGCCTGTCTTCCTGTGGTTAGTTTAAGTGGATCATCTACAAATTAGGCCCAAGCAGAGCATTCAATGTGGTTACCATCTGGAATCCAAAACATCCACCCTTTACTACCATCAATGTAAACTATGACATGAGCCTCAACTGCTTGGTCATCTAATTTCTTTCTTTTTTCTGGAGGGATCAGTATAAAGGCGCGGCTTCTAAACACACAAAGATGGTCCACACTAGGTTTATACCCGTAGAATGCCTCATAGGGTGTTTTATGCCCACTGACCTTGTTTGGTAAAAGATTGAGCATGTAGTTGGCCCATAGGAAGGCAAAGCCCCAAAAACCTTGGGGCAGGTTGCTGTTGGTCAGGACCAATTGTCCCATATCAGCCATGGATTGGTTGTATCTCTCAATTGCACCGTTCTGGTAGTGGCGGTAGGGGAAAGAACGTTCCGTTCTGATCCCCTTGGACGTAATGAAGTCTGCAAGCACTTTGATTTCAAATTCGCTGCCATTATCAGACCAAATACATTTGACCTTTTGTTCTGTTGCTGTCTCAAAACGTGTAATAACACCTATTAGTATCTTAGTGGTTTCATCTTTAGTCTTCATGATCTTGACTTCACTGTAGGAGCTAGATAGATCCCTGATAGTTAGCGCATATTTACCCTCATCGAATGTCGGAATCTCAAATGGACCCATAAGATCACATGCAATGATGTCAAGTGTTTCCACCGGCCAATAGGACAACATAAGATTATTAGTCCTTGTGCCTTTTGCTATCATGCACACGGGGCATTTGATGTCCCCTTTGGGAATGTGTTCTGGGAGCCCAATAACAAGTTTTAGGTGGATCATTTTTTGGATGCAACACAGGCCAGCATGACCAAATAAGCAATGCCAAAAAAGAAGCTTCATTTCATCTTGAGATAGATCAGTCGCATGCCAGTCAAAATCATATTTGGAAACAGGGAATTTCAAGAGAGCGTTGGAGGCAGAGGCAGGGACCTTAGGTTTTGAGACAAGTGCAGACGGAGATGGAATAGAAATATTATCAGAGGAAGGAATGAAGGAATGTGTTGTTGTTGGGGAACGTATTCCCCCATGGCCAAAAGGTTGGGGAAAGGGCCACAACCATTGTTTTGAGTCAATGGGGCTTTCAATGAGTGTTTTGCCCAATGCTGATTTAAAAAGGAATGTGTCTGTAGTGCAAATGTAGTCAATAATCAGCTTAGCCCTTCTAAGGGCTGCCGGAGAGATGAGAGTGGATTGAGCATTCTTACAGAACATCAATCCCTTAATGGAGAAGGTTGTTCCATTCTTGCCAGAAAAAACCATGGTTCCCATCCCTGTAATGAAGTCATTGCAACCGTCAGTTGCGACTCAGAGGGGAATGGGTTGTTTCAGAGCTTGGAAATCAAAAAGGGCAGACCTATTGCCAGTTAAGTGACTTGATGCCCTGGTGTCCAAGATAATCTTGGTGCCTGTGCTGAGAGCGTTGGCCGTAGCTTTGCCAGCAAGTTTCCAAGATAATCTTGGTGCCTGTGCTGAGAGCGTTGGCCGTAGCTTTGCCAGCAAGTTGTAGATCAGCGATTTCATCCTCAACAGTCCCCATGTCCATGTTGTGGGCGACGACTTGGTTGGGTCTTTTGTTATAATTTGGTTTGTAGAATTCATACAGACAATCATTGGTGTTGTTGGGTGAGTTGTTGACGTGGGGCAGGATGTTGTTGTGGGAATGTTGAAGGAGGCACCGCCAAAGGGGTTGTATCGGTTACAACCCCCCGCAGCTAGATTGGTGGCGGCAACCGATGTAACATTGGTCTACCAGACCGATGTTACATCGGCGGGTCCCACCGATATATTATGCCTTTGTTCTAATGTATCGGTGGGCCCGGCCGATATAAAATCGGTCTGGGCGACCGATGTAACATCGGTCGCCTCTGGCCGACGTTACCGCGGGGGGTTGTAACCGATACAACCCCTTTTGCAGTGAGGGTAGTGGTTGGGGAATAAGAATCAGGGGGAAAGGGGTGTGGAGTACCGTAAGGGAGGAAATTTGGCGAAACCACAATGGGGCAGTAGGGTGGGTAACTGTTGGCATGGTTATATAAGTTGAGAGGGAGATTAAACTTTTGTCCCTTTGGTGGTTGAGCCCAAGAAGGTACTGGTTTCTTCCGGTGGGGGCACTTGGCCGACCAATGTCCTGGTTGATGACAGATGTGACAGTTGCCGCTTCTAGCAGCATTGGCGTTTATTGGCTTGGCAGAGTCATGTAGCTCAAGATTCTCAGAAGGTGGGACGGTGACGGCAAGGTGATGGGGGGAAGGCGGAGACGGAATGACGGAGGTGAAAATTTCAGGGTTAGAAAGGGAAACTTGTTGTTTACTGACGTAGAGGACTTTGAGAAGTTCATTGAAACAGTGTGTCTTGTGGAGCGGGTCAGTGTACATGGTTTGTTCCACCTTCCTAGCAAAATGTCTTTGACCAGGCCATCACAAAGATTTATTTGCAGCACAAGTCCCATGATGCTGTCATTGTTGATGGTGAGGTTGAGGGATTTGAGCTCGGCAATTGTATCTCTGATCTCAGTTGCAGAAGCCGAGATGATTGGAAGTGAGTCTGGGTCAATTTGGAGGAGTTTTTTGAAGAGGGCTACCTTTGCCAATTGACAGACGGAAGAGAACTGAGTAGAGATGTTGGAGAAGATTTTGATGCAGGTGTTGAACAGTGATAGCTTGTCCTCTAGCAATTGGTCAACGGAGTTTATAGGATTGCATGGCCAACTTTCTTGTGGTGATTGTTGGTGGAGCGTTTGGTGAAGAAGCCGGGGTCATAGAGAAATTGGTGCGCAAGTTCACGGACGCAACAGTTCCATTTGCAGAAGTTGGATCCATCTGCCAAGAGTCAATTGCGGTCTCTGATCTGATTGACGGCTGCGTTGATGGTGGTTGCCATGTTTCTACAATCTTCATCACCCTGCCAAAGTAATCTATTCTCTTCGAGAACGTGGTTAAGGCGTTCCTGACACTGGTATTTGTGATGATGTGGGGAAGTGTGGGAATCAGGGGAAGGGGTGTTGGGTGCGGAGTTTTTGCTGAAATACTCCATGAACATAGGGTGGTTTGCAGGAACGCGGAAATAAGGGATTTTGGGAGGTTCATTGATGTTGGTCATGGGGGAGAAGTTAGGAGGTGGTTGGATGGTGGGGTTAGAGGAGGAAAAGGAGTTGTTGCCAGGATGTTGGAACATGTGTTGACGCATGTGAGGAGGAAGAGAGGAGGCTGAATTGGAAGGGGTAGGGATAGCAGTGTGGTGTTGGGCGGAAGATGAAGGGAAAACGGGTTGAATGGGGGGAGATGTCTGTGGTTGTTTGGATGGTTTGGCATTTTTGGGGGCTTTGCTGCTAGACAGGAAGGGTATAGATTTGTTGTCTTGGAGAAGTTCCAATTGAGTTTGGATAAGGTCAGGTGTAGATAACCCAGTCTAGGCATGAACTTTGGGGGAAGTGGATTTCAATCAATCAATGGGCATGGTAGTATAAAGTCTGATGATGATAAGAAGTGATAGGATTAGCAGATGGAGTTGAATGATTGTCAGGGGGGAGGAAGATATCTTTTGCATAGAGTTCAAGTTTGCAAGCTTGATTGCCTTGTACTGATATCAAGAGAAACAAGAAAGCAAGAAAAAACTCCAGACCATCTATTGGCCTGTACAAAGATATTGCTTAACTGGCCAGGAAAAGGTTTCAATCTTGCCTGCGCCAATAGATGGAAAGTTTATTTACTTGCAACAAGGTTTCAATCTTGTTGGTACCTCACAACCTTCATGTCACTACTGATGACAGAACGTAGTTTGCAGGTGATTGATAGTTAGGAGATAGGTAGATTTTGGCAGCAAGAGTCTTTTAAGGGATCATAACCTGTTGTGATGTAGACAAACAGATGAACATGCATTTCATATGTGAGGCAGAGAACAACTATATATACTGTGTACAACAAGTGATGCTTTGCAGTCAACCTCTACTGGGCTTAGGTATGCACATACCCCTATGCATAACTATGTCCCAACAAACACTAGTACATTTTCAAAACTACATATGTACAGTGCCTGGCAATATGTTTTAATTAAAGTTTACTTGGAAATAGACATCACAACATACCAATGTGAAATCCTGAGCTTTTGCACAAAGATAGAAAAAGTTCCCAAAAGAATGAATATAAATGAAAATTAACAAAAATTTCAATGCATGATGGCTTAAAAAACATTTGAGGTATTTGAACTTTGACAACTGCTTGATTAATTTTTTTATCAAAAAATTGAACAAGGGGTCAGAAAGCAGGGCATCTGAAAGAGGTAATGAAAATTTGAAAATCCAAAATTTGTTATGTATTTGATCTTTGTGCCCATGATTTCCTGGTCTTGCAAACTGGAAAAATCAAAAACACCACTGAGATTCTGAAGAATCACAATTTCAACCGGTTTTTGGATATGTCCTGCAAGTTTACTCTTCAATATTTTGAAAAAATTTCAAAATATCATCAAATTATTCAGATGCCCTGCTTCCTGACCCACTGTTCACTTTTTTGATGAAAAAATTAATCAAGCAGTTGTCAAAGTTCAAATACCTCAAATGTTTTTTTAAGCCATCATGCGTTGAAATTTTTGTGAATTTTCATTTATATTCATTCTTTTGGGAACTTTTTCTACCATTGGGCAAAAGATCAGGATTTCACATTGGTGTGTTGTGATTTCTATTTCCAAGTAAACTGTAATGAAAACATATTGCCGGGCACTGTACAAACATAAAACATACATAAAATCATAAATATCATAAGTTGCCAAAATGGACTGCAGGGAGCTGTCAAACAAGTTTTATGAATGTTGATAGGTCCCTGCCAACTTTGGAGGTTGAGGTCATTATGAATTTATGAAAATTTTGATTTTATGTAGCTTTGAACACCATAACTGGTGCACACTTGTGGACAGACATTCAGGGAGAGGATGGGTCAGGTTGGGCCATGGGTGGCCCCAACTCATCTTGGGTCTGGGGTAGGTTGGGTCAGGAGGGAAGTTGTTTTTGACCCAGCTGGATTTCCCAGAGTGGCACTGCCAGAAAAGCTGGCTTGGATGGTTTCATTCAAGTTTATATTTAGGGTGTTCAACTATACATAAAATTTTGCCTAACTAAAAACATAAAAACATAAACGTCAAAATTTGGCTGTGAGCTGTCAAACAAGATTTATGCATGTTGACATCTCTGCCAAATTTTGACATTTAAATTTTATGTTTTTATATATTCAACATTTTATGTATAGTTGAACACCCTAATTGGATGAGGCCATCCAATTCAAACTTGGGCACAGGGCCAAAAAGTGAATTGATGACCAATTCAAACTCTGTGGCCGGGGCGTTTGGCCACTAAGTTTGAATTGGTTCTTGATTCACTTGGTGGCATGGCACCTGATTTTGAATCAAATGGCCACATCCCATGTAAACTCGGATGTGACCATCCAAGCCAGCATTGCTGGCAGTGTGGTCAACACAGCGGTTTGAGTGGTACTTGACCCACCATGTTTGACCAGTGATTGGACAGGCACTGTCCTGCCAAAGGACCTGCCATGGGTTTGGAAAGGCCTGTCCAATCATTTCTTGGCTGGTCCTGTTCAAACCGCTCATAGGAACAGATTGGACAGGCCTGTCTAACTCCATGGTAGGTCCTTCCTCAGACAGTGCCTGTCTGACCACTGGTCAAACACAATGGTCCAAGAACCAATCAAACCTCCATGTTAGACTAGTTAAGGTTGGCAGTGTGGGACAGATTGGCCTTGAGCCTAATTGTACCCATGCGCCAGCTCATCTGAGAGTCAAGATCACCCTCCTGTTTCACTTATGTTGTGCAAAGCTACATAACATAAAAAATGACATAAATTCATAAGCACATTTCCACTGCAGACCCTAAATTGGGTCCCTTTCCACAGTTTACAGACCATGGTTGAAAATCCCTGATCCACAGCAGTCCCTCAATTACAGTTGCGCATGCCAATGCACTGTACCATCTTGCCCTCAAAATATACAATTTGCGCACGGGCTGAATGTGTGGATGTCACATGTGGTCCAACCACATGTTGACCAAATTTTTGAAGGTTTCAGACCTTGGGGAATCCAGAATTAAATTGGCTAAGCTTTCTGCCCAGCCAAGAAAAAGTTTGAAATTTTCAAGGTTCTCCCTGCTGGCATTAACCGGTCAAACACAGCAGTTTGAGCGGTGCTCAAATAGCCGTGTTCGACCGGTGGTCAGACAGGCACTGTCCGACCGAAGCTGTCAGCCTACGTGATGCCAAGAACAAAGTTCTTCTAGCTAAACGTGGTGAAAAGATGTGAAAAGGTATTTTCACGCGTGGGTCTCACGGTGAAATGGGGTAAAGTAGAAAAAAGAGAAAGAAATATAACAAAAAGCAAAAGCTTTTTATCAAAGAGGGGCCTGAGTTACAGGAGTGTTTACGGTGCCCTCTATGAATTAGATCCTGAAATATCAGGGGTACTCTAATTATCTGGTCCTTTGACAAGGAGTACACCCAGAAATGACAAAGAAAGAAGTGCTATGGGGAATTTTACTCACTAATGCTAAAATCCACGCAGATAGGTCTTCTTCAAGCTTAGCAGGGATCTTGAGGCGTCAAAAGTAGTCAAGAATTGATTGGAAAGCTGGGGATTTGTTGTGGTAATTGTTGGTTGAGGTGATGATCCAATATAACAGGTATAACAAGGCTAATAACTAGTGTAAAGGCTGGTTGATTGCGTTGGTATATGCTGGTATGATAAAAGATGATGGGGATTGTCAAAAGTGGGCAAACAAAGCTCTTTAAATATCAATTTTGGGCCACTGTGTGCGTGGTAATTTGCCTCAATTGCAGGTGTGGCCCATTTCAAACCAAACCAGGCCATTGTTACGCTAGTTTTGTCAGGCTACGTGATGCCAAGGACTGAACCTTCTAGCTACACGACCGGCAAAATGAATAGATAAGTTTATAAAAAATATAAAATAATATTTTTTATGAGTTTTGGGAATTTTAGAGTCCTTTTGGGACGTGGAAATAATAATAAAAATGAGAATTTTGCGGAATATGTAATATTCCAGAGGGGCCTGCAAGCAGGGGTGTTTTGGGGTGCCCTCTAATAATCAGGACCTGTAAACAGGGTGGTTTTGA
Organism: Puccinia coronata f. sp. avenae; assembly: GCA_002873125.1. Lineage (NCBI taxonomy): Eukaryota > Fungi > Basidiomycota > Pucciniomycetes > Pucciniales > Pucciniaceae > Puccinia > Puccinia coronata. Next base: position 22,656 of record PGCI01000178.1, on the reverse strand, counting down.
CTTGTAACCTGATCTTCTGGGGCCTGCAAGAAGGGGTATTAATTGTGCCCAGGATATATGGTGGGGAGAAATTGGTAACAAGAAAGGTACTCACTATTTCTTGTTACAGAAATCCTCCAAGGTTGGTGATAGGGTAACAGAAGTGGCTGGTGATGATGGTGAGTGTTCTGTGGACGCTGGAAGAGTGCTAAATAATATACTGAATATTCACAAGGTTGGACACAAGGCTATAAGCTAGTGGACAATGCTGAGTGATAATTTTCAGTGGTAATGATAAAGCTGGGGAATCCCCTCTTGGGGGAACCAGAGGTGTTTAGATATTGATGACTGGCTCTGGGGACGAAATCAGAGATCCTGTTATTTGCAGGGAACAGATCTTTGGATCAACTGATCAATAGATTGGATCAGAAGTTGATCTTCCTGGGTTAGATCAGTAGAAGATGCGTGTGAGCTGCGGATCCTTCATGATCTGTGGTTGTATTACTTGTTCTCAGGCTTAATGTATCATTTATTAACAAGTATATTTTCGTCCATGAGACCTGTTACATATGTGATATGTCTCATTTGTCATATGTAACAGGTTTATGGTAATTCATCTATTTTTCCTACAAGTTATCTTTGTTGTTTTGTATAAGTAATATAAGGAGCCATATTTAAGGGGTCACTTTGCAGAGGGACCCTAGGTTATTTTCTATGTAGAATCCATTTCTGGATCAATATTGAATGTTTGGTCATTGTTTTGTCTTCTATCTATATTTTGTTATGTCTTTTGTTACTTTTGTTACTATGTTGGCTTGTCTCTTACATAGTAGCAAGCTGACAAGTTTGGACCAAAAGGGCAAGCCACAGCTGCTTATGGGTGAATACACAAGGTTATGATGAGTTTGTTGACGCCAAATAACCATGTAGACCAACCTGGTTCAATACTACTGGCTTGGTTTAGTCAACAGTAGCATTGAAGGAGTGGTTACGCCTGAAAAGGGCCACAAATATTGAGACTGGGCCACGCTACAGGTGTTACACATGTGTAATTAAGGTTTTAAAAGCGGAAACTTTGTTTATATATATGATGCAAGGTTCCTGAAACCTATTTACATACATGCTGCCTTAGTAACATGTATTTGTGTAGTTCATGCGGGGTTTTTAGTGAATTGGGCCAACTGGTGTAACCAGTGCGCGGGGTTGGAACATTAAACCCCATTTGGGCCTAACTCAGCCATTTCACACAACACCTCAAAATGACGTCCATTTTTGGTCATTTCCCAGTTGGCATCATAATAGTCAACCAACAAGTTACGCATATATGCCGTGCAATCCTGTAGGTGGGGGAAATGGGTAAAAGGAGTGAAGGAGTGAGAATTAGGGGGTACCATGAGTGGGATACCCTAGGTTATTTTGCATGTAGATTAAGAATCTGCCATAATATTCTAAGTTTTCTTTAAGGTTTAAGAGTTATGGTAATATTTTGTGTAAAACATGATTTTGACAGGGTATTTCAATGTTTATTCTTATTTTGTATTTATACATAACAAAGCCATAATGCATTATAAATTGAGAGAAATTCTTACACATGTAATAATGTCTCTAACTTTGGTAATACAATTTATTTTCTAATTTTCAATGTATTTATTATGATTTTATCTTTTCATGTACTCTTTGTTAGATTGTCTCTGAAGAGTAGCAAGCTGACATAAACTGCTTGCCGAGCACACTACACACTGCTCACCGAGTAGGTGACACACTGCTTGGCAAGCAGGTTACACACTGCTCGCCGAGTAGGTGACACTGCTCGGCGAGCAGTTTACACACTGCTTGGCAAGTAGGTAGGTCATAAACTGCTCTCCAAGCAGAATACACACTGCTCGCCAAGCATTTTACACACTGCTCACCGAGTAGGTCATAAACTGCTTGCCAAGCAGACTACAGAATGCTTGCCAAGCAGACTACCCACTGCTTGCCGAGCAGTTTACACACTGCTCGCCGAGCAGTTTACACACTGCTTGCCGAGCAGATTACACACTGCTTGGCAAGTAGGTCATAACCTGCTTGCCGAGCAGGTGCAGGGTGTATGCTGCTTGGCAAGCCGTGTGTAAACTGCTTGGCGAGCAGTGTGTAGTCTGCTTGGCGAGCAGTTTATGACCTACTTGCCGAGCCGTAAACTGCTCGCCGAGCTGTAAACTGCTTGCCGAGCTGTAAACTGCTTGCCGAGCTGTAAACTGCTTGCCGAGCTGTAAACTGCTTGCCGAGCTGTAAACTGCTTGCCGAGCTGTAAACTGCTTGCCGAGCTGTAAACTGCTTGCCGAGCAGTGTGTCACCTACTTGGCAAGCAGTCGTGTAACCTGCTTGGCGAGCAGTGTGTAACCTGCTCGGCAAGCAGTGTGTAACCTGCTTGGCCAGCAGTGTGAAACCTGCTTGGCGAGCAGTGTGAAACCTGCTTGGCGAGCAGTGTGAAACCTGCTTGGCGAGCAGTGTGAAACCTGCTCAGCGAGCAGGCTGAGACCTGCTTGGCGAGCAGGTTATGACCTACTTGCCAAGCAGTGTGTAACCTGCTCAGCAAGCAGGCTGAGACCTGCTTGGCAAGCAGGGTGTAACCTGCTTACCGGGCAGGGTATAACCTGCTTGTTGAGCAGTGTGTAGTAGGTTGTTACTTGCTTGTCAAGCAGGGTATTACCTGCCTGTGGCAAGCAGTTCTAAACATGCTGAAGTTGTGGTGTCTGAGAGTGAGAAGAAACTTGGAGTGCACTCTAGTGCACTCCAGTTTATCCTGCCTGCAGGATTGCAAAGCCAATGACTCTTCAGTAGATATTTTGGAGTGAAGTCAAATGCACTCCAATTTTTTTTAGGAGTACATTGGAATGTACTCCCCTATTTTGGTTGTTTTTGGAGTGCTGAGTTTGGTACTCCATAAAAACTGGAGTTCAAGTGGGAGCACTCCATATTATTGGAGTACAATATTACAGCACTGCAATATTTTTGGTGTACCGGTCCACCACAGCCAAAATGTTGGAGTGCACGTAGTAAATTTATGGAATGCATTTAGGCTGACCCAAAAAAAATTCATCATTTCCATCACCATATTTATTATTTTTGCTGGCCATGTAGCTAGAAAGATTACACCTGGGAATATTGTACCCAGACATTACTCCCATAAACTGCCATGCAATTATAACATGCATTATTGTGGTGGGCATATTTATAGGAAGTCAATGAGGCTGAGTTGCAGCAGCAGCAGACTGAGAAAGCCCACAGTGGACAATAAAATAGATGCTGACTTCTTTCATTCTACACAACAGAGAAATTCATGAGAGCATTTTTTTTGATGAAGAAGACAAATGGGATTAATATTCACACGAAATAAGATCAATTGACGAGGACATTAACATATAAAGATTGGAGTGATGAAATGCAAAAGCAAAATAAAAAGAAAGTACTAGCGCTCTTTTAGTGAAGAAGACAAATGAAATCAAGAAGAGCAAGAATGTGTAATCAGAGGCATTTCTAGCAGGAAATTGAAACCCCCTCATGCCAACCTATTGGTTAGGTTTTCTATTGAATGTGCAAAAAGGAAACTAAAGTATGCCTTTGCAAATTTGGAAAGTTCTGATTGATGGAAAAGACAGCTTGACCTATAAGTATCATCTGAGGCCATCCAATCTGAAATGAACTTGAGAAGATAGGTGATGGTCTTCTTGTTATTATTACTAGGGAATTCCGGATCATGAAGCTGTTTCTGAGCGAGATCTTCGAAACGAGCTATTGCCGCCTGGAAAGATTGACTTGTATCGACCATCACGTTGGTAGGTTTGCGTATGGTGGTGAGGATCATGTCGACAAAGAAAATATAACAGAGGTAAAAGTTGACAAGCCTATCATCTTGCATTTGAGCATCATTGATTCTCCCAGGATAACCATGGCCCAACACTTGCCGGAACCGTTCTTTTGCTCCGGCAAAGTCAATTCCCAGTCGCTTTTGATAAGCAATCTTCCAGAGGTTTACAGATTCAGGAAGAAAAAAATTGATCATACGCGAAGCAGCAGCCTCTGATGGTGTGCGGCCGGCACGAGGGTGATTTGATGGGGAATGGAAAGCGTGAAGAAAAGTCTCCATGTCTTCAATTGGGATCATCAATGTCGAAGTGGAATATTGGTCCATTGTTTTTTCAATCAATTTCAACTTGGATTGGACATTCCGATCTTTATGATTGTCGGATGGGGTTGCGAAGGCAGCCTTATCAAAATACAATCCATGCCTTCGTGGCTCATCCGGTACCTCATGATTGTGGCGACTCGCAACTTGCCGCGAGGATTCGGCCGGTTCCAAATCTCTTGGTACAGCTGAAAAGTGGACATCATCCATTAGACTAGAATTGATCTCGTTTTTAAATTAGATGCTTGGGGAAGGTACTACCTGACGCCGTAGGCCGCCGGATATTCGAGTTCTCCTCTCCGCTCCAGTTGATGTAGCCGGAACAGAGATCCTCAGAGCCATGCGTCGGATTCCTGAACCCCATTCCTCTGCAGCTGGTGGCCAGTTGCACCGCAACGATCAACAGGTTAACGGTCTTCATGACGGCTAATAATTCCCAAGGTCGGATTATTGTTTCAATCTACCGGCTCTGCCTTGTCCGTTTTCTGGGCACCAAAATGATTTTCAAGTCACCTGGGTCCTGACGAAGCAAGGATTTATACAGGCGTAAGGTAATCTGGTCTTGATGGCCGATGGGGCCGAGCGGAGAACGCTTCCGTGGGCGGCCCCACGTGAATGCATACTTTCTTTTGATTATCAGCCCCAGCACCCTACCTTCCTCTGACAAGTCGCGAAAAGCGCCAGAAGAAAAGCAAAACATGGGCAGCAATTTAATGCTCTGATCCCTGCTCGAAATGAAACTTGCCTAGCGCAAGTGTACTCAAATAAATATGTAGACTGAAATTTTCATCCCACAACATAATCAAACAAGTATCGAATGCTGACTTAACTATGTAAGTCCCACCCTCCGTCCGCGGCCGAGTGGTGAAGCATGGGCTTGCCGACCGGAGGGAGGTCGGAGGGTCCCTGCGGGACATGTCCCTCTGGCATAACAGAGGGACTTAGTTAAGTTAGCATGTGATGTATCTTAACTTAGCTGATAACGACGCGGTTCATACATTACTATGGGGGGGCATTGTAAAAGACAGTTTGTGAAATTCATCCACCCCTATAGATAGCCGCCGCTGCTCTTTCTCAAAACCATGCACGAACCAGACTAGTGATTCCATCCAGTTGTCTCTGTCTCTCTCCTTTCTGAACACACCCTCAGGTCCCCATGGTGGCCATCGAGGACGTGTTTTACTTACCATCGTCTTCAAGCTCGTCGTGAACTGTCGGCGGAACCCTAACGTGCCCAAGACGGAGAAAGACCCTTGCAATGGATCCCAACATCAACACCAATCATTATATTTTTGTCGTTACCAGTCACCACAGAATCCTTGGAGCGGGAGCCCAAGGGGGGACTAGAATCCCAGATGGACATTTTCGGAAGCTCGCCCCCTCGCGCCGTCTGGAACGACATCGTGCTGGTCAAGATGCGGCCGGGGCAGGAGATCCGGGCGGAGATGCACTGCGACGCTGCGTGAAGAGGAATCCCCAAGGACCATTCCAAGTTCTCGCCCGTCGCCGGTCGGTAAACCGATCTCTCTGATCAAAACGCCTGCTTGTTCTCTCGTCCTGACTTGGCATCCTCTCTCAAAGCAATGGCCTCCTATAGGCTCTTCCCCCACACGGTCATCCACGAACCGATCCCTGAATCCGACTGTGAAAAGTTCCAGGCGTGCTTCTTCCCCGGCGTCATCGATATCGTCACCACGCCCTCTGGTGGCGCGAAAACGTGCGTAGTCAAGAACCCCAGAAACGACTCGGTCAGTCGCCAGGTACTGCGCCCTCCCGAGTTCGAAGGCAAAGTCACCCTCGGCCGCGTCCGCAGCTATTTCATCTGTAAGTCCGCAAGAAAAGATGAAAAAACACTTGCAATCTTTTGCCTTTTTTTCCACCAAAGTTAATGTCGAGTCAATGGGCAGATGCCCGCCCCAGGAAATCCCTCTCGAAGCCTGCAACGCGCTGCTTGCCAACACCAAGAGCGTCCGCGCATCGCTCAAGCTGCAGATGGATGTGATGTTCTGAGCTTCCTCACATTTTCATCCCCTTTGTCCACCCCATCCTCGCCACTTTTTTTTCCTTTCTGTAAAACCAAACAAAGCATGCACACATAAATACATACGTGGCTTGGATGATCCATCCATATGTATTCCTCTTGGCGTAGAGATGGGCGCCATGATCTCCCTGTTCCTCCAGCCGCGGAACTGGTGGAGTTCTCTAGTGGCCATTAGGCCACACAAACATGGTCCACGCGCGGTTACATGTATAAGGCTTTGGCGCTACCTCTTGAGGTTTGATGCTGGAATGCCGGTGAAAACAAACAAATGGAGTATAAAATTTTAGCATCAAACAAAACAAGACAAGAGGGAAATGAAAACAATGAGAAAAGAAGGGAGATCAGAGGAAACAATGAATGCAACGTGAAGAGAGAAACAAAAGGGAATAAACAGAGAAGTTTCACTGCATACCTGGAATGCCGGTGAAAACAAACAAATGGAGTGAAGAAAAAAAGAGAGCACCGGCATCTCAGGGGAGGAGTTTTTGAAGAAGAGAGAAGGAACAATCTAGAACAATATGCTAATACCAAGTATTAGCCCTAACCACAACATCATGCAGGCATGCGCTTTACTTGAAAGCTGGTGAACCCTTTTGGAGGTCTAGCCATCCACGCGCACACACTCACAGACAAGGTGAGATTGACCCTCCAAGGCTCCAAGTCAAGCGGCTTGCACTGTATGTCCCTGTCTATCAATGGTTTAACATTAAGCAAACCAACAGGAACCATAGAAAAAAAAAGTGTAACGAGGTTTCCCCTGAACCCCTTGACTCCTTAGGCAATTGGCGCCGAAGCAGGAGAGAGGCAATGGGGAAACATGAGTGGAAACTTCCCCACTATATATACCTTCACTTCAGACTTACCCATTAACCGCCCCCCGCTGTTGTAATTTTTTTTTTGTTTACCAAGTATAGGAGACAAAAATCTCACCTCCGGCCGGGAATGTGTTGAATAACTTTGTTCTTGCCCAGGGAATGAGCAGCTATCTCTCCTCATGTTTTCTGCATTTAGTCATAGGCTTATTGCGGAAGTTATCCTGTGTGGTAACAATTCCAAAATGCACCTCAGGGCCACACCACGCAAAGTTGTGAAATGTTCTCTACGTTGCCTTATCCGGACGACATTTTGTTACTCGAACCAGGAGCATAACACCACCTTTCTATTTTATTGCTTTATCGGCTGCTCTTGGCTCTCTGTTGTCTCGCTGCTCTGGGGTCGCTTGACTTGTCACTCTTGGCTCTCTTTCAGATGTGCTCTGCGCGGATCCCCACAGCGCCTTCTTGAAAGCTTTGAAAGTTAAGGTTCATTCTTGTCCTGACTCTCCCCACCGCGTGCACCCCGCGGGGCAGTCAGTGCTTCTGCGCTCCGGGTGACAAATGAGACAATTCAATCGCGGCTCGACCGCATATTGGCTGGGATTTCAGATTTGCCCTTATTTAGATAAATGGCAAAGGGGAAGACAAGGAGGCAGATGTGCCACTCTTGGAGTAAAATCTACCAAAAAATTTAGATGGAAGCTGAGATGCTAGGCTACAAATCTGTCAACTTTTTTTGTCCATTGGTGTACAGGGTTTTTTTTAAAAAATTGATGAAGAAAAAAAAGAAAAAAAGGGGTTTTTGAATTATCTTCATTTCTCTGAGGCCGAGCGAGGGACTTTGGATGTGTTTCAGCTTCTCCGAGGGGGCGCGAAGCACCTCCAAAGGAGAGGGTTAGGTAAGCTCGCCGCCATCAGCCCCGGGGCAGTCTTTTTGCGTCGCTTGACGTTTGAAACGATTTGACTGCGGCTCGATCCCTCAACCTTTGTCCGCGAGTATATATATCACATCAAGGGTTGAACAAGCATCCATTCTGGCCTTTTGGCTTAGATCAAGTGTAGTATCTGTTCTTATCAGTGTAATTACTGGTATTGGTTCATCGAACCAATCAATTAATTACTCTTATCTTTGCAATGCCCTCAGTCATCCCCCAGCTTGCTGGACTGACTGAGATGATGGCCTTGGGCTTACACTACTCCCTTGTGCTGTCAGGCAATAATCTTTTTGTTGCTTTCCCCCTTTTGCCCATTCTTAACATGTGTACAATACACAACATTGTGCTCTTGCACCTGAAAAATAAAGTTGTGCCACATGGGTATCAACGTTTACATTTCTCATGAACAGTAGTGCCCTCCCAAGAGTTGATGTCTGTGTGCAAATCCTTCTATGAAAGATTATTTCATTGTGTGCACATCACATTTTCTGGTGTGCTCATTGAACCTATCCTGGAACACTCAATAGTGCTACATTTAGTTTTAACTGGGGATCAACTTCCATGATAGCTGTCTGAAACTGGAATATCAATATTCAAACACAGTAGTTCAATAAGTGCTTGCCCAGGTAGCCAGACCTCCCGCACTGATGCCCTGTGGAGGAAATATGGTTGCTGAGGAAAACCCAACTCAGCAATTGTGCTGGATCAGAGAGGACTTGATTGGTCGCACAGCAATTTCTTAGATTATCCAAGCTGATAAGCCCAAGCAATTTCACACCCTGGTGTGCTCAATGCTCAACAAGGTAGCCAGCACATGCCTCATTATGGATTTAGGATTTGTACTCAGTGTTTCCAAACTCTCAAAAGTCACCACTGAAAGCTCCTATGGAGAATTCTCTCTTAACCCAATTGGACCAACTCCTGCGGCCAAAATCTTTTGACATCAGACTGGTCCATTTCCATGCTTTACTCTGTGGAGTTGCAATGTTGGTTATGGCTTTACCCATCTGACAACAAAAAATCTTGGCTTTAGAATTTTCCAATGTGAAACCAAGATGCGTAAAGGAATGGGGTTCTCCACCTACGCACCATGGGCCCTGGATGCTTGAAATTCAAGATGCGTAGCGGAATGGGATTCTCCAGCTACACATCATGGGCCGTGGAAGTTTGACAGAGCTGAATTATTTTCATGCAGCCTCAAGCCCCACCTTGATAGGCATCTTCCAGTTCACCTCTACATTCTTTGTTCACTGATTCTTCTGCAATATCCTGTTCCAATCATTTCCAGAACACATCTCAAACAAACAAAAGCAGTCTCTGAAACCAAAACATTTCTGGTTGACTTGATTGCCAGGTTCTCCCCTAATGCGGTCTTCTCCAAGGATCAAATCATCTCATGATTTTACAATCAATTTCTTCCAACTTATTCTTTGTCAAGCCCACCAGACAAGTAATCAGCTCCCTATTCCACTGTTTCCTCCAATTTAGCTGTTGTCATGGTGCACCCTATTCTTTTGCTCCTCCTTTCTATGTAAATAGATTGCCCTCAACTAGAGGGGCGGCGAAGCCGCCCATGGACTCTAGTAGTCAAAAAAAACAAACAGCCTCTCGGGCTCTCCTGTATAGTCTTTTCTCCATATTTGACGTTTTCTGTATACATCCCGACACCCTCCATACGGCGTGTTCAGGCGTGTTCCCGTCTGCCGGGTTTTTGCAATGTCCTGCATCACATCCATCCATACATGTTGCAAGTTTTCCGCCCATCACGTGTCGGAAGTGGCTTCCAGACAGAGAGAATGGCGGGTTTATCTACGGATTAGATCGAAACACCAGAAGACCTAAATATGTACAAGGTTGAAGCTGTGGCCGGTTGTCTGTAGATTGTCAAGCTCAACCTTTCACCAAAAGGTCGCAACTGTCCGGAGAGGTTCTGATCAGTAATGCAGGCAGGCGGAGCGATAGAAGGCTCGGATGGTGGTAACCTTCTTGGGAGCAGCCGACTTGTTGAAGAAGTCGGAGTCTCATGGGGGCCGATTTGTGCCGTCTCAAGAAACACGTTACAACATGACCCCCCCAAATGACTTACATATGTAGAGAGAATCTCGCTAAGTCATCTGCGTAACACCATGGGAGTATGGGATTGAAACCCTGGTTCAGGGTCCTGGAATGCCTTCTCCTGGACTCCTGAAGCCGAGTCAAGAGGTTTGGGGCGCTTCACTTTGGCAGAGGAGGAAAGTTACCTGTACGTCCTACAGTTTGGGACCTTCAAAAGTTCCAGGCTCTAGTCTGAAACCCCCTATAGGGGGTTTCAGACTAGAGCCTGAGGAATAGAAACCCAGAGAAGTGGCAGGACGAGTAGCGGATTTCATATGTAGAGAGGAAAACCAAAAGAGGACCATACAATTATTTGTATCTATGTGCCTGAAATATTCTCTCTCAAAAAGTCAGCTGTGATTTGAACCGCGTCGTTATCAGTTCATAGGTTGAGGATATATACCGGTTTGAGTATGTCGTGGGATCAAAAATTTAGTTCACTTGGCGAGTTTCGTTTCATGCACCAATCAAAGCACGTCCAATACATAATAGCGGTCCAATTTTCTTCTGGCACTTTTTCATCACTTGTCAGAGTGACAGAGGACAATCAGGGTGCTGGGGCTTACGATGAAAGAACAGTACGTGGGGCCAGCCAAGGAGGCCTTTTCCGCTGGGCGTTCATCCAGATTACGGGTATATAAAAAGCTTGCTTCATCGGCAGCACAGGAAGAACCGATTTGGTAAAAAAGAGACTGGGCAGAGCCGGGAAGAATCGAAAAGAGAAAAAAAATCGACTTCATAATTCGTAGCCGGCATGAAGGCTATCGTTAACCTGTTGATCGTCGGGGCGCAACTGGCCATCAGCTGCAGAGGGATGGATTTCAGAGGGGTGGATTTCTGGAATGAGGACATCCAATCCGTCTACGCCAACTGGAGCGGAGAGGATAACTCGAGACTCCAGCAGCTCACGGCGTCAGGTAGGATTCCCCCTCGCAATTAATTGAAAACGAGATAAATTCTAGTCTAATGCAGGGATGCTGTCCACTTTGCAGCTTTACCACGACACTTGGAACCCGCCGAATCCTCCCGGCAAGGTGATCGTTTGGTTTTCGATAAGGATGCGTTCGCAACCCCGCGCAACCGGCAGATAGTCGACCCGAATGTGCAATCTCGATTGAAGTTGATCGAAGAAACCATCGACAAATATTCCACTCCGACATTGTTGGTCCCCGTTGAAGACCTTGAAGATTTTTTCGCCGCCTTCCGTTCCGGAGGGGCCAACTCCGCTCGTACACCTTCACAGGTAGCCATTGAGGAACTCAGCCAATTTCTTTCCCCTGAATCTGCGCGAATCTGGAAGAACTTTTACCAAACCAACTTGGGTATTAACTTCACCGAAGGGAAAAAATGGTTCGAGAGTTTGTTGCATAATGCCAAAAGTTGCCCGAGTGAACTCGTTGATGAGGTGGCGGAAAGGCTGGTCAGATTTTTACTTTCCTATGTCTTCTATGTCGACATGATCATCACCACCATACAAAAACCTACCCACGTGGTGGTTAATAGAAGTCTATCTTTCCATTTGGCCATGGCTTCTTTCAAGCATCTTACTCCACAATATCTGAAGGATGACGACTTCCTTAATGCAAGACCCAAGAAACACCTCGCCTTTCTTTTCATTTTCCTTTCTCGTTGGGTGGCTTCTGATGAGTATTATAGGTCAAGCGATCTGTGCGATAGATATGAACTCTCCAGAAGTGCAAAGTCATATTTCAATTTCATTTTTGCAAACACAAGAGATAACCTAACCAAGAGATTACCAAGATGAAGTTGTTCCAACTTGATGATAGAGATGCCTCTTGTTACAAATTCTTGCCCCTAAACCTCTTTCTCACCTTTAGATGAGCTCTTATAATTTTTCATTTCATCACCCCAATCTTAGATGCCAATGTTCTTGTCAATTGCACTTACTATATCATGTGAATCTTCTTAAAATAACCAACGCTGTAACAGATACGATACGATACAGTATCGGCCAATACAGCATATTGTATTGGATTGCCGATACGTGGTTTTCTTTAACCAATGTATCGTATCCACCAGTGGTCAACACATATGCATATACTGAATGATAGATTAGTAGGTACCAATTAGGGTACGCAATCCATGTCACCCCTAGCCTAACTAAGCCTCTCGAACGGAGGGTCCGGGGGACCCGCCCGGAGGGCTCTCCGTAGGAGAGGCTTATGAGTTATCTCTGGATTCTGGCATGGGAGCTTCTTCTAATTTCAGGAATTTCATCATAATTTGTAATCAATTGTAAATAGAGCCAATACTATGCGTCTGGGGGCCCATTGGTTTGGATCCAAGATAGCCAGACATCTTGGCTTCAACTTGGCCTCCTCAAAATTTTAATCCACCCGGTACTTCTCTCTATCCAAGAGATTTTAAAATTATGTTGGGTTTTCCCAAAATCCAACACTCAGAATATGTACTTGCGCAATTATGTCAAAATGAACTGCTCATTCTGGTACATCCAGTATGAGGCGTGCTGTAGGTGTGTATGCCTTGGTGTGTTTTTATCTCCATAAGCCATGTACTATGCTTTATGCGTAGACGTGCGTCCGTACAGCTCTGGATACATGAGACATGTTAGTGGAAGTGTGTCAAAAATACCATTCAAAAAAACCCCCACCAAAGCGTTGGAAACGCTCACGCCAAAAAGTTGACATTACATACAAGCCCCTCCTTCGGAGGCCTTGCAGGGCAAGGGGCGCTTCGCGCCGCCAGGAAATACCTGGCCCTCTGAAGCAAGGGGATTGGGTTAAGCTAGATGTCACCCCGCCTAAAAAGAAGAATATCTGAGATATTTCACTCACCGCAAGAAGCTGGAATATCTCGGCCGCATTTTTATCCAAGTCCCCCCCGCTCCCTCACCCTCCTACCCCGCTCCCCCGCCCTCCTGCCAGATCAACCAAACCCGCCCCCCGTCCAGTACACACAACACACACATGACAGCCGTTCCGTCCCGGCCGGTCACCCTACCAACATGCCGGCCAATCACCCTGCCCACACGCCAGCCAATTACCTTGCCCAAACAACACGCTGCACTCACCCCAATCCCAACATCTCTTGGTGCACTCTGGTGAGAGAACATCTGTGCTGTACGTGTGATGTAATTTAAACCGACATCACACCAGACCATGGCATCAATTTCACAAACAGCTGGCTCGTTTTTTTCACTTTTTGTCTCCCTTAGCACATCTTGTTTCCAATTTTATCTCAACACTATTTAAATTTCAAGCGCTATTGTGAAATGCTCTGAGTAATGGTATAATTGTATACGTAGTAGATTGGAATCAACAGAAATGAAAAAAAGGAAACAAGCATAGTGGACTATTTGTTTGTGAGCAGCCAGGCAGTATTGGGAGAGATTTGTGCGGCACATGAGTCAGTCAAACAAATCAAAATCAATTTCCTTTGTCTTCCTCCTCCTCTTCATCTTCTTTGTCTTCATTGTCTTCGTCGTCTTCCTCATTGTCCTCTTCTTCATCATCCTCGTCAAATTCCTGTTCTGTTTCTTCTTTGGCTTCACTTTCTGAATCGGATGTTTCATCCTCCTCCTCCTCTTCCTCCTCAGATTCCTGGAGAGTCCGCTTGGAAGGTTTAGTTGCAACAGCGCCTGGTCGGCTGCGTTTTGCTTTAGACTTGTTTGAGTTGGGCTTGTTCGCATTGGACGTGCTTGCTTTGTTGGAGTTCTTTGCAGCTGGAGTATTTGACTTTTGCTTTGTTTTATCCACGACAGGATCCTCTTCCTCACTCAATCCCACATCGTCCAACACCCGATCAGCGCCAACCACATCCACCAAATCGACACCACGATTGCGCCCCGTCAACTCAAACCAGCCCTCGCCAATGGCCACCTGCAGGTATTGCAAGTCAATGTCCCACAAGGCCCCGAGATTACCACAGAACATGCTTGGTGTCACACCATCGATGTTCGATTTGACCCGCAAGGAGACACCCAGTTCCTGGAGTTTGGATTGAGTATTACTCGGCTATCCCTTGTTATAACGACCACCAGTGGCAACACCTAAACAAATTGAAGTTAGTTAGTTGGTTTGAATTACCATGCGCAAAAAAGTAGATAACAACTTACTGAGAGCATCTCTTAACTTCACCCTGACATCCGCAAGGTTTTCTTTTCTACCCCCTTTGAAGTGTGCATGTACCTTCATTAGTCTGGAAATAAAGTCAATGGATAATAAACAGCAATTTTATTACCTTTATCGTACTTGCCATCATGTATGACGACTCTAGTTTTTCCACCCTTCTTCGGCTTGTTTTTCATCAAGGAGAGTGGATCGACCCCGGTGCGTTTCATGATTGCTTTATGACCGCTAACAAACTCGCAAAAGTTGGATGCCGCGTTGATGACCTTTTCGTCCCGTTCCGTCATGTCCAGGTACTCTTGACCTAAGTAGCTACCACCGGCATTGATGACCACCCGCTTCCCCTTCTGCGAGACCAACACCAAAAAGCCTTCGACTTGGTAGGCCTCCCCAATTCTTTTCATCTAATCAATTAAGTTATCAAAGGGATCAGTGTGTGTGATTTTTACAAATTGTGTTGCAAATAGCAATCATGGAACTTACATCTAATATAGTTTTTTTGGCCCACTGATCTGGTTTCATGTCAACATACTGTTTTCTCCGTTTCTTTGGCCCCATCTGTACGGGTGCACCACTGGGTTCAGTATCCTCTGCAGCTAACGCAGCTGCTCGTGCTGCTGCAGCTTCCCGAATGGCTATAAAAGGGTTAGGGAATGTCTCAAGGTAGTCGGGATTGCCATATTTGACTTGAGAGTCCTTGTCCAGCTTACGCCAGAGAGCACCTGTCAAATTTGCACGTTGCTTTGATGATTTTGAGTCTGAAATGGATAGAATCAAAGGTTGCACTCAGTATGAAGCAACAACGCAAACAATGAAAAGAGGCAGTACACAAGAAGGAATAATGAAAAGTGGGGAGGATACTCACAGTCATGATGTATGAGGCTTGCTTCCGGATTATACAAGCAAAAGTTGTTGTAGATAGTCGACCCACAAATACGACTTTTGTTGCCAACATGCTTCAACATAGGACTGGGATGCAGCTTGTTAGTTATTGCAAAGACATGCAGATCCCGTTGGTATCTTTCGTAGATCTGGTCAACGTCTAAACAGAGCTCAGCAGTCAATCGGTGAGTTTGTGCATGCGTGCAGGCCAGGCGGCGGAGTTCATCAAGGGAAACATCCTTGTACAATGCAACAACGTCTTCCTCCAACGGCCTCCTCAACGCAGATCCATGAGGGGCAACTGAGGGCAATTGCTGCCCCTCAAGGCTGGCAGGTTGGTTTGCACTTGAGCAGTAGTTGTTATTGTTGTGGGTCTCGGAGTTTATATTGTCTTCAGTCGCATTGTTGTGAGGCTCGGCGGCAGTATTGTTGCGAGGCTGGGCAGCAGTATTGTTGTGAGACTGAGGCTGGGTGGCAGTATTGTCGTGAGGCTGGGTGGCAGTATTGTCGTGAGGCTGGGCGGCAGTATTGTCGTGAGGCTGGGCGGCAGTATTGTCTTGAGGCTGGGCGGGATTATTGTTGTGAGCCTGATAATCCAAAGATGAGCTCATGTTGTTTGCTGGAATTCTAGAAGTAGCAGAATTGATGGCAGGCACCGGAGTGGTTTGCGAATGCAACATGGCACCAGCGAGTTGAGCACCCTTGCCTTGAGAGCGTGAGACCCGGCCTCGAGAGGAAGAGCCCCGGCCTTGAGCCCAAGTCTTCTTTCCACGCCCCTTTGAGGCTTCTCTTTCCCTTTCCAGGGCAGCTTCCGCATTGGCATTGAGTTGTTCCCAGCTGGGAAGTGGAGTCGGTGCTGGAGGGGGTTGACTTATTGAACAGTGCGTATTGGAGACCATTGATTGTGGAGGCGGGAAGTACATTGCAGGAGTGTGCCCCGGCTGTGCGGAAGAAGTGTACTGAGAGGAGTACAGGTTGCTGTTGTGGGTGTCATTATTGGAAGAGGGAAGAGGATGATAACCACCTTGTTGGGTGAACTGCGGATGATAGCCATGCAGAGCTTGATAGGTGAAATTGGGTGGTCCAGAGACACCAGCCAATTGGAGACCACTCTGGAGGCTTTCACTTGGTGGTAAAAATTGGGAGTGGCTGCTTTGACAAGGATCCGAGCAAAATTGAGCTTCTTGTGATGCCTGCGTGTGGAGTAGTGAGTATTGTCCTACTCCTTGCGGCGCTGCATGAGAGTTACTGAGTTGATGTTCAGACAAGTTGGTTTCTAGATTGCCTGGCGGGACTGGAAACGTAGTTGACATAGTAGGTGTGCCCGAATATGCAGGATACGACATGTCTGGTGGGCTTGGTGGGAGCGGAAGGTCTATTGAGACTGGTGAATGATCACGGAGACGTTGCAAACTTCCCTGGAGCAGCAGGCTGACGCTGGCTTTGGATCTGGAGGTTAGACTGACCCCTCAAAGAAGCGCAAAGCAGAGAGTCGGCGGCAATCAGAGAAGATTGATTTTGGGAACGGCGGAGTTGATTAATGCGAAGCTGCTGAATGACAGACGGGCGAGTCCAACCAGGGTGACTTGCAGATGCACCTGGTCTACGGGCTCTTTGGGAATGAGATGATGCCATATCAGATGTTTAATGAGATCAATCAGACGGAGATGGAATAAGAAATGATATGGCTGAGACAATCAAAAGCAGTTTGAAGAAGCTATTTATGACTCACAAGTTAAATTGATGTGGGCTTGGTGAGTCTGAAGTCCAGATGGTGTTGCAACTATCGAATATTCCGTGTATCTCAAGACGTATACAACGCCGCGGGTTGCCGACGCGGTGTCAATATTCTTGCTGGTTGATATGAGATGTTTGGGATGGCCGGATTAACACGTCCTTTCAAGATCCTTTCAGACATTGTGAATGAAGTTGAAGAAGGTTTAGCAGATTGTAGAAAGAACCAAATAATATTAAGCGCAGAAATCAAATACTCACTTTGAGAGACCGTTGATACAATGGAAGAAGCCTAATTAGTCAATTGGGGGCCGTCCTGTAGTGTTTGTAGATAGTGGGGTATGGTTGTTTGGAAGAAGGGGATCCGATGGGCGATTGAGATGAGGGCAAATGAGCATGAGCCAAAATGATCAATTGAAAATGATGGGCGTGTAGGAGGTCACTTCGGGGAATCTTCACGTAGAAAACCGCGCTCTTATTGACATTGGCAGAGGTAAAGCAAAAGGGGTACGGGTACCCGGGTGCACCAGGGTCATCTCTAAAGCCTAGAAAGTGGAATAACTTTTAAATGAGCTGTGCTAGCTACCTGAAAATTTCAGGGTATCAAGAAATTATGTTTATATAAATACTGTAAAGCTTATAGCAATAGGATGCAAATTGTTGATGAGATATTGAGGATTGAAGGATTTGGGCAGAAAAGGCTATGTACTGTAGGAGGAGAATTGGAAAGTGGGATAACTTCTGAATGAGCAGCAATGGCCACCTGAAAATTCCAGAGCATTTAGAAATTTGCTTGATCTAAATACTGTGAAAAGTATAGCAATATGCTGTGCCTTTTTGATGAGATATTTAGGGTTGAAGCATTTGTGCAGAAAAGGGTGTGTAGTAGGAAAACTGGAAAGTGGGATAACTTCTGAATCAGCTGCACTGCCCACCTGAAAATTTCATGTTATTCAGAAAGTTTCTTGATCTAATAATATGAAAACTATAGCAATAGGCTGTGCCTTGTTGATGAGATATTGAGGTTTGATGGTTTGAGCAGACAGCATTCGCCCAATTGATGGTTGAAGGGGTAAGTAATGTTGTACTGGGTCTAACGACATGAATTCAATGGTTTAAGCATTTTTTAAAACAAAAAATACCTTATTAACTCCAACAGATTTATTTCATTGTCCCCAGTCCGCCCCAACTTTCATTTTGTCACATGGAAGTATGGTGAGTGCAGTTAAAAGTGTGCAAGGCTAACTTGGGATGTACTGGGGCAAATGAGATGAATTCAAAGATGGAAATAATGTATTAAACCATCAAAAACATTATTACCACCTTTGGATCCATTTCATTTGCCCAAGTACATCCCAAGTTACACTTGCACAGAGATAAGTTGGGTAAATTCAGCAATAATATGTGTGCAAGTGTAACTTGGAATGTACTGGGGCCAATGACATGAATAAAAAGGTGGTAATAATGTTTTTGATGGCTTAAAACATTATTGCCACCTTTGGATTCATCTCATTTGCCCCAGTACATCCCAAGTCACCCTTGCACACTTTTAACTGCACTTACCATACTTCCATGTGACAAAGTGAAAGTTGGGGCAGACTGGGGACAATTAAATGATTCCAAGGGTTGTAATAATTTTTTCAACCATCAAAAACATTATTAACACCTTTGGATTAATGTCATTGGCCCCAGTACATTCCAAGTTACACTTGCACACATATTATTGCTGAATTTACCCAACTTATCTCTGTGCAAGTGTAACTTGGGATGTACTTGGGCAAATGAAATGAATCCAAAGGTGCTAATAATGTTTTTTGATGGTTTAAAACATTATTTCCACCTTTGGATTCATCTCATTTGCCCCAGTACATCCCAAGTTACCCTTGCACACTTTTAACTGCACTTACCATACTTCCATGTGACAAAGTGAAAGTTGGGGCAGACTGGGGACAATTAAATGATTCCAAGGGTGGCAATAATTTTTTCAACCATCAAAAAAATGATTAACACATTTGGATTCATGTCATTAGCCCCAGTACATTCCAAGTTACACTTGCACACATATTGCTGAAGCTACCCAACTTATCTCTGTGCAAGTGTAACTTGAGATGTACTGGGGCAAATGAAATGAATCCAAGTGGGTTAATAATGTTTTCAACCATCAAAAACATTATGAAAACCTTTGGATTCATGTAATTTGCCCTAGTACATCCCAAGTTACACTTGCACACTTTTAACTGCACTTACCATACTTCCATGTGATGAAGTGTAACTTGAGGCATACTGGGGACAATGACATGAATCCAAAGGTGTTAATAATGTTTTAAACCATCAAAAAAATTATTACCACCTTTGGATTCATGCCATTGGACCCAGTACATCCCAAGTTACACTGGCACATATATTATTGCACTTGCCCATACTTCTGTTTGTGGAAGTACAACTCAGGATGTATTGGTTCTAATGAAATGATTTAAATGGTGCTAATAATTTTTTTAAAACATCACAGATATTATCATCAACTCTGGATTCATGTCATTGGAATCATTACATCATTAATTACCCCTACAGCCATTAATTTGGTGAATTTGGTCTGCTCAAACCATCAAACCACAATATAAACTCATCAACAATTCACAGCCCATTGCTTTACTTTTCAAAGAATTTAGGTAAAGAAATTATTAAAATTTTGAGGCTTCCAGTGCAGCTGATTCAGAAGTTATCCCACTTTCCAGTTTTCCTACTACACACCCCTTTCTGCACAAATGCTTCAACCCTAAATATCTCATCAAAAAGGCACAGCATATTGCTATACTTTTCACAGTATTTAGATCAAGCAAATTTCTAAATGCTCTGGAATTTTCAGGTGGCCATTGCTGCTCATTCAGAAGTTATCCTACTTTCCAATTCACCTCCTACAGTACATAGCCTTTTCTGCCCAAATCTTTCAATCCTCAATATCTCATCAACAATTTGCATCCTATTGCTATAAGCTTTACAGTATTTATATAAACATAATTTCTTGATACCCTGAAATTTTCAGGTGGCTAGCGCAGCTCATTCAAAAGTTATCCCACTTTCCAGCTTTTGTAGACTATAGGCCATGGCGCCACAAATGCAATGCGGCGCACGCGCACAGTTATGCAGTAGCCGCCTGCGGTGCACCAGCACTTAGGATGATGAAACAGATCTTCCTGAAGATATTTTTGTTCGGCCGCCACCAACAGCAACATCCCCGTAAGTACTTCATTCAATCTGTTCTCTCAACCAAAGTACTACTACTAATCTCCACCCACGTGATGCTCATTGTCTTTTCTCCATGCTTTTACAGAAGCCACCAACCCAAACCAGTTCAAGTTTTCCCAATTGACGCCAATTGATCTTACCTAACATGCGGAAGTACCCACATCAGACGCCAATAAATGGGAATCGGACTCAAAGACTTCAAAGAGCAGCCAGAGCTGCCCGCCATTCGCAGATGGCGGCCAGATTTCGAGCTCAGCAACAAGAAAGAGAGGTAGAACTCCAATCCGAATGGGACAACATGCGAGATGACGATATCCAGGAGACAATGTACCCAGATGACGATGACGATGACGATCCCGATCAATCCAAACAGAAGACGACTGTATTTGGGTTAACCTGGCTCCTGAAGTAGCCAACCCAATTGATACGGCCATTCAATCTCGAATTGAGCAACATCAACGTGAGGCGGCACAGTTCAACGCGACCAGTGTCATCAGAGCCCTGCATCCAACATACATGGCTTTGAAAAACCGTACAAAAAATTGGACTGGTCCCGACGCTGATAAATCATTTGTGAACTGCCGGTGCCTCCCAAGCGACTTGACTCACCGAATGGTTGACTTGATTGATATCATGAGTCAGTAGATTTTCCTCATCCACACATCTTTCTGTCTATCTCACAATCATTAACCTGATCCACTGAGTCTGAAAAGGCCAATACAGGCAGAATCTAGCGTTTTGCGGATGTACACATGATGCAGTTCGGTTACTTCGACAAGGATATCTCCCGGGTTCCCCACTAAGACCACAGACGGCATTCTCAATGCGACTGCTCATTTTCCACAACAAGTTATGGAAACAATGCCACGAGGGAGCAATGCCATTTACTCTAGCCCTCACTGCGTGGCTTGAACCAAGGTCTGAGCGGTTGTTTGCCAAGAATACATTGCATGTGGGTTGCTCTTGTCTGCTCTGAGCTAGCATCACCTTAACTGACTTTTGTCTCAGGCTCGTGATCTGCGAAAGCCATTTTCTGCAGCAGTTGACATATTTCGCCAGCTTGGGGACACAACAGATAATGTGATAATGGATGCCCTTTCCCTCAACAAACAACAAAGATTGGCTTATAATGCTTGTCCAGCTTGCTTTGGACCAGAACCACCAAACTCCGACCAGTACCCAGATGAGACCCAAAATCGACTAATTGTCTGCTTGGACGGAAATTTTCAACATTGTCACCACTCTAAAGCTAGTCGCAAGGAAACAATTCGGACCCCACGTATATTCATCAAACAATCCGAGGTTGACCGAATGGCTGTTGATATTAGGATGGCAGAACTCTGAGAGAAGCCACCTGCACAGGTATGTTGCGGCTATTAAATTTGGCTCCACTCAATGCATCCACTCAATGCAGATTGACATGATTACATACCTTAGGCCGATAAGTGCACCAATTCTCGCAAAGCTGCTGATGACAAACGAAACGAGTCAACATGGAAAGGGTGCGACGACACTGGATTAATGGGGTGCTGCTGCCGACACGATTCTGCCATATATCTTGCAAATATATACAAATCAGGCGAACAGAGAATCTTTCCATGTGCGTTGATCAACCGACTACTAACAGCAATAACCCCAAATTGCAAAATAGGCATTCTATATGATATAGGGTGCTCCCTGAAAAAGTTTATCGATTTGGTGAGCCTTTCTCTTCTATTATAGTGCATTTTTTGTTGTCAAAGTAGGTGTCATAGAGCTCTCCTAATGGATGGTTTGGTTTTAGCGCAAGCTTTTTGATGAAGATAGTGGTCGCCTGGCATTTGGTACGTCAGTATTCCATGCTTACGTACACAATTGGCTCTGTCAATTGGATTACAACCCACGGTACAATAAAGGATGGGGCCTCTCTGATGGCGAAGGGTTGGAGCGGATGTGGTCGCATTTATCTCCTCTGGTTAGTCCTTTACGCTATGCCACTCGGAACCACCGCTTGGCTGCAATATCGCATCGTCTTAAATTCCACAATGAAAGGGGAATCTTTAGACTAGGTAGCAATAATTTTGGTGTTACATTAACTAGCACTGGTTCTATGCTGATTTTTTGCCTTTCTACAGCAACTTGGTTGCGCAGGAAGTTTTCCAACGCGGTTCAGCGACATCTTGAGGCTTGCACGGAAATGGCGGAACTACTTGATAAGCCAAACCCGTATTCGAGGTCGGGGCGCAATTATACAAGGGTTTTTTTTGCACGGCAGTGGAAGAATCAGAGGAAGTTTCACCTCAAGCACACTGCAAAGGAGAACGAACGACGTCTCAGGTTGATCCAGCTGTACAAGGACGAGGCCATCCTGGAGCTGCTTAGGTAATTGATGACACGCATGTTGAATCATTGATTCTTATGGTCCTTGATTCTTGGGGCTTTTGTGTTTTTAGGAAGCGACTTGCGGGGCCCGAGGTGTTTTTGGCTGCGGAGGATCAGCTCGAAGATCTACTAAACAAAATTGCGCCAAGGACTGAAGAGCTTAAGAAGGAGAGCGAGGAACTGCACAGGACTAGTTCATCATGTGAAGGTTGGTTTTATTCTTCTATTTTGCTTCTTGCCAAGGGCAGTTGTATTTTTATATATTTGATATCTATGTGATGATATCAGGTGC